>CM061545.1:263897723-264347929 GCA_030864215.1 Capsicum pubescens | reverse complement strand
AAAATTCGTTACTTTATTGAAAATCATAATATTTTCAAATCTACAACTAGGAAATAATAGCAACTAGTTTCTACTATATCACTTTTCACTAAGAAATTGTCAAAAAATATCACGTGTACAAGTAATGATCAAATATCATATTTTTTTAAAATGAATAGAGATATTAAAAAAACTATAAAATTATTTACTTGTAGTGTTATACATGTCATTTTAAGTATCATAAAATTTAAGTAAAGAATACATATAATTTTAGGTATATTCACGAGAATAATACTAATTTTTAAATTTTTTTAATTTAAACTCGCATATACCCGCAACCCGCACCATTTAAAATAAATAAATTACTTTAACCCTCACCGCCCCGCATAGCTTAAAATCCGCTCCGCCCCGCATAGCTAAAAAAACGCACCGCACCCGTACCGTCCCATTGCCATCCCTACTAATAACCCTCATCTTTGCAGTTTCTTTGAATATTTTTGAAGTTATTCTCAAACAATAAGTTGTTAAAATAAATTGGTAAGGACATCATCTATAAAATCACACAATTATAAAAAGTTGAGTATAAAAAAATTGGTTATTTAGATTCCTCTCCAACTTCCATTCATGTTTGTTAGATAAATTTATGATTGTTTTCATTCTTACGGTTGGATTAAACTTTATAGCCAATATATTTCAAAGTATGTAAAGTATAAAATACTCTCAAGCAGTCATGTGGTTTAATTAAAATTTTGATCTTCCTTTTAAATTGTATTTCTTTAAATAGAATGTTATTCTCTAAATAAAGAAGATTGATTGTAAATTTTTTCGTGCTACTCTATATAAGACGTATAAATATGTCTTAGAAAAAGACTAATGAGTTTGAATATGTGATAGGTGATATTTATGATAGTTATCGTTTAGGAACTTAATTTGAATTTTATATTGAATTTTTTTTATTGCAGTTTATATTGAAATGCGATAGACCATGAGAATTTTTTATCTTTTTAAATCTTCTTTTTGTAGATTTTATTTTAAAATTAATGTTTGATCATGACATTTTTAAATACAACTTGAAATTGTATATGAAATTTGAAATACGTTCAAACCCTTATTTTTACTTTTCTCTTTTTTCGAATTACACGCTAAATTTCATGTTTAAAGATTATTTTACATATATTTTTATTAAATGTACACTCAAACAAATCAAATATAATTAAATTATAATCAAATACAACTTCACCATTAAAAATTAATAGTATGTAGCTTGTATATGCAATCTAATGTATGACATATGTGATAGTCTATTTTGGGATATAACTATTTTAGAGCAAATTCAATTGTATTTTAATGATAATTTTTAAAAATTGAGGTATACACCATATTTTTAAAAAGTACATTTAAATTGCAAGTATTCCTTTTGACCAAACACAACTTCAATAATTAAATAAAATAAAAATTTTGACTTCAACGATAAAACATTATATTCACTTAATTTTCTATTTACGCATCACAAATCACAAATAACGTTTTGCCATTATGGAGAACGTGCAATTGATTAATTTGAAGGGATAAATTAGATCTTTAGGAAAATTGAAAACTAATGTTGGAGTTTCTTTTAACCTAATTACTCTTTTATTAAAGGTAAATAAGGAGGTTATCATGAACATGACTTCACGTGTAGAAATTTAAGAATATTTTCTCCATATAAAAAATAAGTGTAACTTTATCAAAAGAATTTAATTTAAAATAAGTGTCATCTTAGGAATTCAAGATAAAACTTTTCATATAAAAAATAAATGTAACTTTATCACAAGAATTTAATTTAAAATAAGTGTCATTTTAGAAATTCAAGATAAAAATTTGCTGTATGTCTTTTCAACTATTCTCGTAAACTCCACTTCTTAATAGTGTTCTATTTTTAAGAAACCTTTGTTGAATTAGAATAGTTAATAAACTACATATTTTATATATTAATTCATGTTATAATGAACGTGATTTTTGTTAAGATGACACTTATTTGAGATGAACAAAGTAAATATTTGGAGAGTTTCAGATGGACTCTGATGACATTTCATACTATGAAAAATGATTAATTAATGCACATAAAAAATTCTAAATTTAATCTCATTCATAAAATGATTCAATTCTCAGCTACGCAAATTAACAACAAAAAATGTATAAATTAAAATCAACGTCCCAAGAACTTGTAATTCATATAATTTTAATGCTAACACAAATTAATCGGAACCAAAGCATAAAACCTAACATCTGTAACTTACCTTGGTGACAACATCTATCAACCACTACTTCTTAATTCAAGTAATGTTAAATACATATGAGTAGGGTGTGCAAAAGTTGAACCGACCGATAAACTGAACCGATAAAAATGCTATTGGATTATTGGTATTGGGTTATTGGGTTAACGATTTTTATTGGTTTTATAAAAAAATTTATTGGGTAAAGATTTGATTTCGATTTTAGCTTACTGGATTATCAGTTAAACCGATAACCCAATAAGGATGCACTAAATTATTATTTTATATCCCTATTTATGTTATATATATAAATCTCTCTCTCTCTCTCTCTCTCTCTCTCTCTATATATATATATATATATATATATATATATATATATATATGTATGTATGTATGTATATTATATGCACTACTTATTCATAATTCAGTGATTCACAAAGTATTAACCTATTCAGGGCAACAAAGGCACAATATAAAACTCGGCTATTATCGTATTGAAAACCTTGAAGCATTTATAGCTTCCAACAATTAGGATTCAATTTTTTTCCGAACTAACATTTAGTTCACGTTTGAAGATTCTTGTAAACTAAAATGCATTGCGTAGGATTTTGGCGGTAACTAAGATTTCATTTTTTTTTATGTTAGTTGTTACTATTTCTATTCTATAAGTATTTTCTTATTGGTTAAACCAAAAACCGAACCGTTAAGGACCAAAAAATGATAAACCGAAACTGATAAGAAAATATCTTATTGGTTTTACATATTTAAAAATCGAAAACCGATAAACCGAATCAATAATACATAAAACCGAACCGAACTGACCGATGCACACCCCTACATATGAGATGAAAAAATTTAACGAAAAGAGAAATTATTCTCATATAATAATGAATACTCCCAATTTCACCTTTCAAAATATTATTACAAAAAAAAAAATCTCAAACGATGACTTTAATTTAGTCGAACCTCGTACTTCGTATGTCCTGTCAAATAAACCCAAGGATTGTGTTGTACGTTGAATTTTTACTTCATTCATGAATACTTTTGGAGAAACACTTATCAACTCTTCCGTACTGTGAATACTTTTGGAGAAAAGTTCTCTGATTCTTTTTTTTTTGTCTCTTATTGTGTATCGGTCGCATTGTTATATTTTTTTATAATCAAATTTAGTTATGTTTTTCATCCTCGTGGACTGGACGAGAGAGATAGTCATTCCGAACTCCTTCTGCCCTTGGGGAAAGAAATACTTTATGACCACACTTCTTCTAGCAGATATGTCTTTGTCACAGCAAGTGGAAGATAGATTCCAACTATCAATTTTTTCTTTGTCGTAAAACTTGATAAACTACATATCATATCATAAAAGAAGGCAAAGAAAAGACATTACATTAAAAGAATAAGAACGAATAGCTACAACAATTTATATCATTCAAAATTAAAAATTGTCATGCGAAATTAATCACCTTTCGAAAATCGGATCATCAATTGTCTATATATATTATCATCATCATCCATCTTCAAGATACCTACAAAATCAATGCACCTCCAATTAAATTAAATATTACAAAAATATTTTTTGATGTAAAAAATAATTTTAAAGCAAACAATAAAGAATGATCTAAGACTAAAAGTAAATAATCTTGTTTCATATATTTATTAAAAATGCTATTGTATTGTTGTAGAAGGATTTTCAATTATAAAAGTACAAAACCTTTGCTTCAAAAAAGAAATTATCTAAATATGGTAAATTTATATTTCCCCCCCAAAAAAATAACTACTAATTTTAGAAGAATATGAATTCTAAAAATAATAATAAACTACTACGAAGACATTACTGTACATTTTTTTATAGTTCTTTGAAGACTTTTGTCTGCTTTTTGTTTAATATAAAATAGTTTTCATTGCCATATTTAAAAGAACAATTAAAAAATTATACACACGCAGGTTCCTAAAATTTAGGAATTTAGGAGTTTAAAAAAAATAAAAAATTCTTTCCTAGTATTTTCTTAGTATCATAAATTTAGGACTTTTAAATTTTTCTTTCCATATATATTTTTGGATTTAATATTATAGTTAATATTATTAATATAATTAAATAATAATTTGAGCAAAATAGTGAAAAGATGATTTTGTCTACTGTGAAATTTTTTAATGAAGGGTAAAAAGTTCAAATCACTTTTGTAAGGGTCTTCACACTTTTAATATATTATAGATATAGATTATAGATTATAGATATGTGCTTACAATAAAATATATATTTGTGTTTACATCTATATCTATAATCTATAATCTATATCTATAATATATTAAAAGTGTGAAAACCCTTAGAAAAGTGATTTGAACTTTTTACCCTTTATTAAAAAAATTCATAATAGATAAAATTATTTTTTCACCTATTTTCTTCAATTATTAATTAATTATTAAAAGTCTAAAGAGCCCTAAAAACGTACATTATAAATATTTATTTTTGTAATTTATGGACTTTCTAATTAAGGAAAGTTTTAAACAAATCTTTGATTTTTATATTAAATATCACGTAATTTATGGACTTTCTAATTAAGGAAAGTTTTAAACAAATCTTTAATTTTTATATTAAATATCACGTTTTTATTCCAAGTTTGAGAGTGTTTCTTTTTTATTAGGATTTACTCAAATTTTCTGCCATAATTAAAGTTTTTTTTATGGAAAAAATATATATATTTTAAAATATTTCTTCCATATTTGATTAATCCTTTTTTGGAGGAAAAAAAATTGGACTTATATAGATTGAGGATTCTTTATTGCTGCAAAAGATATAATAGCATTCACAAGTAAAGTGTTTTGTTTTGGAGAGATTATTCTCTCTAGGTTTTGTGTTTGTAATATCAATTTTTCAATATGTAGGTCACTTGATTAAAACATATTAAATCTTATGATGTTTTTATTATAGTTTTCTTTGTAATCTTATTTTGTAAATGATTGTAAGCGCCGCATAACGTCATAATATTTCAACTTCAAGTTCAATAATTTTCTAGGTTTATGAGTATATTTTTTATTATATAGAACTTTATGAATTAGAGTTGTAAGTTTTGTGAATGGATATTCAATTTTATGATTTTCAGATTTGTTTTCTTATGAACAAAAATATTTATATTTATTTGTGCTTGATTAATGAATGTAATTTTGTTCTAAAAGTATTTTTGAGAAAAATACATTTAAAAGCACTTTAAAAACTTAGTCAAATAGTAATAGTTGCTCTAAAGTGGTTTCTAAATTTATTAGTTAAACACAAACTTCTTCTCACCAAAAGATAGACATCGAAGTGATTTTATAAAATTAAACTCATTAAAGTAAACTACACGCGCGGAGCACGTATACTAAGACTAGTTATTATATTAAGTGTGAAGGATCTTTGAAAAGTGATTTCAACTTTTTACACTTCATTAAAAATCTCCACAATAGACGAAAACATTTAACTTTAAATAATCAAACGTAACACGTGCGGTTAATAATATATTAAAAATGTGAATACCCTTAAAAAAAGTGATTTGAAGTTTTTGCCCTTCATTAAAAATCTCTGCAATAGATAAAATTATCTTTTTACTTATTTTTTATAATTATTATATTATTATTTTTGTAATATTAATTAGACTCCTAAAATATATAGAATAACATTTATTTAATTTTTCCATATTGGTTGTTGCTCTCAAAAGTGTCGTTTCCTCATTATTGCAAAGTTACTTATTTTTGGCAAATTCAGAGGTATGGTAATACTATAATACAATTAGTACAAATAGTATATATGCAATATAAAATCAATTTTTGATAAAATTCTTTCTTTATTTTTGGTAAAATTTAGTAGTATTCTAATATAATATAAATAATATGTAATATAAATTATATAGGAGTCTTAAATTAACTTTTTTTGATTTATGAATATACTTTTATAAAAGGAGTTATTTTGAAAAGGAAATTCTATAAAGTTCATCGACAATCTTGATGTCATTGTGTTACTTTCTTCTTGTTCTTTGAATATGACAAGGTGAATTTGGCACCACTTTTTTGGACGTAAAAATTCATATTTAATGTTATGGGGTTTTAACGTTTTCTTATTATTTTGATTTTGATTTAAGTAGTTTTCGAAAATGAAAATTCGATGAACCCTCTACCAAAAACTTCACCAACAATCTCGATATTATTGAGGTACTTTCTTTTCATTCGTTGTTTATTATTGACTTAATTTGAGTTTTTATGTTTTATCTCAAGTGTTAGAGGAAAATAGCAAAGGCAACATTGATAATGCAAATCTAAAAAGTCCTCTTTTTAGATCTTGTCGCTACAAAATTTATATATATATATATATATATGTATATATTTATTTATGAAAAGAATAGTTTTATTTGCATAAAATTCAAATTAGATTTGTTCTTTTCTTTTGTAATAAACATTCGAGTGAGATACATCATACAATATTTGATATAAAATATTTATTTAAATCATTTAGATAGATATATCATTCTTTAACGTCAATATATTGCTACTTTTCAATAATATTGTACTTAATTCTTATGTATGTTCTATTAATCTACGCGAGAAACACGTGTTAAAAGTGTAAAAATCTTTTGAAAAGTGATTCGAACTTTTTACCCTTCATTAAAATAATCTCCAATAGAGAGAATTACCTATTTACTTTTTGTTTCCTCCAGCTATTTTTCTTCAATAATTATCATTTATTATTACCTTAATATTTAAAATTTTAAAATTAATTAACACCCATATTTGATCTAAGTAAGAAGTCATAATATTTAACACTTTTAAATCAATTGAAATTTTACCTTAAAAAAAAATAATCTAGAATTAATTTTATAAAGTTGAAAGCAACTCATGAAGAATGAAATTTGAGATGCCGTGTTTATATTTGTTCTCCTTTTCTGTTCTGGAAATTCTCCTTTTCTTTTCTGAAAAATTAAATTCAATAAGGATTTGATTTATTTCTGTTGCCCTTTTTGTTTTTTTGAAAAATCAAATTCAATAAGGATTTGATTAATATTTGTTTCCTTTTTCTTTTTTGGAAATCCAATTCAATAAGAATGTAATTTTCCAACATGTACTGAAGGTGATTCAACTTTGTTAGATGTCTTTGTTCTAGTGAAGTTTTTCTATTATCTCGAATATTATATTATTTTACTGTAATTTCTATTTTGTTACTATTTGTTGATTTTTTTCTTATATTTTATAGGTGGGTAGATGAATGTTCGATCGAGCCTTGAAGATTTTTTATCTAAAGGATAGATTTAATAGTTTTTTTGTGTAAATGTTTGATTTGATTATATTTTCTGATATTTTGATTATCGTATTGCTTTGTTGTAGTTTTCGTTACGTTAATACCATAGACGAAACTTTATATCAATTTTTTTTTATAGGTAACAAGCGATTGGTAAAATTAGAAAAATTGAGATACGTGTTGTTGACCCTTCACTTTAATCATAAGTAAACTAAAAAAATCAAGATAATTTAGCTATAACTTTGACCCTTCACTTTATTCATAAGTCATCATAATAATTTTCAAATTGTTTGTTGATAGAAAGAAAGGAAAGAGTGATTTGTAGAATGAGATCCACAGTTTATTTTAGATGAGCATTTAAATGTATAAAGTATTTGTGAAAGTTTAGGTAGAAAGTTAAAAAAAATTGAGATATCTTAAAAGATATATAATGTCAATAAATATAGTTTATTTTAATGTAAATTGTTGTGTTTTAACAATTTTCTTTTTCGTATATATAATTTTATTTATTAACACGAAATACACGTGTAAAACACGTACTCTAAACTATTACTATTAAACATGTCACGTGAAAACACTAATCTTCCCAAGATAAGTGTTCCCAACTCTTTGAGTTCCCCAACTTGAAGACGTTAATCCTAACTCAGTTTATACTTCACTGAGACTAGAAATTACAACTCAATATGACTCAATGACCAACCTACTACACAAAGTCTATGACTCTAAGTAAAGGACCAGGTTGCTCCACTAGCTTCTTCAAGTTGTAGAACTGATTTGCTGATTGTTGACTATCTTTTTTAGTGCGTGAGTGAAACACTTAAATGTCATTTGTTGTATTTAAGCCAACTCTTGATGGAGTCCTTTTGTTGATTCTTCTATTTTCAATAGGACTCCCAGGTAGTTTTACTCTTTGTTGCCGTCTCTCTCTCTCCTTGCTTGTATAGGACTCTTCTCTTCTATCTCATAGGCTTTGCAGGATTTCTTGATCAACTCAACTTCTAGATACTGCACTCATCTACTTCAGCTGATGTGATAAGTGTTAAGTGCATGTTACTTATCCACTCCTATTTTTATGCAGTGTCATCTTATCAATAGTCTTGTCTGTAATTTGTTCACTTGTGTGGAACAGCTTGTACAACATGTTTCATTCTTATGTCCATCATCAAAATTTCACATTCCCTAACAAATTTCTTCTTAAATGAAACTGAAACTGAAACTGAAAGGATTTCTAAAGCCCCAGCTATAATCTTAAACACATTTGATACCTTTGAGCATGATGTCTTGCATGCCTTCTCACCATATATCCAAACATTTATACCATTGGTCCTTTACAACTTTTTCTCAATAACACAATTGATGATGAAAAGGTCAAATCAATTTGTTTAAATTTGTGGAAGGAAGATTTGGGCTGCATTGAGTGGCTTGATACAAAAGAACCAAACTCTGCTGTTTATGTGAATTTTGGAAGTGTAACTGCGATGAATTACGATGAATTTACTGAGATGGCATGGGGTCTTGCCAATAGCAAGAAACAATTTTTATGGATCATTAGGCCTAATTTAATTACAGGGGACGATGTTGTAAATTTGCCTGAAGAATTTTTAAGTGAAATTAAAGATAGAGGGATAATAAACAACTGGTGTCCTCAAGAGAAAGTACTGAAGCATCACGCTATTGGAGGGTTCTTGACTCATAGTGGATGGAATTCCATGTTAGTAAGTGTTTGTGCAGGCGTGCCAGTGATTTGTTGGCCATTTTTCGCGGAGCAACAGACGAATTGTAGGTACAGTTGTATTGAGTGGGAGATGGGAATGGAGATAATTGATCTTAAAAGAAGTGAAGTTGAGATTCTTGTAAGGGAATTGATGGATGGGGAAAAGGGAAAGAAGGTGAAGTTGAAAGCTATGAATTGGAAGGAGGAAACAGAGAAGGCTGCTAATCCAGGAGGTTCTTCTTATATCAACTTGAACAAATTGTTTAATGAGGTGCTTTTCACTCCGAGCTCTGAGGTGCCAAATGGTCGGGTTTGATCAAACTTAGGTATACTAAACGGGTCGATAATGGTCTAACTCATCTAAAATTTGTTCAAATCGAAATAGGTTAAGGGTTCAAAATAATAAGTTATGTCTCAATTTGTCTATGTACTAATAGACCCATGCAATATTAACTCTGGAAAGTTGCTAATGTTTTTAGCTACTTGTGTAGGCAGGGAAGTGGTCCTATGTCGGAATTGTTGTTTTGGGTACATAATCAGTATGTTTACACAATACATTTTAATCTAAGTTCAAGACTGCTTCAAGAACAACAATGATTTTTCAACACCTTCAACACAAGTTCAAAATGACTAATCAAAATGAATTATCAAAGAAGTATGTTTATCAGCTCTTTTTAAAGAAATAAGATAAAGTAGAAATAGAACCAAGTCCTCCGATTTCACGGAGTTTCCTTAAGGAAATCATTCCCCTCAAGTATATGAGTTGTGGAATTTTTTCTCCCAGGATAAAATGACTCACAAACTGAAGGTAGCGGTACCTCAAACTTCCAGATTCCTCGAATACACTCAACGACTGATGATCACAAAGAGTTTTTGGAAGAAGAAGAATGTTTTTTCAGCACTTAAAATTATATCTATACCTGAGAAAAATTTAAGGTATTTATAGCCATCAAGTGTAATACCCCAAACTTTCTTCAAGTCGAGTTTCATCCTTAAGAAGAGTAAGGGCTGACTTTCCAAGTAAGAAATATTTTAAACCATGTAGAATTTCCCTAATATTAATTTTTTGTCATGTGGAGAATTGAATAAGTTTTCTATCGACATCAAATTCGCCCAAATCCGACACTCGGGCGAAGAGTTAGAGACATTTTAGTGAGACAGTGTACCACCTGATACTTTAGCGCATCGCGGAGCCAGCCAAAATGACAATTGTCAAAATTCAGTAAGCCTCCACGATTCCACCACGTCGCGCCAAGGCTCAGTTTCCCAATTGTCCAATTTCCAGTAAGCTGGCGCGATTATGGCGCGTCGCGCCAGCATGTAAAATCGGGATTTTTTCAGTTTTGGATTTTAATTTCAAGGGCAAGACGGTCATTTTGCTACCCCTATATATACTCTTTAATACGAGATTTCTCATTATTTCACCCAAATATACTAGTTTTCTCTCAATTTTCTTCAAGAACAACCATTAGGATTCATAGCTCAAGACCCAAGTCATCAAGATTCCTCCGTAAATCTTCCGAGAATCATATAACAAGGTATGTTAGATGTTGATTCTTGGGTTCCTTCCATCCAAGAAGTTCAAGAACCCTTTTCAAAATTTTAAGGTTTACGTATTTATGAGATTTCATGATTTATGTGTATTAGAGTTCATGATTTTGTATTGTTGAGTTTTAATTCATGATTTAGACTACCAATTTCAAGAGTTGATTCTAGTATGCGATGAATTGTATGATGTTCATGATAAACCCTCTTCAAGTTGCATGGTATTGATGTATTCATGATAATTAAGTATAGAATCTATGGTATAACCAAAGCATGCTCCCCATATGTTTGATAGAATGCTTAAGTAAAGAGAATAGCGCCTTTTTAGTATGTTAAGCATGAAATCCCCAATTATATGATAACTAGTGCATGCAAAGCGTTTGTTGAAATGCCTTAGTGAATGTATTATGATAAGTTGCATGCATTCTTATCCATGTGTATTCCTTATTGAACAACTGTGAGGTATTAGTATGCATTCCCTATACATTTACATGTTTATGACATTCAAGTGATTGACGAGATATCGTATTGATTGTGTTGTGAATGAAAGTCCATTGTCATGATACTCAAGTGTGATCTTGTCTTATTTATTTATGCTATCGAGTCCTGGGGGTATTTATATCCAAAAATTTAGCTGCTTGTCTAGAGCCGGGTCAGTCTCAAGATAATTTCAGTCGGGCTATGATCAGTAGAATTCAGCCAGTACAAAACTTAAGAAAATTCAGCCAGTACAAAACTTAAGAAAATTCAGTAATCTCAGTATTAGTTCAATTCAGTCTCAGTATCAGTCTAATCCAACTCAGTATTCAGTTCTGATTCAATAGTATTCAGTAGTATCCAGCATTCAGTTCAGACTTCAGTGAATCTCAATAAGCTAACAAGAATTCAGTAACATTCCGTCAGATAATAGAACCAAGTAAATTCAATCAGCTCAGTCAAGCAAGAAGACCAGTAACAGATTCAGCTCAGTCTAGAACAGTCTAAGAATCAGTTTAGTGTCTATTCAGTTGGGAGTAGGATTCAGCACCGAGCGGGGGCAGGGATGACGACTTCCCCGTTATTTTAGGCAGAGTCGTTAATAACAATCCTTGTACTCCAGAACTGCGTAGCCAACACAGGATGAGGAGTCACCTGTTATATTAGGCTTGGCTCCAACCAGGTGTCACCTGTTATATTAGGCATGGCATCCTGGGTTCAGAGAGAAGTATCTTTACCCATGGCATGACACTGACACCCTTCCAACTGGGGTTACAGGTTGGACCCCTAAAGAAGATAGAAGGGGCATGTCGGTTAGATGACTACTCCCACAGTCTCAGTTTCAGATTCAGTCTCAGTAATAGAATTCAGCTGAGGAGTCACCCATTATACCAGGCTTGACTACCTCTCAGAGATCACCTGTTATATAGGCTTGATCTCAGATTTAGAAAATCATATTCATTATCAGTAGACTTAGAGATCACCCATTATATAGGCTTTATCTCAGATTTAGTTTATCAAGTATCAGGCATCATTACCAGTAAACTCAGAGGTCACCCGTTATATAGGCTTGATCTCAGATATAATAAATCAGTATCAATCAGTATCAGCAAGATTATACATCAATCTCAATAGACTCAATTATTCAGTCTCTCAGTATTAATAAACTCAGACATCAGTACTAGCTAGTAGACTCAGTCATCAGTAAGTCAGTATTCAGAAACCAGTATTCAGAGTTCGTATTCAGTGTTACTGCGATTCCAATTTTGGTTTGTGCATTCATGCATATGTTCTCATTCAGTACTCTCATGTTATTCAGTTAAGTAACTGTTCATGCATAAGCCCTTGCATTTAGCCTTACCTCATCTAGCATACCAGTACATTCAAAGTACTGACACATACTTTTCTCTTGCGCTATGATGTCTTATACCATAGGTTCCGAAGCGCGAGATCCAGAGCACCCTTAGCAGTCCAGACTCAGTCAGCAGCAGTAGACGCAACAGTAAGTCCTCTCCATTCGAGGATGATCCTTATTTTATTATGGCATTAGACTCAGTTTATTTTCAGTAGACGAAGTTAGTTGGGGATATATCCCATCAGCTCCATAGTTCAGACAATTTTAGAGGCTTTTCAGACAGATGTATTAGTATTCAGTTTTCAGTATTGATTATTTTAGATGTTTTGAACCTTATGACAAGTTTCCGCCAGTTTTCCACATTTATTTCAGTGTATTATGCAGTGCTCAGGTACAAATATCAGAAAAGGGTTAGCTTGTGGTCCTTCGGGATCATGAGCACCGTGTGGCGTTTCGGTTTCAGAAAATCGGAGCATTACATCAAGTGTCCCTTCGAAAAGGAAGCAATGGTTCATGGAAAGGTGTATCATTTCAGAACAATCATGTCTGTTCCTTCCGAAATAGTGTCTTTTCTGAACAGTCTTTTCCGACCGAACAGTCACCCGAGTTCCTTTCGAGCTGCGTTCTGCATGCATTTGCATGGCGTTCATGGAGAAAATATTTTTCCTTGAATTTTTGGATCAAAAAATTTCACTTGTTTTTTCAAGTTTCAAATAAACTTTGTCTAAAACACTTGATCTCTCAAAGCCAAGCTAACAACAACACAAGACATATCTTTGTTCTTGCCTCACAACCAACTTGAAGGTGTGTTTCTTAATAAAAACACAAGAAAGTTGTTTTCTACCAACAATGTGGGAGAGGTAGACTTTTCTTTAAGTGAGTACACTTTCCTTTTAAGTGAGAGCTCACTTTTCCTCCAATAATTCCCTCCATTTTCCATTCACACATCCAATTGAAACCAACACCAATATGGTTATCAATCTTTAATAAATGTTTTTCATTTCACAAATTCCCTTGATTACGTTTACTGAGGCTCAGATTGCGTACATGCTTGTATAGATAGTAACTTTAGGTTCTTGTATGGAGAGTAACTTTAGGTAAATCCTGAGTACTAGAGATCAAATGTTCTTTTTAAAATGAACCCTTAACTCCGGTAGCCTCCTCTGCCAATATTTTCCATATATTCACTTACATTTTTCTTCACTTTCTGACCTTTATCTCCATCCATCATTTCCCTTACAATCTTTTCTACTTCATCTCTCATCACATTCTTGGTAATTTCCACACCAACACCCCATTCACAACATACATACTTGCACATGAAAATCAAGAAATCTTTTACTTAGTTTTGTTATTAAGTTCTAGTAATATGTGCCAGACCAAAAAGGGACAAGAACTATTAGAAAAATGTGGCGCTCATGATGGGGCCGCGGATCAAAGAGAAGGAGAGGCAGACTTCTAGGTTGGCAGGTTTTTTAAGAAGGGACGCACATCATAATTCAGGCTAATCGTTACACATTGAAATGGACGAGGAAAGTGAAGCGCCTTATAAGACATATCACAAGTTTAGATGGTACGCACGCTTTTTGGCTCGGTAGCGCAAGAGACCCTTAAGGTCTGTTGGTTCAAAGCAGATAATATGTGTCATGAACTTAGACGCTTATATGATACGTATATAATTAACTAATGATTGAAAGATAACACCGCATACCTGCAGTTTATGTGCTGATCAGCAAACAAATGGCCAACGAATCATCGGTACGCCACTTCCTATGCTTTCCATGATCGAATTCAATCCACAGTGAGTCAAAAACACACCGATTGATACATTTTTCAAAACTTGTTCTTGGCAACACCATCTTGAAATAAAGCCTCTTTCTTTCGTTTCTTGGACGAATTCACTTGGTAACATTAAAGAATCATTACCAACAACTGCATCAGACCTAATTACCCAGAAAAAATTCTTCTTGCTATTAGCAAGTCCCCATGAAAATTTCAATGGATTCATCGTATATTTAGTAAATGAACTTGTATACAATTTATTCCTTGCCTATTTTTTAGATTACAAATATTATTAATAAAGAAAATTTTTGAATCTATTTATATCTATATCTATAATCTATAATCTATTATAATAATAATATAATATATAATAATAATCTATGAATTATTAAAAGTGTGAAGCACCTTAGAAATTTTGTTTGAACATTTTGCCCTTCATTAGAAGTCTTTTCTTTAGACAAAATCGTCTTTTCAATATTTTTTTTAATATTTAAAAGTTGAAAATTAATTATGTGTCGGGAGCTAATTATGTATCTTTACAAGAAAAAAAAATGTATCTTCATTGAATGTATTATGTATTTCGACGGACCTAAAATAAAAAAAAAAATATCGGGAGCTAATTATGTATCTTTTCAAAGGAATAAATGTATCTTCGTTGGATGTATCGGGAACTAATTATGTATCTCGACAGATTCAAAATCAAGATTTTCAATAATTATGTAAAATGTCGTAATTTTCTGAAATTAAACTTCAAAATGTCGAAATTTATGTTGTTTGCACTTTTTTATTTTTCTGTTAAGACACCCCAATTTGAATATATGTTTACCTAACAAGCATTTTTCGAATGAAAAGTGTCACACCCCTTTTTTAACTCCCAAAAGGAGATTGGATTTTTGTGGGTCAAAAGGGTTTTTATTATCAAAGTGATAAAAGATTGAAAATTTATTTCGAAAAAGGACTTTTATATTTAAACTCAGAGTTGCCACTTGGCATAAATCGGGTGTGCCAAATCACCTTTGAAAATCCTTTTTTCAAAAAAAGTTTTGACTCTATAACTGATCCGCGAACAGAGATTCCGGCTAAGGAATTCTGTTGACCGAGGGAAAGGTGTTAGGCACCCCTCGATCCCGTGGTTCGACCACGGTCGCTTGGTAGAGCGTATCGGCTAATTTGACACTACGAATGTATAAGCCACACAATGCATGCAAAACAATCAATCAAGCAAAACAAAACAATCCAAAATTTAGTGTTCAGTCCAATTATACAGTCCCGAAATAGAAAAAATGCGAAAATATAAACCTACTCTATTCTAGGCTAATCTTAACTACGCTCCATTGCTTTTTCCACTCGATGCTCCGAGCCTTGATCGTGCGCCGTCTTCAAGTACATGATATTTCGGGGTATTCTTCAGATAAATCAATACAAATCCCTCAGGGGATTCCCCGGCCAAATGAATACAATAGATCCCAATGCATAAATCAAAACCACTCCACAAACATTTCATCATTCAACAATCATAGATCCTAAACTTTGCTTACCCAACCTACCTTTTGCCTATGCTTTTAACGGCCTAAACAAGATATTATTGATTTCAATAGTGTTCATTAATAAATCAAAAATAATTCACATTTACCTTATCAATCTTCGATTCCCACCCTCAAATTCGTTTCAACCAACATGATTAAACAAGGCTCAATTAAATAAACCGATCAAACTACGATAATTAAAGAGGCTCAAACACACTGTCAAAAATTAACCATCAAACTCAAACATGAACCACACAAATCAAGAACATCATCACAGATAAAATGGGAAGAGATAGAGTTGAAGAATTTGGACCTCAATTTTATTTCAAATCGGATCGTTCGACTGAAGCCGCTTCATGGACTCAACGAATCTCGACTCTACAACCCGTTAGTCCTCAAATAGAATCAACTCAGCCACGAAACAAAATCCAGATAAGTACCCAAAATTGAAACTGAGAAAAAAAGAAGGCCACAACCCCGAATGATGATTTAGTGGTTAGAACTGAAGCTAGCGGTGGGATTTGACCAAAAAATAGGAGGCACGAGCTTAGAGCGTGATTTTAGGTCGTAATAGAGCCAGTGGTACTGTTTTCCTTTAGGTTTCATCGGAACAGTAGCCAAGCCATGGCTATTGACGTTTGGGCGGTGATTCCGGTGGATCTCTGGCGAGAACCCACCGGAGAAAATACATCTTACCTCAATTTCGTTCTCGTCTCATCTTTTCTCTCTCAATTTTTTTCAATCTGTCTCTCTCGTCTCCCTATTCTCACGCCATTTCAGTGGATGTGCGTGTGATTATGTATTTTTGGTGAGAGAGTGCATTTTTCGGTGAGATGTGGGTGTGTGTGCGCGACTGATATGTGGATCTGTGTGTTGGTGCGTGAATATGAAGATTGTATATATGAAGAAGATGACTTGTGAGGGTATTTGCTAATGGAAGGAAATCTGTGGTCCCCTTCCCTCTTCTTTTTTTTTTGGTTACCTGATCAATAAGGGTATGTATATCCCTTTTCTTTTGTTTTTACTGTGGGCCCTGTGTGTCTATCAAAAATGGAAGAATTTTTTGTGCCTTATTCTGTTAAATGATAATTAAAATGTAAAGGGACGGGGGGGCACGCGGGGTATGTGGTGAGGTGGGGTATGTGAGGTGTTAAAATTTAATAGGGAGGGGTTGTTAGAATAAGATAAAATTAGTTAGGGGTTGTTATTTTTGTATTTTTGTGGGATATAATCACATGGGTGAGGGCGACGCAGTAAGACGGAGGTAAAATGGTAAAAATGTTTTCGGGAAGGGACAAAATTACGTGTCTACATCATGCCCCTATTTGCATGTAAACACAAAGTGTTTTCATACAAAGAAGTAGACAACGAGACAGAATTTTGACTCGACCATTATTCAAAAAGAATGAAATAGAAAGAAGGAGAGAGACCAAATCTTGATTTAGGACATCCTACCTACCCAAGTTATGAGGGAATTAAGTCAAGGGTATCTCAAAGGATTGAAAAGAGAAGGACTATACCGAGTTGGAGAGTCGAGTGAGGTTCCATCGAGGTTTCGGTTCGCGGCTCGGTCATTACATCAAAATGAAAATTACAAGTTAAAATGAAAATTACAAGTTAAAACATAAATAAAATTACAAAAAATCTATCTATGCAACTTTTCTTGACTCTTGAATCGCTACTTCATCACCCTATTCTTTAGGCGGACTCCTGACTTGCAGTTTCTTCACTCTGTTCTTCAAGCTGGTTCCTGACTTGCTATTTTTGATCTGTTGACATTCAATTTCTTTACCTTGTTTCTTGACTTTCAACTTCTTCACCATGTTGCTTGACTTTTCATTTATTTGCCCTGTTCTTCAGGCGGGCTCCTAGAATCACATCAAAACTAAAAAGAAAATTATCCCAAACAAAGATTATTATAAAGAGATTTCATTTGCAAAAGAAAGTGAAGTTCCAAACACAAGAATTAAATTTTGCCCCAGTTTATCATTAGTGTACTTTTGTGAAAGTCACATCATTATTGGAATCAAGGAGAATGACTTGACTATAAGGTGCGTCTGATAGGAATCAAAGGAATTGACTCGACTAAAAGGTACGTCTTCTAGGGGTCAAGGAGAATGACTAGACTAAAAGGTACGTCTTATAGGAATCAAGGGAGATGACTCGACTAAAAGGTACGTCTTACTAGGAATCAAGGGAGATAACTCAACTAAAAGGTACGCCTTATAGGAATCAAAGGGAATGACTCGACTAAAAGGTACATCTTCTAGGGTCCAAAGGGAATGACTCGACTAAAAGGTACGTCTTATAGGAATCAAGTGAGATGACTCGAATAAAAGGTACGTCTTACTAGGAATCAAAGGGAATGACTCGACTAAAAGGTACGTCTTATAGGAATCAAAGGGAATGACTCGACTAAAAGGTACATCTTCTAGGGGCCAAAGAGAATGACTCGACTAAAAGGTATGTCTTATAGGAATCAAGGGAGATGACTCGACTAAAAGGTACGTCTTACTAGGAATCAAGGGAGATGACTCGACTAAAAGGTACGTCTTATAGGAATCAAAGGGAATGACTCAACTAAAAGGTACGTCTTCTAGGGGCCAAAGGGAATGACTCGACTAAAAGGTACGTCTTATAGGAATCAAGGGAGATGACTCGACTAAAAGGTACGTCTTACTAGGAATCAAAGGGAATAACTCGACTAAACGGTACGTCTTATAGGAATCAAAGGGAATGACTCGACTAAAAGGTACGTCTTCTAGGGGCCAAAGGGAATGATTCGACTAAAAGGTACGTCTTATAGGAATCAAGGTAGATGAATCGACTAAAAGGTACGTCTTACTAGGAATCAAGAGAGATGACTCGACTAAAAGGTACGTCTTATAGGAATCAAAGGGAATGACTCGACTAAAAGGTACGTCTTCTAGGGGCCAAAGGGAATGACTCGACTAAAAGGTACATCTTCTAGGAATCAAAGGGAATGACTCGACTAAAAGGTACGTCTTATAGGAATCAAAGGAGATGACTCGACTAAAAGGTACGTCTTATAGGAATCAAAGGGAATGACTCGACTAAAAGGTACGTCTTATAGGAATCAAAGGGAATGACTCAACTAAAAGGTACGTCTTATAGGAATCAAAGGGAATGACTCAACTAAAAGGTACGTCTTATAGGAATCGAAGGAGATGACTCGAATAAAAGGTACGTCTTATAGGAATCGAAGGAGATGATTCGACTAAAAGGTACGTCTTCTAAGGGTCAAGGGGAATGACTCGACTAGAAGGTTTGTCTTCTAGGAGTGAAGGTTCAATTAAGAAGTGTATCACCCAACAAATGAAAACTGAAATCCCTGGACAAGAAAGTGTGTCTCCGAGGGTTATAAGATGATGAATTTTTACCATGATTTAATTATCAAACCTGTGTAGCAACATTACTTCCTGCATTTGTAAAAGTGAGAAATTACGGGCCTTGATGTTTAGGCTTTGAAATTCTTGATTTGAAGGTAACATGTGTTCCTGTTTCATGCAAAGAAAGGTTGTGAGTTTAAAAACATGGTGACTGGTTTGTGTCTTTATCTTTCGTGGCAAATGTTCTTGCCGTCATCACATTTAACCTTGCTTCCAACCATTAGCCTGTGTCATTGACTTGCTGCTTCATTGACCAAACTCAGATTTTTAATAGTGACTGAGACAAACACAACATCTCTACTTTGCCATGCTTATCAGATAGACCCCTTTGAACCTTGGTATTTCATGAGTTCCCAGACTTATTTGTTGACAAAACTTTTTACTTGCCTCATTTTGGCTCACAATCATGTCTCTTTCATGCGTTGGCCTTTCTGCCTTGCTTTGTACAATTGAAGAAGTTGGTAGCCAGTTTTGAAATCTTTTGTCACTTGTTTTGGCATAAACTTGACTCAAAGACAAGAGAAAAATGACAATGATTTTATTTGGATAACTGACTCAAGAAAAATAAAAATATAACTATAGAAAAGAAAGAAATGATAATGAATGTCCCCATTGAAAAAGATGAAAGAAAAGTTTATCTGAAAATGACTGTCAACTCTAATGATTATGACATGCATATCGGATTAAACTGCCTGATCTTTCCATCCAAAACTCTCACAAATTGTTGTTGAGTTAATGACCCTGAAAGTGAGTTGCTTTCTTGGGCCAATTGCATTCGGAGACCTCATTCGGCTAGTGGCGCCTTGAAGGGTTTTCGCCAACAAGCCTCTCTCATTTCCTTTATCACCTGACCATTGCCTTATAGCATCCGAGAGGATTTTTTACCAATAAGATTCCCTTATTTTCATTTCTTTCAACTCACAGTGCCCGTAAGGGTTTTCACCGATAAGACTCTCTCATTTTTATCTCTCTCAACTTACCATCATCTTACGGTGCCCGTGAGGGTTTTCACCAATAAGACTCTCATTTTCCTTATGCCGAGGAAGATAAGTAGTATCCAAAATGTGTCATCACATCCATTGCATGCTTAGCCTTAACATTCTCAAATATTAATCTGAAGGTATTTCTTTGGTTGTAACTTGGCTTTTGGATAGGGTTAGAAAGAAAGGATGGCATGGGGACTAAACGACACCTGAAGTGGGGTATGACTTACAACTTTTGGAATCAACTCAAACAATGAGGATTAACTTTTGAGTTGATTAACTTATGCCCCAGTTTCATTTGACTGGGCAATTCTAAACTGTTTATTTGGTTGGACTGAACCCCGGGTAGGGCAGCCTACGTATCTCACCCCGAAAGAGGAGAATCAGGTCATGCATAGTTCTGGCAGCTTATTCTTTTTTTGCTTGATTCTGACTTTTTCTTTTGTTGACTCTTTCTCTTTGGGACTTTTCTGACTTTATTTTTCTTGAAACTCATCTCTTTTTTTCTTTTTGTACATATTTTCTTTTTCTTTTTTTTTTTTGAAATTTTTCTGACTCTATTGTTTTGGTCGACACTTTTTTTTTAAGATTTGATGACTCTATCTTGATTCCAAAAGAGGGGTATGAAAGAAAATAGGACTAAAGCTCAAATGGGGTAAACAAAGGATGACACGATGTTTGGATAGCAGAATAAAATGTCTTCATCATATCAATCCTTGAGAATGCAAGTACATAACATTCAATTGAAAAATGGGAGATAAAGATCATGTGTGACACTTTAACAACACTAACTTAAACTGAACATGTGTGTCACTTCTTCTTCTATACTTGTCCAGCATACAACTCCACCTTTGTTATGCATCCCTCACATCGAATGATTCATGCTTTTGTGGAGTTGATTTTTTTTGTTCCTCTTGATATAAGATCACGCAGCCACTGTTTGACCTAATTGAGACATTTCTTTCAATTGATGACCGAGTTATTCTTGTGATTCTCAAAACAATTGCCTTAATTTTCAAAGAAGGCTTTAACTTGTCACCAAATGTCTCAGCACTCTACCTATTTTCTCAGATGTTTCTTCTAACTTTAGCCCTCTGATTCCATGTTTCATGGTTTGATTGGATTTTAAAAACTGGCTGAAAATTTCACTAGCATGTCATATCACTAGAGTCAACATAAAATGTACTATGTAAAAAAAAACATATTTAAAACACAAAGAAAAATAGGACACTTCATTTAGTTGAAACATAAGATAGAAGGGTTTGAACATAAACGATAAAAGGACAAAACAAGATAGATCCTGAACTACAACCCTGAAATAGTTCCTAGTAGGGAGAGGGGTGACTTCTCAATTGCTCAGTCTGACATCTTAGCCACTGGTTTGCACATCAGCATGACTAGAGTTTCCCTCACTGTCAATGTTCTGCACCATAATTGATCCATCTTGAATCATCTTTTCAATTTCTCTTTTCAAATGTCGACAATCTTCAATACTATGACCCTGAGCATCAGAATGATACGCACATCGTACATTAGGATCAAAATTTCTTGAATGCCGATTAAAAGTGCATCCAAGGAGAGGAGTGATCATGCTCCATTGTACTAATCTCTGAAATAAACTGGCATACGACTCTCCAATTGGTGTGAAGCTATCTCTCGACTTCTGTCTTATTTCATCGTTTTGTTTGGATCGAAAATCAGGCTTAGAAGGGTTTTGGTATGTTTGTGGAGTTAAAAGATGACTCTGAGGATTTGGTGTGTTCCACTGTGGGTAAGATGGGGGTTGAATATGTGGTTGTGCGTTATATATTGGATATGGAGAGGGAGGAGTAGAGTATAATGGATTTTGGGAGTGATTATGTGAAGCTTGGGCATGAACTTGGGTTTGTGCCTGAGAGTGATGACGACAAGGTCTTCTTGACCTTTCCTGTTGTCCAACTACAATAGTAGATGCATCTTCCTCATTCTTTTTCTCCCCAACACTTCCTGAACCCTTTTGAATTGCTTGAGTAGTCGCTTTCAATGTTGCAAAACTCACAATGCGACCAGTCTTAATTCCCTCTTCTATCATCTCCCCTATTTTAAGGACCTCAATAAACGGCTTGCCTAATGCAGGTAACAAATGTTGATAATATGTTTCGTCTTGCGCTTGAATAAACACCTCCATTATCTTGCTTTCTTTCATTGGCGGCTTCACCCTAGCAGCTTGTTCACGTCATCTGATCGCATACTTTCTGAAACTCTCAGCATTCTTCTTCTTCATACTGGTTAGGGATTTTTCGTCAGGGATCAATTCCATATTATATTGAAATTGTTGCATAAATTCATTTGCTAAATTATCCCAACTATTTCACCTATCAATATCTTGATCAACAAACCACTCTGAGACTAGACCCGAAAGACTATCACCAAAGTAAGCCATAAGTAGTTCTTCTTTGCCTCCAGCACCTCTTAATTGGTTACAATAACGTCTCAAATCCACCACCGGATCCCCATGTCCATCATATTTCTCAAACTTTGGCATTTTAAAGCTAGGAGGAAGGTTGACACCTGAAAACATACATAAGTCCTTATATGAGACACTTTTGTAACCCCCAAGTCTTTGAAAGTTCTTCATAGCCAATTTCAAACTTCTCAATTTTCTTGTCATTTCCTCTTGTTTTTCTGTCATAACATGCTTCTCAGTGTTAGGAGGAAATTCAGGCGGGTGAGTGTCACCGTAAAGACCAGTCAACTTGAATATAAGCTCGAAAGTATAACGCTGATCACCAGTAATATTCAATGCAGGCTCTCTTGCAGATTAGGGAGGCACAACTTGAGGATGAACATCAAAAGTAGGAGCTTCAGGTGGGAGTGGCGTCGCAAAAGCATGAACAACAGGTGGAGCCGAGTATGCGGTAGTCTTGGATTGGGGAGTGAGAAAATGAACATTGGAAGTGGTTGGATATTTTTGCCTCGGAGTCGATCCTGATGCATGTTGTGTCATATCAACAAAAATGGGAAATTGTGCATGTGACACGGGAGGCAAGCTAGAAAGATATTCCAGATTATCAGTGGAAACTGGAGGAGGCGGCAATCCATTAGCCCAAGCTCGATGCATTTCTATCATTTGTTGCCTTAATTTCTGAATCTCTTCATTAGATCCTAAATTCTTATTTCCGTAACTCCCTATCTGATTAGTGACAACAAACTCCGTATCCTTGTTGGCCATAACCTTCTCTGTGACTTGGTGCAATATAGAGGACGAGCCAAAATGCCACAAATCAAACACCTTAAACTAACTGGACAAGAGATAGCAAACGAGTTAGAGTTCAACAATTTTTTCAAGACCCCTTTTTTTAAAAAAAAAAGATCACCGAACCCTAAAAGGGCGCCTACGTATCTCACCCCCGAAAGGGGAGAATCAGGTGTGCGTAGTTCGTGAAGTCTTGCCAAAATGGCCAAATAAACTCTTTTTCTATTATTTGAAACTTTAAGAAGAAAAGAAAATAATAATTTGTCAAAAGAATTGACGAAAATCTTTTTAAATTTTTCAGCTTTAACATCCCTATACAAAATGAAATCTATGATTACCAAAGAAAAATCTTTTTTGGGTTTTCAATTTTGAATTTCATATGAAAATGAAACTTGAACCTATAAAAGGAAAATCTTTTTGCAGTTTTCTTTTAAAGATGTATATGAAACACTTACTCTAAATAAAGAGTGAAGAAAATCTTTTTGAATTTTTTCAAATAAGATCCCCGAACCAACAATAGGCTGCCTACGTATCTCACTCCCGAAAGAGGAGAATCAGGGGTGCGTAGTTCGTCCAGATTGGACAATTAATGATTAAATAACAGATTGCACCCTGACTTGAGACACGACCAAAGACACACGATGAACAACATAATAAATTATTTTTTTTGAGTTTTTAATTTGACACTTCACATAAAAAATGACACCAACAGCTATGGAAGAATTTTTTTTTGTATTTTCGTTATATGAAATGTACAAAACTTCTACCACCCTTTTTTGCATTTTTCTTTTATAAAAAGCTCCTAAAAAATCTTTTTGGAGTTTTCGAATTGTGAATGCTTGTTAAAGGAAACAAAAGGAAAATCTTTTTGATGGTTTTTTTTTTTATTTTGAAAAATGAGTGCAAAAAGTAAAAACAAATCTTTTTTTTTTTTTTGAATTGTGGAAAACAAAAGCCATAAAGAACCTAAAAACTACGAAACTCTTTTTGATTCACCTTTTCTCTTTTTTCCTTCTTTTTTTCCATGCCTACACACTCTTCTTTAATTCTAGCACATGTTTTCCCCAAATCAATCCGTCAAATCACCCTATTACCCTAAAAAATACAACAATTAACACGTAGGGATGCTTTCGAGGAGAGTCTCCTACAAAGGACCAAGTGGGCCCTGCTAGGTGCATGACCTAAAGGCTGACCTACGTTGGGGTTTACTAACAAGGCCGTTCGGGGGAGCATATGGTCGATAGTGGCTGCTTTGTTTTCCACCTACTCCATATATCCAACGGCTCCCCCTCCTAAAATAAGTGTGACTCAACTAAAGTTTGTGCGCACGACGTGCACTCCGGGACTTGTTGCAGAAAGAATTGACTCGGGTTATGCACATAATGCCAGATATAAAGCGGTAACATACAAGAGAAAAACTGTAAACACGTAGCACTCAACAATGATAAAATAAACAACAAACGATAACACAAACAATGTTTATACACCCATAATGTCAAACTAAGCTGATACAACTCCAAAAATAAGCTCGAATTCTGAAAAGTCCCCAGCAGAGTCGCCAGAGCTGTCACACCCCTTTTTTAACTCCCAAAAGAAGATTGGATTTTTATGGGTTGAAAGGATTTTTATTATCTAAGTGACAAAAGATTGAAAATTTGTTTCGAAAAAGGACTTTTATATTTAAACTCAGAGTCGCCACTTGGCATAAATCGGGTGTGCCAAGTCACCTTTGAAAATCCTTTTTTCAAAAACAGTTTTGACTCTATAACTGATCCGCGAACAGAGATTTCGGCTAGGGAATTCTGTTGACCGAGGGGAAGGTATTAGGCACCCCTCGATCCCGTGGTTCAACCACGATCGCTTGGTAGAGCGTATCGGCTAATTTGACACTACGAATGTAAAAACCACACAATGCATGCAAAACAATCAAGCAAGCAAAACAAAACAATACAAAATTTAGTGTTCAGTCCAATTATACAGTCTCGAAATAGAAAAAATGCGGAAATATAAACCTACTCTATTCTAGGCTAATCCTAACTACGCTCCATTGCTTTTTTCACCCGATGCTCCGAGCCTTGATCGTGCGCCGTCGTCAAGTAAATGATACTTCGGGGCATTCCCCGGATAAATCAATACAAATTCCCTGGGGCATTCCCTGGTCAAATGAATACAATAGATCCCAATGCATAAATTTAAACCACTCCACAAACATTTCATCATTCAACAATCATAGATCCTAAACTTTGCCTACCCAACCTACCTTTTGCCTACGCTTTTAACGGCCTAAACATGATATTATTGATTTCAACAGTGTTCATTAATAAATAAAATATAATCCACATTTACCTTATCAATTCTCAATTCTCACCCTCAAATTCGTTTCAACCAACATGATTAAACAAGGCTCAATTAAATAAACCGATCAAACTACGATAATTAAAGAGGCTCAAACACACTGTCAAAAATTAACCATCAAACTCAAACATAAACCACACAAATCAAGGACATCATCACAGATAAAATGAGAAGAGATAGAGTTGAAGAATTTGGATCTCAATTTTATTTCAAATCGGATCGTTCGACTAAAGCCACTTCAGGGACTCAACGAATCTCGACTCTACAACTCGTTATTCCTCGAATAGAATCAACTCAGCCACAAAACGAAACCCAGATAAGTACCCAAAATTAAAACTGAGAAAAAAAGAAGTCCACAACCCCGAATGACGATTTAATGGTCGGAACTGACGCTAGCAGTGGGATTTGACCGAAAAATAGGAGGCACGAGCTTAGAGCGTGATTTCAGGTTGTAATAGAGCCAGTGGTACTGTTTTCCATTAGGTTTCATCGGAACAGTAGACAAGCCATGGCTATTGACGTTTGGGCGGTGATTCCGGTGGATCTCCGGCGAGAACCCACCGGAGAAAATACCTCTTACCTCAATTTCGTTCTCGTCTCAGTTTTTTTCTCTCGGTTTTTTCCAATCTCTCTCTCTTGTCTCCCTATTCTCACATCATTTCAGTGGATGTGTGTGTGATTGTGCATTTTCGGTGAGAGGGTGCATTTTCCGGTGAGATGTGGGTGTGTGTGCGCGACTGATATGTGGATCTGTGTGTTGGTGCGTGAATATGAAGATTGTGTATATGAAGAAGATGACTTCTGAGGGTATTTGCTAATGGAATAAAATCTGTGGGCCCTTTTTTTTTCGTTACCTGATCAATGAGGGTATGTATATTCCTTTTCTTTTGTTTTTACTGTGGGCCCTGCGTGTATATAAAAAATGGAAGAATTTTTTGTGCCTTATTCTGTTAAATGATAATTAAAATGTAAAGGGAAAGGGGGCACGTGGGTTAGGTGGTGAGGTGGGGTATGTGAGGTGTTAAAATTTAATAGGAAGGGGTTGTTAGAATAAGATAAAATTAGTTAGGAGTTGTTATTTTTATATTTTTGTGGGATATAATCACATGGGTGAGGGCAACGCAGTAAGACAGAGGTAAAATGGTAAAGATATTTTCGGGGAGGAACAAAATTACGTGTCTACAACAAGTCAAAAATAAAAATGTGTGTAATAATTTTACATCAGGCGTGACAACCTCAGACAGTTTTTCTTTGCAAGAACAATAATTCATACTACGATTCTCTCAAAATCAGTTTCTTTTTCTACAAAGGTTTTACTATGAGTCCTATCATTTCAAAGGATTCATCTTTTATATTCAGTAAATGAACTTGTATACAATTTATTCCTTGCCTATTTTTTAGATTACAAATATTATTAATAAAGAAGAATTTTAAATTTATGATTTTAAATATATCACGGGAAAATTGAACTTAAAGAATAGTGAAAAGAAAAAAGTATCATTTTTTTAGAACAAACTAATTATAAATTTTAAACAGCCATTAAGTGAGTTGTTTAAACGAACATGACTAATTAAGTGAGAAGTTTAAAGTTCGGCAAACAAACCTAAAATTAGGAACAAACACATAAGGCTTCTGAGTAGGCACGACGGAAGTATAACTTTAGTAGTACTTTCTTCGTCTCAATTTGTATTGTATTTTTTTTGTTGTTGGGAGTTAATTTAATTAGTTTTAAAAATTAAATTAAATTAAATTAAATTAAATTAATATTTGGATTTTCAAAAAATATAAGAAAAGTATATATATTTCATTTTTCTCTCTTGCGAATGATGAAAAAATACATTTAAAATTTTAATCAAAGTTCACATAGGTTTGGATTCCGAAATGTC
Source organism: Capsicum pubescens (assembly GCA_030864215.1). NCBI lineage: Eukaryota > Viridiplantae > Streptophyta > Magnoliopsida > Solanales > Solanaceae > Capsicum > Capsicum pubescens. The sequence goes on along the minus strand of CM061545.1, from coordinate 264,320,165 downwards.
ATATAAAATGAAATGAGTGAAGTACTAGTATATTACGGAAAAAACGGTTTTCTATCCTCTTACAAATTTTTTTAGTGTAGACATCGAAATTTTCTGGACTCTACAACAAGAATTCAATTTCTATTAGAATTTTTGGAGGCTTGGAGGTTACTACTCTACCCTAAACCAGGCATCTCCAAGATCCCAAATATCCCATAAATTCATGATATATTCATAAATCTCGAATATTTCTAGGTAATTTCATAAACTCATGAAATATCGGAAGGGGATCAAAACCCTCTTTTCTTGATAATCAAATAAATCAAGAGGATCCACAAATTCTCTTTTTCATATAGATCAAACCTTCTTTTCTTGATAATCAAATAAACCAAGAACATCCACAAATCCTCTTTTTCATGGAGATCAAAACTCAAATATTCCTACGTTCGAGAAATACGTTACTAACGGTCCTCAAATTACGAAGAAATCCATAGCAAATACAAATATTCCTACATTCAAAAAATACGTTATTGACGGCCCTCGAATTACGGAGAAAATCAAGAGAAGAACATATTTGTATCCACATTATTTATTAATAAAAAATCACATTTCTTCATATTTGTGAAAATTTTGTTGGAAACATTTAGTTTTAGATTTTTTACAAGATATCTTCATTTTCACATAAAAAAACTCTATTTTAACACATACTAATAAATATGAAAATGTCATTTTCTTCATTTCAAATCAAATAAAAATCTCATTAATTTCTCATAGATATTTTTTACATTTCCTAGAATGTTGAATGTTCTACTAACCAGGTGTTTTCTTGATATTGTTTTTATTTAATCGTGTGAATTACGTATAAGTAAGATACGCCAAATTCAGCGCTAATTTCTTGATAACGTGGCTATAAAAAGTGGCCACAACTTTCTCAGCCTCCATCTAACATCACTAAATATAACAAAAGAAAAAATGGCAAGTTTTGCAAATACCAAAAGGCCTCATGTAGTATGTGTACCTTTTCCAGCACAAGGTCACGTAAGTCCAATGCTCAAACTAGCCAAACTTGTTCACCACAATGGCTTTTATGTAACATTTGTTAACACTGAATTCAACCACAAACGTCTTCTCCGGTCCAATGGACCACAATCCCTCGATGGTTTGCCCGATTTCCGATTCGAGACTATACCAGATGGCCTCCCTCCTTCAGACCGAAATGCCACACAACATGTTCCATCAATATGTGCAGCTACAGCCAAGAATTGTCTGGTACCGTTTCGCAACCTCATTAATAAGATTAATGCGACGGAGGGTGTTCCTCCTGCGACATGTATCGTGTCTGATGGAATTATGAGCTTCACGTTGAGAGTTGCTGAGGAGTTGGGCATTCCGGATGTGTTGTTTTGGACTACAAGTGCTTGTGGTTTCATGTGTTACTTGCAGTATCATCAACTTGTTCAAAGAGGATACACCCCTCTCAAAGGTAACTACAAATTGTTATACTTATAGTAACTAGCTTCTATATAACATTAAGTGAGTAATACTTATAGTGTACAAAGCTTAGTACACTATCAATATAGCTTAAACCATTTTCTAAATGGAGTTTAAGAAAGAACATACTAGCTAAATATATGTACTGTCGTCTGTCAATTAGAATCTTGCTAATCATGGAGTCTGCAACTACCACACGATACATGTTGTGATCCTCATGGATAAGTAAGATCTAGAAGGAGGACAAACTAATTGGTTAACAAACTACTATAATTAATACCTTTCATGAGTTAGACCGGTCTCAATAATTTCCAACAACTTTGAAACATGCTAGTGGGAGGATCTGGAATATATTTAGTACTCCCTCCATTAAAATTTGTTTGGCATATTTTTATTTTTAGTCTATTTAATTTAAAAAAAGAATGCAATTTTCCTTTTTTGAACAATTCTTTAATTCTAACTTTCCATCGAGCATGCTAATTAAGTTTATAAGATTATACAAAATTAACCACAAAATTAAAAAGTCTTTTTTAATTTCTTATATTCCACGCAAAGTCAAAATCACAAGAACAAATTAAATTGAAAAAAATATATGGCCTGTGAATGAAAAGCACAGACAGTAAAAAATATCTAACTCAAAAATACCGTACATAATATACATAAAATTAGAATTGTCTTATAGAAGCGAAAGTTGGAGGCTTGCGGACTCTTTTTCATACAGAACAATCAACTATGTAATTAGTAAATTACGTAGTTAGCAAATTCTGTACGACTATGAAAAGTAAAACTATTTTTCCTTCTGTTTCCTAATCACTCAATCAAATCATAAATAATTCCACTAATTCCGTCCAAACAATATTATTGATGGGAGATGAGGGAAGAAAAGATGGGTCGAAAGAACTGTGCTGAATTGAATGCATCAAAGAAGACAAAAACCTTATATCATGATTGCTATTATTATTTTTGAAATGTAATGCTTGTGGCAAGTGGTCAATTATGATTCTGTTAGAAAACGTGACAATATGAGAACTATATTATTAGAACAAGTCAATATGGGGTCTACAAATCCAGAAAAGACTTTTTAAAAAAAAAATTGAACATTTCAATACCACTGATTTTGCATGCATATCTAAAAGAGGATATTCAAAAATCTGAATCATTTATTAATGGTTAGCAAAGGGAACATATGGTTTTCCAGAAACAAAATAAACTGGCCGCTTGATAGTTGATATATTCTTTGATGCTTTATTTTGAATGAATAGATTGCTAAAGAATTCCGAGTTCAAAACCCTAATCAAATTCTAAATCCATCTACTTATTTTTTACTCTTATTTTTGTTTAATCATCGCTCTTTTCTGTCGTTACGCAGATGAAAGTGATATTACAAACGGATACTTGGAGACAACAGTAGATTGGGTCCCTGGAATGAGAGACATGAGGCTAAAAGATTTCCCAAGTTTCATCAGAACAACAGATCCCAATGACATTATGCTTAATTTCTTCTTAAATGAAACTGAAACTGAAAGAATTTCTAAAGCCACGGCTATAATCTTGAACACATTTGATGCATTTGAGCATGATGTCTTGCATGCCCTTCTCACCATACATCCAAACATCTATACCATTGGTCCTTTACAACTTTTGCTCAATAACACAATTGATGATGAAAAGGTCAAATCAATTGGTTCAAATTTGTGGAAGGAAGATTTGAGCTGCATTGAGTGGCTTGATACAAAAGAACCAAACTCAGTTGTTTATGTGAATTTTGGAAGTATAACTGTGATGAATTACGACGAATTTACTGAGATGGCATGGGGACTTGCTAATAGCAAGAAACAATTTTTATGGATCATTAGGCCTGATTTAATTACAGGGGACGCTGTAAATTTGCCTGAAGATTTTTTAAGTGAAATTAAAGATAGAGGGATGATAACCAGCTGGTGTCCTCAAGAGAAAGTACTGAAACATCGCGCTATTGGAGGGTTCTTGACTCATAGTGGATGGAATTCCATGTTAGAAAGTGTTTGTGCAGGCGTGCCAGTGATTTGTTGGCCATTTTTCGCGGAGCAACAGACGAATTGTAGGTACAGTTGCATTGAGTGGGAGATGGGAATGGAGATAATTGATCTTAAAAGAAGTGAAGTTGAGATTCTTGTAAGGGAATTGATGGATGGGGAAAAGGGAAAGAAGATGAAGTTGAAAACTATGAATTGGAAGGAGGAAGCAGAGAAGGCTGCTAATCCAGGAGGTTCTTCTTGTATCAACTTGAACAAATTGTTTAATGAGGTGCTTTTCGCTCCGAGTTCTGAGGTGTCAAATGGCCGGGTTTCATCAAACTTAGGTGTACTAAATGGGTCAATAATGATCCAACTCGTCTAAAATTTGCGCAGATCGAAATAGGTTGTGGGATCAAAATCATAAGTTATGTCTCAATCTGTCTATGTACTAATGGACCTATGCATTATTAACTCTGGAAAGTTGCTACTGTTTTTAGCTACTTGTGTAGGCAGGGAAATGGTCCTATGTCTCAATATGGTTATCAATCTTCAATAAATGTTTTTCATTTTCCAAGCATATATCCAAAAAAAATAAAAATATATTGCTATATCCAACACATATATAAATGAGAAATTAGACTTACTCTTCTTATTGCACTTGTCTAGATCATGTTTTGCTATTTAAGTGGTTTCTAACTAGTAACTTGTAGCACGTAATATTTGTACTTATTTATATGGAGTTATTACACTAATGTGACTGACTAATATTTGTCTTTGAACAAGTTAGGCATGCATAAAATTAACTAATGTGACTGACTAATAAATTAAATGAGAATTGGTGAAAGCTATATGTGCCACGTTTCTAGTTGGCTCTCTCAGTTGACAAGTCGAGTTCCACAAAACTTTTAGTACAGTTACATGTGTTCAATAGGATTGAATGATATGGAATAAAACACAAATTAGTTAAGTGTCACGACCGAGCCGGGCCCTAGCCGTAACGAGCATCCCAAACCATGAAGATCCGAGCGCTCTTCTAAATCTGGTAATCACGCACAATATCTATATAATATAAGAAAATTTACGGAAACAACACATGACGGAACCATGGTCAATCTCATAACTTGAACAATTTAAAAAGGAAATTCTGAATATTCTAAACATGTGTCATCTGTCTGCGAAATCTCTAAAATTACAATAGCCATCATAAATCTGAAACATAACCAGGACAAAGCCCCAGTAGACCATAAAAGAAAGAAGCAATGAAATCTGAGAATCAGGCCTTCCGGAATAGAGAAGGCTCACCAACTGCAACTTCTGACACACACGGATCTACTGCTGGATGGGATCGCGGGACTGTGCCTCAGATCCTGAGATATAGGGAGTCAATACATATGTACTGGTACGCAGGACTATCCAAAAACAAAATACTGATACATAAAGTAAGTGGAAGCATTTCATGAAACAAAACACCTAAGTATAAACCGTTTGAAAATCCATGGGCATAGTAAATAGATCTTTAGGAACAGTTTTGAGAATCAACACAACATCTTTGTCTTAGTTCTGAGTTAGATGGTACACCCTACAAATCTAATATTCCACGGGCTATATGGAATCCGTCATTGACTCGGCGGGTAAGCCCCCAACCCAAGTTTGCCGCAAGAGTTGGAGTTTCTGATTCTGATACGCCACAGGGCACTAGGCCAGCGTATAATACCTCTTGTGGAAATAATAACCCGTATCCGCAAAACACGGTTTTGGGCAATGAGTTATCTGAACTCGTGCCTTCTTTGGGTAACCACCTAACATCTCTTAAGCCCATTTTTAGCCTTTTCTAAACATGCATCTGTCTAAAATCAATTTCTGAAAAATCTGAATGAAATCTGACTTATGTTTTGTTCTGAGTCTGTTATGGCATTATCTGTTTTGGTATTGTCATACCAAGACTTGCAAGTCATGTTTCTGAGCCATAAAATATCATATCACAGTCTCTTCTTTTAAAACATAAAGTTTGGACCACCATACCTCAAACAACTCAAGAAGATTCATACTTCAATACATTTATAAAGTTAATGTAAAGATCACTATGTTCAGCATTTCAACAAACATGTGGTGGTCATGAAATTTGTGACGAAACATGCAATCTTCTTAGTAAACGTCTTTAATCTTTTACACCAAGTAAAACACCCCCTCTTCAATTTAAAACCATAATCAAGTCATAAACAACACTCAGGATATTTATATCATGCTTCCAACAATGCATTTTGAATAAATCATTACTTACGAAAACAAGAAGCTTGTAAATAAGAGAGGGGATTTCTAATAGATCATGCTCTCAATTCATCATTCAAACTCATCAAACGCATACATATATATACTTATACATGATTATAAATTAAATTTAGTGGAAAGACCTCAAGACCAAAATAATAATATCATTAAAGAATTCATAATGCGAAATTGTAAACATAAACTCCAAACCCCTTTAAAATTCATGATTTCTATAACTTTAAATTTTATTCAAAGTGTTTCCAACAAGCCCATGTAGTTTAGGAAAACCCCACGTACCTTAGATTATTTAATTTGAAGAGTAGGACTCAAATTTTGATTTATTCCTTGGAGATCTTGGACTTTAAGACTTGATTTCTTGACCTGTTGTTCTTGAAGAAAACCCTAGTTTAATCCTATTTTGAGAGTGAAGAGGGAGTTTTGATGATGTATAACTGATGGTAATAGACTAATAACGTGTTTAGAGAGTAATTAAATTCATTGGGGAGGTTTTCTGAAGAGGAAAAGTACCAAAACACCCCTTTTTCAGCATCCTGCCTTCGGAACTACGTATTTTGCCCGACCGCTTGGTTGACGGACAGTCACCTTGACCGTCAGGTCATGTCCGTGACTTAACTCACTGTTTAAGGGGCGACGGAGGGCTTGACGGTCCGTCGGATCGGCCGTCGCACCCTCGGCAGATTGATACCTCTCTGTAAAACAGGCATAACTTTTTATCCCGATATCGTATTAAGGTGAAACCAGTGGCGTTGGAAAGAGGGCTCAAAGAACTTTCATTTGATATATAGTAGGCCCTCTAATTCATTATATACAAAAAGTTATGGTCGATTGAAGTTGACCCAAATTTAAACACTCACCAAAAACTCAATCGATAGGAAGACTTTCAACTCGTCCTTGAGTTAAGGGGCCTCTAAGATCTCAATTCATTCTCAACTAGATTACCACACTACATAATTGATTTACATACTAAATTTGCATAGGATTTATGGCTTTTGGAACATTCACGTGTAGAAATGACGGTATATATTCTAGCCCGAAATGCAGGGTGTTACATTAAGTCTAGAGATAACAGTGTTTAGAACTTTTTTCGGGAAGTTTGTCGCTGATAATTATCATGTGATTTTTTTTAAAGTAGTAGTATTATTGAGATAGTCCATTTTTTTCTGAATATTATTGTGAGGGGGTCCATCAATATTTACTGGGAGATTCTCTTGATTACATTTACAGAGGCTCAGATTGCCAACATGCTTGCATCGATAGTAACTTTAGGTAAATACTGACTACTTAGGGACGTCCGTTGGTAAATCTGATAAGCAAAACAGGAATTTGTGAGAAATAATATTTTGTGTTACCTCTTCAATACTTGAATCCTTGATATGATTCTTTAGCAAGTTCTTGAATCCCTATGTACTTTTAAGATGGACAATGTTCTTCAATAAGTACTAGGAAGGATCGAATTATTAATTAAGAAATGATTTTATATGCAATACCATCTCTCCTGATTTTCAAAAGAGAAGCAAGGAAGAATAAAAATGATAGAAATTAGATTTCTTAAATGAGCAGTCAATCTTAATTGATAATTTTCAGCGTTCTGCTAATTAACTAAATGATTGGATAGAAGTACATCTTTCACTAATTTATCTAAATTCAAGCTTGATGAACCCTTAGCTCCAGTAGCCTCTTCTGCCAATATTTTCCATTCACTTACCTTTTTCTTCACTTTCTGACCTTTATCTCCATCCATCATTTCCCTTACAATCTTTTCCACTTCATCTCTCTTCACATTCTTGGCAATTTCCACACCAATACCCCATTCACAACATACATACCTGCACATCATGAAAATCAAGAACTAATTAGAAAAATGTGGCGCTCATGATGGGGCGGCGGATAGAAGAGAAGGAGCGGCAGATTTCTAGGTTGACAAGTTTTTGATGAAGCGACGCACATGATAATTCAGGCTAATCATTACACATTGAATGGAAGAGGAGAGTGAAGCGCCTTACAAGACAACTCACAAGTTTAGATAGTACGCACTCTTTTGGGCTCGGTAGCCCAATACTTTAGGTCTGTTGGGTAAAAGCAGATAATATACGTCATGAACTTAGATGGTTATATGATACATATATAATTAATTAACTAATGATTAAAACACAACATGCATACCTGCAGTTTATGTGCTGATCAGCGAAAAATGGCCAACAAATCATCGGTACACCACTTCCTATACTTTCCATGACCGAATTCCATCCACAATGAGTTAAAAACGCACCGATTGATACATGTTTCAAAACTTGTTCTTGGCAACACCATCTTGAAATAAAGCCTCTTTCTTTTGTTTCTTGGACGAATTCACTTGGTAACATTACAGAATCATCACCAACAACTGCATCAGATCTAATTACCCAGAAAAAAATCTTCTTGCTATTAGCAAGTCCCCATGCAAATTCCATCAATTGGTCTTTCGTCAATACTGTTATGCTGCCAAAATTCACATAAACCACTGATCTTTCCTCTTTTGAATTTAGCCACTGTACACAATCCTCCTCATCTTCTTTCCATAAATTGGCTCTAAGGAATTTTAGACTATTTTCTGGAAGTTGATCAGTGAGTAATTGAAGAGGGCCAATAGTGTAGAGTGGAGGACAAATTAAGGATAAATCACTTAAGACATTAAATTCAAGTGAATCAAAAGTGTGGAAAATAATGGCTGATGCTTTTGAAGCTCCTTCAGTTTCTCCCATAATGAAATTCAACAATTTGTCATCTATATTTGTGGTTCTGATTTGGCTGGGAAATTCCCTAAGACGAAGATTTTTCATACTTGGTATAAAATCTATGACCGTGTCCAAATATCCATTTGTTATATCACTTTCATCTGCATAAACACAAAATATATATATATATATATATAAACATTATTTGCATCAATAGTTCAATAACCTATACGCATATTATAAGAAGAGCATCATCAAATTAGAAAAAGGATAAATCTTTTTTCAAAGTGAAGAATCGCGCCGAAAATTGACGGAATGCTCTCAAAACAAATTTACTTGAGTTAGACAAAGAAGAGTGGTAAGGGTCAAATCTGGACTCTGGAGACCTACAATTTGTTATTCAAAAGGGGTTTTCTTTTGGCTATTGGACTGAGATAACATCATTTATAACAAAATTAACCAGCTACCAACTTTGAAATTTTGACTTTACTTTAGATGTCTGGTCAACAACTCACCTTATATAATATATATACGTGATACCTCTTAAAAAACATAAAAACACTTGCAACATATTTGAATTAGTTTTTTTAAATGAGTTGTTGAGTTTATAATATTTGATCCGCAATTTTATACATTTAGCAGCTTACTTGTGTTTTATCGGTTGAATTATAGCACTTTCCTCTAATTTTCGTTTTATTTGATATATAGACATATATATGTACATAGAAAAACAATTTTTCTGTTACGAAAAGAAGATGGAGTAGTTTTTATTTATCATCCCTCGGAAAACAATTTTGCTCCACTTATTAGTCTCATTCCCTTCTTTAAGCCACTAAAATGTACCTTATTATTCTACCTATATTGAGTATCATACATTTCAGAGTAACACAAAATCAAAAATTGAATAACCATCCGTGAAATAAACCCTATTAATTATACATAATGACAATAAAATAAACGAAATTATAAGATTCAATTTTCAGTTAGACTTTGTAATTACCTTTGAGGGGCAGAATTGCTTTTTGAATAAGGAGAGGCAAATGTTTGTTGCACATGAAACTGCAAGCATTTGTAGTTCTGAAGCTAACACTTGGTACACCAATTTCTTGAGCAGCCAACAAAGCAAATGTCATAATTCCATCAAAAATTATGCAAGTCACTGGTGGAACATCATCGTCAGATGAATTATTAATCTTGATTAGAAGCTCCCTAAATGGGGCTAAACAATTTTCCTTTGTGGAGAAACAAAGAGAAGGAATATGTTGTGTAGCATCAGCATCAATAGGAGGGAGTCCATCTGGAATTGTTTCAAAGATGAAATTTTTGAATTTTTCAAGAGAAGAAGTGGCTTTGGATTTGAGTAATCTCTTGTGATTATATTCAGAGTTGACAAATGTTATGTGAAAGCCTTTGGAGTGGAGGAGTATGGAAATTTTTAGCATAGGATTTATGTGGCCTTGTGATGGAAATGGTATGCACACAGCATGAGGCTTTTGGGGTTTTCTCCCTTCATGACACCCCATTTTATTTTACTTTATTTTCTTTTCTGTTTCTATAACTATAACAAACAATCTAGAATTTATGAGGATTAACAGACTCTTAAGCTGACAAGCTTCTTAACAAGAACCATACATGATGCTTTAGGCAAATCCTACATGGGGCCGGAGATGAGAGGAAAGTGAAAGTTTTTATAAGGCAGAGCTCATAAAGTTATATAATATGCGATTTTTGAAGCTCGAAACGACATAACGCGAAAGATAAATTAAATTTGTGTGAGCCTAGATCTAAAACGAACAATATGACGACTCGGATGGTGAAACACATTTCTTATAGAAAAATAATGCATTAAAGAATAATAAGATTATTAGCAAATCGAAGATCACCGTTTGATGGAATTTTGGAGTAGGTCAGATTAACAGTAATGTGAAGCTGTTAGTTCTAGCAAGTGCTATTATTATAAAATAAGTAGTAGTAATAATTTTTGTTTTATTCCGTTTTGATGTAGAATATTTCCATCTTTCAATAACGAAACGACGTCAACAGATGGACTGTCGTGAGCAACTAGAACAAGGGAAAGAAACCAAGAGAATATAGACAAAAACACTCGAGAAGTAATTATACATATTTTGTAACCATCCATTTTGTATTGAAAACCTTATCAACAATATATATATATATATATATATATATATTATATATTTTCTCTCACTGTTTTCACCACACTTTTTGCTTCTACCATCCACAATCATCACACACATGTGCACATATATACATATTCTGCATGAATGTTCCGGTAAATGACTCAAAAATATGATTCTATTTTTTTTGTCTTTCTAATATTTTCAAACAATTACCTTCTGTGGAGGATGCTTTATGACAAACCAAATATAACCAAAATCTAGACCAAATATACAAGGATCAAAATTGGAATAAAGCAATAACCCATGGACCAAAAATGCAATTTAAAAAGAAACTATGTACAGCATGTTCTAAACTATATGTAGAGGCATAACAACAGGGGTGGTGGCGCAGTTGGCTAGCGCGTAGGTCTCATAGCTTCTGAGTAATCCTGAGGTCGAGAGTTCGAGCCTCTCTCACCCCACTTTTTTTGCCTTTTTCATTTTGCTTTCTTTATTATCCTCTCCTCATTTTGCCTAGTCTTTGTAAACATAATATTTCTATCCAATTTTAGTCCATATATGAGCTTCTCCATCATATATTGTTGCACTCGCTACCATTTCCTAATTATCTACGTATCTTTTTTTTTTGTAACCATGAAGCATTTGATAAGGTCGATATGTGAAAGTCATGATATTTCAATCCTTCTTCTTCATATGTGGATTCTCAGTGATATATTCTACTCGTTGCTACTTCTAAATTAGGGGTCGTTTGGTAGGAGGGATAAGAGATTAATTTTAGGTCTCTCTATTCTACAAACTAAAAATGTAGGTGCTTCTGCTCTTAATGCTTATTGGAGGAATGAAAAGGCTCTGTGATGTCCCAGCCTACAGAAGAACTTGTCCTTCTCTACCCAACACGCCCACTTTATTACTACTAATCGTTTCCTTCTCATATAAAGAAAACAAAGTAATGGAGGGCAGTGAAAATTCACTTCTTTCGTGTTGTCTATTCTTACGTGAGATACCGGGAAAGGAAAACTGAAACAGTAACAAAAACAAACAAAAGAATCAACCTCAGGTGGGGTTTGGAGTTTGGGAAAAGCTTGAAGCTTATTGGATAACACAAATTAGAATCAACCTCAAATCAGTTTTAGCTGAAGAATCAAATGATAATATAGAATAAATATTGAGACATCAACAATCTTCGCTCAGACCTCTTGATCTTTTCCAGCATGTCGCTGGGTGTAGATATAGTACATAATACAAAATCAACCCTCAAAATTGTTTCTGTCTACGACTACGCTATGTGGAGTTTGAGGAATTAAAATTAATATTGGTGTGCCAGTAGGTAGAGTCCACAGCGGAACAAACACAAGCCCAGCATACCAGAATATTGGTCATCGAAAGTATCAGAAATAGAAAACGACTTGGTTGCTTCAGCTACAAGCTATCTCTTACTGTTGGTAGCAGCTTTAGGCTTGTTTAGATTGGCAAGTTCTTCTATGAGCTTTCTTTCTTCACTACTCAACCGTTTTGGAATCTCAACTTGCACTCTCACCAATTGATCGCCTCTCATATTTGGTTTGCTCAGGAGTGGCACCCCTTTTTTGGCCATCACCAATGTTGTCCCTGGCTGGGTACCTGCCGGAATCTTTAGATCAACCATCCCATCTACTGTAGGAACCTTCATAGTTGTGCCCAAAATCGCATCAATGTAAGAAACTTTGCAATTGTAGAGAATATTGGTGTCGTCCCGTTTTAATACTGGATCTGGAAGGACTTCGATCATGACAAAAAGATCTCCGGGGGGTCCCCCTCTCCTTCCTGCATTACCTTCTGAACGGACCCTTAAACGGCTACCTGAATCTACACCAGGTGGAACTTTCAAGCTGATGCGTTTTGATTTCCTCACTCGGCCATCACCACTGCAGGTGTTGCAAGGAGTAGAAATCTCTCCAGTCCCTCCACATGAAGAGCACGTTGTCACCTGCTGGAACACACCCAGCGGGGTCCTTGCTGAGGACACAACCTGCCCTTGTCCACCACAAGTATTGCAGGTCGACGGTTTAGTCCCAGGTTTTGCACCTGATCCATCACAGGTGCCACAAGTTTCAAGCCTGCTAATTTCAATCTCCTTCTCAACCCCAAATACAGCTTCTTTGAAATTCAAAACCAGATTATAGCCCTGGTCTTCACCTTCTGTGGCCCTGCTCCGAGAACTTCTACCTCCCATACCACCACCCATGCCACCCATACCACCAAAGCCGTCGAACAGAGACTCGAACAAATCAAAGGCATTGCTAAAATCCTATGAATAAGGAACAATAAGTCAAAATAAATAAATTATATAGGTAAAAATATAACAATCTGAACTATTGCTATATCTTCTTATAAAGCAAGAAATTCTCACCCCCATGCCCATGCCAGCTCCTTTAAGACCAGCCTCCCCATATTTATCATATACGGAACGTTTCTCATCATCGGACAAAACCTATTGTAAGACATTAAATGTCCTAAGAAGTGCTTGAAATATTCTCCATTATAAAAAGTCAATTGTCGGCTACCTTTTAGTAGGACAAAAAGCACCAAGAAAAAGTAATTTACCTCATACGCATTACTGATCTCCTTAAATTTCTGTTCAGCTCCAGGTTCTCTACAATATGGAAGAACATGAATGCATGTATAAGGATCTTACATACTGTAAAGTAAAAGATATAGATCGACAATGACTGTGCACCTTCATATGAAAATACACTTGCACATCTTCAGTAGGAAACTAAAGCTTGTAAGTTCAATTAATGCACTTTATAGCTATCCCCAACATCTTACGTTTATTTCTACAGAAACTATTTTTTCATCAGCTGGTGTGATCTTTCCAGTAAAATGCTCTATTAGTGGGAAAAGTTGATTTTTTTATTTCTTTGGTCATTTACAGTAATCAGTGACCAAATACTCACTGTTATAAGCCCCAACATATTTTTACTAAAATTGAAAAAACAAATTAGAAGTTGAGGATGAAATCATATGGATATGTTTTGTTAATTTCCATGTAGTTCAAACATACAGAAAGGCCACAAAAAATATGGTAAATAGCATGTTAATAAATGTAATAACATGTACAGAAACATTAACAGTCGGTATAAGACCACGGATAATGCAGTTTTTCAAAGAAGATGAGAAAAAAACTATGGCAATTCCTTGCGGCAGCGACTTGCTGCAGTTTAATTATTTACTCAAAAATAAAAATATAACTTGGATTTTTAAAAATATCTAGACAAATTATATGGTAAATTCACAGTTTCACGTATCCACTCTAAAATTCTTCATCCATCTTCCCCCTTAACTATTCCTCAAGTCTAAACGTTCAATTTTTAGTTTCTACTACTATTCTCTGCAACAAATAAGGAAAAATCAAAGTTTGTAAAGAGGTCAATCATCAGCAGCAGAGCAGGTACAACAAGATATGAAAGAAAATTCAAGCTGGAGAAAAAGCTAAGTATGTACTACTACTCTATATCATCTTTCAACAAGAAAACCATTGTAAAAAGCATCACAACTCAAATTTCCAGGAACTATAAGCAAAAATCAGCTAAGTTGCACGGACTCGGGTGCGGGTATCCGAGACTGGTGCTGATACGTCAAAATTTAAATTTTACGATTCGGGAGTGCAAATCCGAGTATGGATACGGGTGCGGGGATTCGGCTAAAAAAGTCAAATATTATAAATATAGATTCTAAAAATCCACTTTAATTTTAAGGTAACTTGTAGTTACTTTTTCAATTAGGTGTAGTATACAGATATACTTGATCTTTGGGAAACTGACAGGCACATATACTTTATTTACTATATTGATATAAAAGTTCTTTTTATATTTTAAAAAATATAATTATTAAAAACCACCGAGTAGATCTGACTTCTGAGTCATTCTTCCCAGTTCCCAACCACGTCTTTCTCTTTCTTCCCAATGATTCAAATTCCGACGACAACAATTACAGTCGGATTTCCCCCTTCCGAGGATGACAGCATTTGCCGGATTTCTCCCTTCCGACAATGACAGCAGTCGCCGGTATTCTCCCTTCCGACGAGGATAGCAATTACAGTCGCCGGTCTTTGTCCCTTCCGACAACGACTGCCAACTTTGTTCTTGATGTTGAGTCAACGTCTCCGGATTCGTTTGACCGAATTGGAGACACACCCGCGCCCACACCAGCGTTGCGTCGGGACGGGTCCAGCGGCGAAACTAACGACTCCGCGTAACATAGAAAATCAGTGGAACGACTCAATCATCTGAGCTTGGGTAAACATGGCTCTTCAACAAAATACTGAAGTAAATTTAAAGCTAGAGAAAAGCCAAATACGTTCTACTTTATACTATCTTTCAACAATAAGATACAGTAAAAGGCATCACATCTTAAAATTCCAGGGAGTATACTCACTTGTTCACATCAGGATGGTAACTCCTTGCAAGTTTCCGATAAGCTAAACAAGAAAAAACAGTAGATCAGAAACATAACAAGAATGCAACAAATGTTATCTTTTTCAACTATACAGTTCTTGCGCAGCCTATGAGTAGTTCTGATTTACAGTCAAAAGTCAAGGACATAAATGATTAACGAATTCTAGTAGACATTTCAAGGACTAGGTTACAATGGTATTTTGATATTCTCGAACTTAAAAATCTAGAGAGACCAAATTTCAGGAGGCCAGGTTTGAGATGTACATTAAGAAGACAAAATTACTTTCTAACAAGACGGGTAATTCTTGTTTTCACATTATATACCAGATATTCTAATTCTCGCCACTAGTACCAAAACAAAATCAACGCACAAAAACAATTATAGTAATATTTACAATGAGCATCAAATTAAGAAAGCAATGCACTATTCACAATCTTATCTCTTAACAACTACACAAAATGGCCACAAAGGTTCATTATACAATACCACCTAGAAGCTTGAATGAGCTTTGCTGAGGATACTCAAAAGCAAAGAATAGAAAAGAAAAGAGTGAAGATTGTACTCACAACTTTTGATATCTGATTTGCTAGCATTTCTAGAAACACCAAGGATATCATAGTAATCCTGTGAACATGTAACAAATTAAACCAAATTTACTATGCTATATATTTACAAACTCACAAACATAAATGTAACTCTTTCTCACAACTACAATCACATTCTAGGGAAAGGATATCTGCACAGCATCTTACTTTTTCAGCTCTAACAACTAATCGGGCCCCCCTTCGTTGATAATGGTTCTTGTTTGATACTGAACTGAAAAGTGCTTGCAGAGATTCTTGACAAAAAAAGGTTGAATTTGGGGATGCGAATGCCCTTATCTTGCTTGAGAAACTGCATAGACGATAACAAGGTCAATAAGAGCAGGCAGATGTCATCTGCTGGCTAAGCAAATAGATATGGCAGTTATCTCTTGGGGCAGAAAATATGCCAATTATCACATACTTCTTAGATGCAAATAGTATGATATTTTTAAAAATAACCGAGCAATCACCAAGAGCTAGCTGGTGCACAGCTTAAACTTAGGTGAGAACCTTCTCCACTTGCATCAATGTTTTAGTCCGTGGCAGGTTAAACTCATGACAGCTTCTAATCCACACATCACACAATCCCTTCTTACCTCTAAACCAAAGCCCCGGGGCTAAATGTAAAGGACTCATACGAGAAGAATTGAACTTGCCCCTACAATAGGAAGGAAACCCAATGCCCAATCGTCGATGCAGGCCAAATAGCAAGTACTCACTTAAGTGTAAAAAGACACGTCAAATACTCCCAAGCATGGTCTATTAAATTATAGAGGGGCATGCTCCAAACGAGAAAACAAAACAGCATACTCCTCATTTCTTTGTGGACTAGCCATGGAGCTCACTGGATCAACGTCTCGTTTGTTTTACATGCATAATTCATTATATAGGAGGAGGGATTATGAATGTGTTGTGGTTAACACAAAGAGACATGATTTATGCGTACAACGTAAATCCATCAAGTTGCACTTACATACACTCACACTCCTTAAAGTCAACGTGTATCTTTCACCTTCTACTATCCGGAACAATATGTAACTTTCATCTCTGATACAGACCTCATATGACACTTTGCATCAACTTTTACTGAGATGCATCATCCAAGGCCAACTTTTATTCACGACATAATCACCACTTCACTAGAACTCCAGAAGTATTCAAGAGATACAAGTGGAAGTCTTAATTCCATATATGGATAAATACATTTGTCAATAGGAACTGCTAATATCCAAAAGAGTATACATTAATGGCACTTTCCTTTGTACTTGCTTCCTATAGCGAAACTGTAGGGCAATTTTCTATCAAGGTCACAACTAAATGGTTAATACAAATAATTACCCTTCTGACAGTCATGACGTGCTATAGGTTCAAATTTACAGCCTATCGGAAGTGCTGAATAAAAAATAGAAAATATACTAGTTCAAGGCGTCTCTATTCAGAAGAAGACCAAAAAATTCCCCCTCGTATAATTAAGTTGTATCACAATTACGTGAATTTTAGCAAACAAAGTTCCTATAAATGACTTAAAACATACAGAGTTTGAATCCAAAGGAATATATTAGAGATGAGGCTGTGAGGTTAACTGAGCATAAATAAATAGAACGTCAGTCCGAAAGAATGACTTCACAACATAAAAGAATTTGAAAATGGAAAGAATATATTCGCCAAAAGGGTTTGGGGGGTAAAAGGGTAGATAGAGAAAAAGATAAGAATGATCAATTGTCACGGCTAGTAGTTAATACAGAAACATTTCCAGATAAAATCCATAAAATTTTGAAAGAAAGCATATATCTTATACAACTAATAAGTGGTCCACGATCAAGAATGACCTAGGGTGACTCACCAAAATGGAGATGCTGATAATTTATTTGTAACAGTGAAAGATTTTGGCATAAACTGAGGCTGAACTCCCCACCGGGCAACCCATGTGCTTCCACAAGGTATGATTGCCATCTAATATACTGCAAGTACATCAAGCATCGCATTAGAATGAGTTTAATTAAGGAATACATTGCAAGTTGAAGAATTTTTATTGAAACATTCTGACAGATGTAGCGGTAGAATAAGGCCTACATTCGGAAGGCAAAGGAAAGATTTTTAAAACATCTCTCTGCTAATCGACAAGAAGATGGACAAAGGGAAAAGATCCACCATAATTTACAACAATGTGAAGTGATAAAGAATCTATCGCTACATATAGAGACACTTGGACAGCCAATTCACTTGCATTGTTTCATTCCTTATAGTCCCTCCGTTTCAATTTGTTTGACCTACTTTCCTTTTTAGTCCGTTTCATAAAGAATGACCCTTTCCCTTTTAGCAACCCTTTAAATCCAACTTTCCACATGACGCGTTTAAGACCCCAAGATTAAAGGGCATTTTGATATATTTGACATATCTTTAATTCAATACCACTAAATTCAAAAACCTTTCTTTATTTTTTTAAACTCCATGTCAAGTCAAAATAGGCCAAACAAATTGAAACTGTGGGAGTACATAAATACAGATAATAATCACCCAACCCAGGCGAATATTTCTATAGAGAAAAGAAGAGCACCCCTCTCCCACACACACAAAAAAAAAACACTACCCTATCCGAACTCCTGGTTGTTGTGGAAGACAGAAATTAGATTCATATAGTATCATTATTCATTCCCAGTGGTTAGTAAATAAAGATTCAACAAGCTCATTACAAGCTTCCGCCTTCCACATTGAAATAATTATTAACAACAAACAAAAAAAACCTGAAGAACTGATATTAACACAATTAAAAGAAAAAAAGAAAAAAAAAATTAAAGGCATATTCTAGTAAGCAAATATGAAAAAAGTCCAGATTTTTAAAGCAGAACATAGTAAAACAGAAACAGCAATAGTCGCCCATATAAGAAAGAGTCAATACACTAATACAGATGGAGTTCAATAACCTACAAAAGACCTGTGTCTGAGATATTGGCCGGAGTTTTGAGATGTTTCACGTGCAGCGGAGGTTCCGCTGCGGCGACGTCGACGGCGACGGGAAGGAGTGACGGAAGCAGTGGTTGTTTCAGGCGAGTGAAAGATGAGGCTCGAAAGAGAGAAGAAGAGCTAAAGGGGTTTCGAGAATACTCAGCAATGGGCTATCTGTAGTTGAAAGCAAGTAGGCCTCTAATATTGGTTCGCTGTATAAGGGCACACGTTAAACTTCTGTGTCAACAAATATCTGGGCCATTTTCGGTTTTTCATTTACAAAAATAGTACTGGTTAATTATCAATTGTAGTTATAGTTTAAATTAAATTTTTTTTTTTAATTAGAATATGAAAGAAAAATAAATTATTCTAGACAAGTTTTTCTACAATGAACTCATTTTTTTATTAGGATATGAAAGAAAAATAAATCATTTTAGATAAGTTTCTCTACAATGAATTCGACCATCATTATTAAATAATAATAATTTAGTATATCAATGTGCTTTGTATAAGTAGCAATTTGCTATGGATTTGTTAGTTTGTGTATCAAACTGTACAGGTACAGAGTGAATTAACCCTCTAATTATAAAGCGAATGAATGCATAGCGACATTGAACTTCCATTTCATTTACCATCATGTTTAGTCGCGTACTCGGTCTGAAGCTTCTCTTGTGTCTATCGACTCGGTAATATTTCAAGTTTTCGTTGATTGTCCTCATATGGTCATGACACCATCATACGTGTTTTTAATTACTTAAATATATGTTGTATGTGCGTCGTTAAATTTCGATCGTCATCGTAAAACCTTAAATAATTTTTGTCGTGTGCCTTTTCTAGGTCGATGAACATCATATGTATATTTTTTTTCCTCTCTCTATACTGCTCCATCAATCTATTTGAAAGATACTTTCACGGAGGCGGATTTACCATTGGTGGAGAGGGTTCTCGAGAACTCCCAAGCATCTTCGTATACGATGTAATTATATTAAAAATCTATTAAATACATAAAAGTTAGGGAGAATACTCACAAAAACACCTGAAATTTGACCGAATTTTCAGTTGAGCATACTGAACTTTGCGGGGGTCCTATTACCCCTCTAGACTTTTTTAAAGTGGAATTATTACCCCCGAAACTCTATACCCAGATTTGACTGTCAGAGGTGTGACACACGCGCCCTTTCTCCTCCATTTTCATTATTTCCACCATTACAGTCGTATTACTCCTACAAACAACATTGGTAATACTACAATACAAATTTTCATCATTTTTTCATCAAATTCTTGATTTTTCATTCTTGAAATTTGACTTTTATTTAGTTCATTAAGAAAATCTTTTCCTAAATTTCAAATTCAAATCGAAAATTTTCTTCAATAATTTTATTCAAATCGCAAACAAAGGGTCCCAAAATAACTGAGCATTATGCCTATCAAAGCTCCACATCTCCAATATTTTCTTGGTCCTCTCCTTCGTTGCATAAACATGTTCCCTAAGCTTCCAATTCCTCTCGTGCGGATCCTCCATTAATCTCAATATCAAGTTCTCTCCAAATTTCATTATGAATCTCATCCTTTCTCTTTTTCCCGATTGATTACAAATCCCAAATCAAACACTAATCATATGTATATAAGTTAAAATACAAATAGATATAATACCTAATAAATCACAATTCATACAGTAAAAGCTCAATTTTGTTGAGGTGGTGGCGGTGGCTGCCGGTGGTATTGTTGCCGGCGGCAATGGTGGATTGGTTGGTGGTGGCAATGGTGGGTTAAGTTTGTTATTTTTGATGGAATTGGAGAATACCCATTTGGGGTGTGTGTGTGTTGAAATTGGGTAAAATTGATGTAATTGAATTAAGTGTGCTGAAAATGACTCATTTGGTGTGTATTTATGTATGATGAAATTATTTTCAATTCAACAATGGAGCACCAATTTAACTCCATTGAAGAGAAGAAAGAAAGAACAAGGAAAGAGAAGAGAAAGAATCAAAAATAAATAAAAAATATAATTTTTTTAAAAGTCAGCAAATTGAGGGGTTATTTGACCAAAAAAGAGTTTTTAACGTTTTTAATCACTCTCATGCGCTCAAGAGGCGTGATTACACGCACTTGTCAAAGTGGGCTGATACATGCCATTAAAATACAAAAAAAATGTCTAGGGGGGTAATAGGACCCCCGCAAAATTCAGTATGCTCAACTGAAAATCTGATCAAACTTCAGGTATTTTGTGAGTATTCTCCCTAAAAGTTATAAGTGGGGAACCAACTAACAAAGTTGTTAGTTGGCTTAGCGATTCAAAATGGACTTGAAGAAGTTCTCATATGCTATACGGCTATACCTGAGTTTTAACCTCCTTGAAATGACTATTTTTAACTTCTTTTGGTATAATATTTATTTGGCAAAATGGCTGGATGGACCCTTGTACTATGTCCGTTTTGTAATGTGGATACTCCTACTTACATGTTTGTCATCTGGACCCTTAAACCCACTAAAAAGTAATATTTTACACACTTTTTTGGTGAGTGTAACACACTCGCCCCACGTCAACTTTCACGTCATTTTAAATACTACATGAAATTCCACATCATTTTTAAAATGCCACATAAGAAATGAAATATTAAAAAAATAAAAAAAATAAATTGAGAATTAAAAAATAAATAAAAATTAAAATGAGGTTAAGTTTTCTATCTTCTCCATCTTCTCTCTTTTCCTTCTCTCCACTCTCACTTCTCTATCTCTCCACTGCCGCACCACCACTACCGGTGTGACTGTTGACACCCAATTTTGGCTCGCCCCTTTTCTTCTATTAATTTTTCAATGTTTCTTAGTCCAAAGTAATTTACTAAATTGAATTCATTTTTTATTTTATATTTTAAATATTTTTATTTATTTACTTTTAAATCATGCCAAAATATTTTGACATTTACATCTACATTTTTTACTTATTATTATTATTATTATTTTCTTTTCACTACATCATTACTACATTCATATTTGTCTTTTAATACGTATATTAAATTATTTACATAATTTATATACGTATAGAAAATTAATTAGGACAAAAAGAAACATGGTTAAATTAATTTGAAAGAAAAGAATGTGTTTGAACTATTTTTAACTCAATTGCAATTATGTCTATTGAGCCTGATTATTTATTAATTTCAGATCAAAGAGACCTAAATTTGATCCAAAACCCAATCCATTCCCGACATCCAGCTCTTCAGTCTATCAAAATAATATCCATCAATAACATATTGCTACATCGACAAACAATACATATATTCATCCAATAAATACAAATTCATCTTGATCGTTGAGATTGTTTTAATTCAAGAACCACAAAATTTTTAGTTTTATAAATAAATAAGTATATATATATATATATATATATATATATATATATATATATATATATATATATATTATTTGTGTATACATTATTTATTATTTTTTGGATTAAGTCTAAACCATCCGATTATTTGATCGAAAGGCTCAAATTAAGTCAAGAATTTCAAAGACCAATACACGTCTTTTCCCTTTCCCCACCAAAAGACCATCGATCTTTCCCTTTCTCTTATCCCAAATCAACAACAACAACGATCAACTTTTTCATCTTTTTTCTTCGCCTTTCTTCCGCCATCACCAAATTGGAAAAAATCAGCCGCGTACGTCTGAGCGAGATTCGCTCCTTTCTTGCCTATCACAACCCGTGGCTCCACTTTAATAGCAAAATCAGACCCCAATTTGGTGAAACAACTCAAAATTTGTTTCAAATCCGCATTAATGATCTGGGAATAGAACAAATTCAAGAAAGGAGTCATCCCTTTCAATGATTTTGAATTTCGAATTCCTTATCTCTCTACGATTTCTGCGAATTTTGTATTTCAAATTCGGACTTTGAAGTCCGAATTTTTCTATAAAATACGGATAATTTCACCATTTAAAGGGAGAGTTTTTGGGGGAGGGAGAGAAGAACCAGGACATTACAAATTTCAGATCTTGTATTCTTTACTCCCTCTCCCTCTCGATTCTGCTACTATTTTGGTCTGAATAAGGCCAGTCCTGGCCAACTATTTATTTCGGCATTGCTCCGGCGACGTCGTTGAAGCGATGTCACCACCCCCTATCTCTCGCTTCCATTATGATGCAAAAAAACTCCATTTGTGTCTACCTCTAGATTTATTATTTGATTGATCTTTCTTATCGTTGAATTTATTTGTGTTTTTTGTCATAAATGGATATATGTGTTATTCATGTTAGCCATCAATCGGCCACCACTATTGGTGTTACTATTTCGCTGCTTCATCGGAAATGAGTGACTCGTGATCCCCGATAAATGGATTTCGTTTTGGTTTCGTGGTTTGTTATCTACTTGTGTTCCTGTTACTTTGGTCACCTCCTTGGGGTGTTTTCTGTTAAGGCTCCTCCACCGTTGCTACGCTCAAGGCTATATTAACTACATATTTTATACATATATGTATATACATTATATGTGTGTTCTTATTTTGAGTGTTTCTCATATCTTCTTAATGTCCCTTTACTAATTATCTTTACATATCGTTAAGATGGATGGTGCACCATTTGGTTTATGTTTTCATGAATTTGTTGTTGTCTTAGTTTGTTTCATTGCTGATTTATTTTTGGTATTTTTTGAAACAATTCTGCCCTTTACTACTAGGTTACATCTTGTTAAACTAATTTGAAAATCGAATACTACATAACAACAGGTCGATGAATTTAATTTGAGGTCATGCTCCTTCAAAATAAAGGACCCTCGATTTGGGCCCTTTGAAAAGAGGCGATGACGAGAAACCAATTTCAAAAAGTGAAATTGATGACGTATTGTGGTCGGGTACTAGGACGGCTGACGAGCAACCAGTATTCTCTACCACAACTCGATTCAATCACTCATTTAAATCTTATTTCACATATCCGAGCCTCCCCAGTCACATCTTTTATGTACTTTTTTATACATACAAACCCATATGGATTTAAATTACTTGACTATACCATGTCATTTGATATTTTATAGACTAACTATTGCTCTTGTCTTTTCAGGTACAACTAACAATTGGAGATTGTGGAATGTTAAAATAAGTAACCACCCCCATTAAATGGGGAATTGAATGACCAAACAAACATATTTTATGTTTGTAACTTTATATAATCATTTCAAGCTTATATATATTTTATTTATCCTACCGCAAACTAATGATTTTATCTTTGATTTGTTATTTGAGATCCAAGTAAATTAGATTAACTAAAATAGCACTCGTTAGATTAACTAAAATAGCACTCATTATATTGGTCGCAACCCTTACAATAGAAAATATGATGATAATAATAAAGTTTGAACAAATAAGTACATATTACGTCTCCACTAACGAAAGAAGGTAATATTCAAGTCTATTCAGACTTTGTCAAGATGAAGTATATCGATTCAAGTTATTTTTCAAAAATAAGACGACAAGGTATATATATGTTATATACTACCACATACAGGTATATTTTACCACTGTTACTCTAATTATTGTTATTATTCTTATACTCTTACCGTCATTCTTATTGTTATTATTATTATTATTATTATTATTATTATTAATTAATAATAATAATTTTGTTGTTGTTACTATCTAACACTTTATCAACTCTATTATACAGTATGTATTTTTATTACTATTATAATTATCGAAACTTTGCAAATCAAATGAATTTTTGCATTATGTTATATGCTCTTACATATATACGTATTCACATTTATTTTACAATGAATAACTTCTCGCATACTTTAAAGTATATTTTTTTACTTCATAATAACTTTTTTATGTATTTAATTCGATATACCTTTAAGCATATTTTTGTATACATTATAACACTTTATACTATATATTATTATAATAAAACAACTATTCCTCCCCATATTTTGAAAACGTTCATATATGTATTTTACAATCATCATATTACGTTCTTGTATATTGTAGTGTTACGTCTTAATACCTTAAGTATCTTTTTCAAAAAAAAAAATATAATAATTAAAATAATAAATATTTTCTCATCACTTTTTAGCAAAAATGAAGCAAATATTTTCCAAATGTTTTTCTAAAACTAAGTTTAAGGACTATCTTTGGATAGACTCTGAGGGGTGCTTAATACCTTCCCCTCGAGTAACCAAAACCCTTACTTAGAATCTCACTGGTTTTCGCAGATTAAAAACAGATTTTTCGTATTTCAAAAAATGATTTTCCTAGTTTTTCCTTAAAAGTTAGGTGGCGACTCAAAAACAAAACGAACAATTTTTTTTTTCAAAAATCAGTAAGCGTCGCTACGACCACCATACGTTGCGGACCGTTTCGACCGGTTCGAAATGGGGCGCGACAGTGACAACAATCCATTAACACGCTGCCGTCACCTACCACCAGTGTAAACCCCCACCAGCCTCCACCATTTGTGTATTGATTACAAATTAACCATCAATATTAACACCAAAAGAATCAATATTAGCTTTTGTGTGTGTGTTGGTTAAAGATTTAAAGTGTGTGGGATGTGAAAAATGTAGATAGAAGATGGTGGTGAAAGATGAACGATGGGTGGTTCGTAAAGGGATCATCGTCATCGTAGTCGGTCATGGCAGCCTTGGGGCTCTAATGGCCATGGTAGCCCGTTCTAACTCAGATTTCCTAAATCAATAATTTTTTTTCATTTTCTTGATTTTGTAGATCACGGTAGGAAACAATCAAGATTTCTTGTTTTGTTGATTGTTTGATTTACAAATCACAAAACTTTACATAATTTCTTGATTTCTTGTTCACAAAATCACAAAAACAATATGATTTCTTGTTCAATCACGGTAAATCAAACAATCAAGATTTCTTGATTTCTTGTTCATGGCAGCCCGTTCTAAACTCAGCCCCTTTTCTGTGAATTTTTATTGATTTACACGATTTTGTGAACTGGGTTTGTATCTTGATTGTAAAGATTGAAACTTTATATGATTTTTGAACTTGAATTTCGAATTTTGTATGTGACAGGTTGAAACTTTAGATGATTTTGGAGCTGGGTTTTGAATCTTGTTTATCAAAAGATTGAAACTCTATCTGATTTGAAGTTGGGTTCCGAATCTTGTTTGTGAATGGTTGAAACTTTAGATGATTTTGAAATTTTGAGAGTCAAAATAGGAAATTTGTTGCAGAGGAAATGAAAATGATGAATAGAGGAGAAAAGGTGTGTGGGGGGGGAGGGGTTCTTTTTATTTATTTTTAATTATTTTAATATAAAATGGATAAAAAATGACCCCCACTCGCACTTTAGGGGTGTGCAGGCACGCGCCTCGTCCTAGTCGGCCCGTTTGATGCCACATAAGCCTGGTCAAGGTCAAAGGATTTGAAGTATTGCTTTTTAGTGGGTTCAAGGGTCCAGATGAAAAACATGTAAGTAGAAGTATCCACATTACACAACGGACATAGTACAAGAGTCCATCAAACCATTTTGCCTATTTATTTTATTGAAAACCCACAAACTTAAAATTCTCGAAAATAGACATATTCCTCCTCAATTTTCGTGTTGTGGAATTACTAGTTTGATATCCACATAGTCATTACAACTTTGAACATCACCCTTATTTTTGTATAACAAAATCATTGTACTCCACTTTCATTCTTCGAACATTCTAATCATTCCAAAAATAATATTAAATAATTTATTTATCAGCTCCAGATTGACTTTGCTTGTGCTTTTCTAGAATTTCACATAAAGTTTGTTTGATTTGATCGCTCTTCCCTTTCGCATCTTATGGAGTGCTCCCCTAACGGTCTAACCTCATAAAACATAAAAACACCTATAATATTCAAAATCTCGGCTTCTTTCAGAATGCTCTAAATTACTCAATATGATATTTCTACATTTTTTTATTTAAGAGTTTATGAAAGTACTTATGCTTTGCATCTACATATAGTGTGGGTCTCTTTTATTATCCTTGTTTTTAATGCACTCTATTAGTTTATTTGATAGAGGTTGCACACCTTCCTCTATTTTCCTTTTGTGAGTCTATACAACTTCTTTTCCACAATTTTAACTCTCATCCTCGCTTTCTTTTTCACAATTTTATACCTCTCTATGTTCACCTTCTTTTCCTCTCCATCAACTCTATGCAAGCAACTAGTATACCGATATGAATACATTAATTTTAAAGTCCGGTGATTATATGCAAAATGACACCAAACACCACCTTAGTAGATTTGCATCTCAATTCAATAAATATCTCGTTAGGTTAACTCTTTGCTTAACAACTCTCAATGCTGCATTAACTTGTGGTATCATTTCAATTAAAAACATATTATTTCATCATTAAATAAAGATAATTCAGAATCGTGGTCAGCATAAATGTGTTGTTTGTAAAGAGATCAAGGCGACTCACCAAGAGAAAGAAGAATCAAGGGTTATTCATGATTATTCATTGCAAATAATTACTATATTTTTGATAATATTATTTTCTTTTTAATTAAAAATCTAGATAGAGTTGAATTTATTTTTATATTATTAAAATATATCAATAGTCTGAATAATTATATGTGAAATAGAGTATCAAATACTTTAACAGATTTGCATTTTACTTCACTATTAATTTCATAAATATTTCACTAGGCTATTTGGTCTTCTCGTGCTTAGTTCACGCAAGATCGCCAAACCAATACAGCATTAACTTGTAGTATCATTTTAATTAAAAGCATATTATTTTACCATTAAATAAAGATAGATTAACCGTAAATGAGATGTTACTACCCAATTTAGTTTTCAAGGGACCATCTTAATAGTTAGTAGTCAACCACAATGTTGTGCGATCAAATTCCAATGGACTCAATTAAATCCTTTTTACTTCTTTTGTGTATTAATGAGTAACTACTTTAAAAAATGTTCAAATTAAGTTTTTGATATCTCAAATTCTTCCATGTGATAATAACACTTCAAAAAGTGAAAGAAAAATTCTATATAAGTAGTGAGCTTTGTGGCAAATTTAAATTTGAATATGAAATCAGTAATAAAAATAACATTTTTGTTATACTTATAAAAGGTAAGATCTACCAACATGGGTTGTGGTGTAATGAATGAGGCTGCTCCATCTTTAATTAGAGGTCGAGAGTTCAATTCTGGGTATGGAGAAAACTCTGTTGAGAGCGCTGCCACCTTAATGTGCCCTGCAATGCGCGATCCGGATTAATCGGGGCTCCAATGCGGACACCAAACACCGGATGAAAAACAAAAAAAAAAGTAAGATCTGATTATGTTTTTTTTTTTTTTTAATTACCTTAGCAATCCCAAAATATATTGTAGTACTATAGTACTAGAAATTCAGTACTATCTTTTGTTAATTTCTATAAACCTTTATTTTTATATAATATGTTATAATAATTCTAGAAGTTTTCAATTGACAAAGATTTTTTAACATATTAAATTTTCTAAGTATAGAAACTATGATCCACTACTCTTTAGATTTTTAATTTAATTTTCAAAACATCAATTCTCTTCATTCCATTTTTAGGACAAAGTAATATTTCTCATTTTTCGTTAAAAATCCTTATTTTCTTTTAAAGCAAGGTTATCTCCTGCAATCTAGCATCATCATTAATTATATCTTATATGAGGATAAAATATCATTTTTTTGATATTAAATTAGTATCAAAATCTCTAATTAGATAGTAAAAAAAAAAAAGCAATCCTAAATTTATTATGGACGTTAGTTTCCTAATCCGATAGCCAAATAACTCCATATAGCATAACATTACAAATACTTTGGACCTGAATTTGATTAATCACTATTCTAGTTACTCCTACAAAATATTTGTTAATCTATTAAATCAAAATAATATTAATTAATTTTTTATCTTACCTTTTAAATTTATTATTTTAAAAGTAAATAATAATATTACTATATTAAAAAACTTAATGATAAATTAATTAAATATCTTTCATTTATGGTTTACCAAAAAAAAAAAATCTTTCATTTATGACTAAAATAAAAGAGTAGTGATCATATTGTTTTTAGTAATATTCTCCTGACTATACACCACCTTGTTGTCCTTGTCGGAATTTCCATCGGAAATGGCGACCGTTGCATCCACCTGTGGGCCCACCTTAGAATCACTTGCTCATATTGACATCACTAAACTTTCCCAATCGGAGCTCCATGCACTTTCCCTTTGCTCCGACTCCGCTTACAACCTCCGACGTAACAACGACATCGTTATTCCCCAAATTGATCGTTCCCTTTTCAATGAATCCGCCAGTAGCCGCCGTCAAACCTACTCCCGTCTCCGCCATAAGCACCACCGTTCTCGGGTACCCGGTTTACACCCTTCCTCTTCACAACCCAAACCCAAACCCGTTTCTACTTCCTACCCGGAAAATCATGCAATTCTTCATTTCCTTAAGTACTTTGTTAACAACCCGAATTCTCAATCTCCACCACCACCGCCACCTCCACCTCCTCCGCCGCCGGTTCCGCTGCCACCCGTTCATCCTCCTCCGGTGATACAGCCGGATACTTCCGGGATTCAAGGAAAAGGCCTGCTTTCAAGGAAGAGAGGACGGAAGCGTAAGGATGACATGAAGGTGAAAGTGGAAATGGTGAATAAAAAAGGTGTGGTGGTGAATTTGAACAATTTGGAGAATAATGGGGATAGGTTGTATAGTGAAGAATTGGAGAAAAGGACGGTTGGGTTACAGAGTGAAGAAGAGTTACTTGGTTTCGTTAGGGGTTTGGAGGGACAGTGGGGTAGTACAAGGAAGAAGAGGAAATATGTTGATGCTAGTGGTTTTGGTGATGCATTGCCTATTGGTTGGAAGCTCTTGCTAGCCTTACGAAGAAGGGATGGCCGCGTTTGGGTTTATTGTCGTAGAATTGTGAGGTTGATAAGTTCTTCTACTTGCTTACTTTTGCTTGTTAATTCATTTATAAGCTTTCATGCATTATGATTGTTGTTTTGCTTTGACATTACATAGTATGGACTGCTAATCTTGTGATGAAATGCTAATCATTATGTCTGTTGCAATTTCGTTGCACGTGGTAGTTGTAGTGACGTGAAATTGCATGTTTTTTTGTGAAAAGTTAATATGAACTGCTAATCTTGTGATGGAAGTGCTAATCATTATATCTGTTGCAATTTTGTTGCACGTGTTAGTTGAAGTATCGTGAAATTGCATGTTTTTTTGTGAAAAGTTTGAGTTCTTCCATGAGTTTGTGCGTACTTTATATTTGATTCCTAAAAGTGTATGCACTGATACAATGCATGCTATTGGTATGGCATGGCTGCCACCTGGTTTCTTCCGATAGAACGGGGTACTTGGCTCATGGCAGAGGCGGGCCCACATGGAAGTTCGTGGGTGCGCGGCCCCCATTGACTTCGGAAAAGATTATGTATACATATGCGTATATACCTTGACAAACTAAGATATATTAAAGTGTGCACCCATATCAACAAAAGTGGGTTGGGGGCATGCTGGTTGCCAAGCGTTTCTTCCGCGATTGAGGCCCGAGTTTGAGTCTGTGTAATGTCATTTTACATTAGTTTCTTTTGTTTTGGAAAAAGTTAAAGTGCAAGTGAGTTAGCGCAGATTCGAACTTGGGTCAGATAATACATTCTACAAAACCTTTATCATGAGCTGTCACTGTTTAATCTTTGTTAAAGTTTTATTAGGCGTAAAAGTCAAATTTGAATTTGTATGTTGTGTTTTCGTCATGGCTCACACATCAGTGACCAGTCTGACATGGTATTTTTCCTTAATCATCATTGAAATTTTTGGCATATATGTAAAATGATGGTGCCCCACCATCTTTAAATCTCGGGTTTGCCTCTGGCTCATGGAATCCCAATCCTAAGCATATTAATTGCAGCCTACATGCATGACAGTAGGAATGATTGGATAGCTCCTCTTGTTGAATTTTCTACGATCGTGAAGTAAGTAAAATGATTATGCTGCATCTTGAAGGTGACTATTTTCAAGTAGGTGGATGCAAACGTTAGCTGAGATTGAAGTATTACCAGATTTAGCGTAATTACTAAATTTAGATAATCACTCAATTTCACAGGGAACTCATTTTAGCTGATTATTAGAAACCTGCTTTTAACTTGATATCTTTAATCTACCTTGGATAAGCTCCTGCACAGCTTGGTGCAATTAAATGAACCTTTGTCTCCAGAATTTCTTTTCTGCTATTATGAACACTGAAATGTTGGCAAAACTTGCACCAGCCCCTTTTTCCAATGGTCTGTTCCCAGTTCTCACTTTGCTTCCTAGTTGACTCAAATCTTCAACCTCATTGTCAGAGGTGAAGGCTCCTCTTCGCTAGACAGTCCTTCCCTTGTCAAATTCATTTTGATTGTTAAGGAAGATTTAGGACAAATACTTGAAGTTCTTGAAAACATTACCATTTTGGTCTTCAAAATTATTTACTAGCTCAGTCACATATTAATATAATTTCTTACAGATTTCCCTTTCTTCAGTCGGAAATAATATGCTTCAAACATTTTGAGGTCCTTTATTGTTATCCAAGTCCAAATGTGGTCTCGTGGATGGTAAAGGTTAGGTGTGCCCTACATGGTGGTACTGAAAACTTTAGGTGGATGCCATAGCCTTCTCTTTAGTGACCCTTTGATAAAAGAATGCCGTCTTGAAGTTTCACAAATTTGTTTGCTGTAGATCAAAAAGATTCAAGTCTATTTCCATCTGCTGCTTGATGCATTTCTTAAATTTGCAAATATTGGGGTATACTTTGATTCACTTTCTTGTGGTTTCTGAAAATATTTATGTAGATTGCAATTGCCAATAACATTCCAATCTAAAACTAATTCTAAAAGCCATCCTTTTGGAACATGATAATGCACATCTGTCTCTTAGTTTTTTTTTTTTGAACCGGAGAACCTCTATGGAGCATTTAATCTCTTTGTACTGGCAGAGGGTTATTTTTCTCTCTTTTGGTCCTTCCTATTTTGGTAAGGCAACCAGAAGCTCTGCTATGGTCTGTAAGAAAGTCTTATAACACAATTGATCTGGATCACATTAAATTTTGCAGTTGTAATCATGTCAGAACATAACACGGGGTTCCTCTTTGATGGCAGATGGTTGATGGATATGCAGGATTTTCAGTTCAAATGCTGTATATTTGAACTTATTAATTTGTTAACCGACTTACCGGATTTTGTATTCATATTGATAATTTACTGGATAGGCTGCTTGATCGTTTTGAAACAGTATTTATGTCCTAATTCTGAGATGTTTACTGCCTCTCCCTTTGTTTTGTGAGCTAATCCAGTATTT
This sequence comes from Capsicum pubescens, assembly GCA_030864215.1. Taxonomy (NCBI): domain Eukaryota; kingdom Viridiplantae; phylum Streptophyta; class Magnoliopsida; order Solanales; family Solanaceae; genus Capsicum; species Capsicum pubescens. The sequence continues at coordinate 264,288,276 of CM061545.1, read as the reverse complement.
TCTTCTTACTTCTCATTTTCTCTGTTAGCCCTACTGGTCAACAGTTCATATCATGCAAAGAGGCTTCATCATACTTGCGGTCCCGTCTTTTGTTTGGTGAAGCAAGCCAGCCTACTCAGCAGGTTGATGATACTGTTGCTAAAAGTGCGAGTAACTTCCACAATGATACCAGTTTGGTTTTGTCAACAGATATCCAAGAAAATCCTCATTCTCTTCAAAAAAGTGATGTGGCGAAGCATGACATAGTTGCACATGCAGTTGTACCTAGTTCATCTACCGTAGACCTACATCTCAGTGAAATTTGCTTGATGGAGATGGATAATCTCCCTGAGGTTAAAGTTCAAGACATTTTCGAATGTTACAAGTGCAACTTGACATTTGAAGAAAAGAATGCATATTTGCAGCATCTATTCTCATTTCACCAGCGAACCACAAGAAGGTACAGGGTTGGGCCATCTGTTGGTGATGGCGTCATAATTAGAGATGGAAAATATGAATGCCAGTTCTGCCATAAGGTATTTGATGAAAGGCGTAGTTACAATGGTCATGTAGGAGTCCATGTAAGAAGCAATGCAAGAGGAACTGTGGATGTAGCCGCTGCTGCTGTTGCAGCAAACAAGGGTGTTCAATCTCCACATCATGATGGGTTGCTTTCAAGGACATGCAAAATGGATGCTTTAATTGAAATTGCCCAAAATTCAGTTGTAGAAACTTCTAGTGCTAAACCTGTGACGAAGGGAAGCACCATGCCATCTAGCACTTCAATGGACCTGGATGCAATTATGGCTACCAATATTGATCAAGTTGCAAGGTCAAACACTGAGACTGGACTGTCAGATGCCAAGGAATTTAAGGCCGAAACATGTCCTGAACGAGGCAGAAATCAGCCTGATAATACCTGCACGGAAGTAGATAAAGATAAGAGTGGTGAGATCTTGGTTAACAAGTTCAATCCGAGAGTGATATCAACTAATGCGTCTGAGCAGCCTGAGGGTGATGATGTGAAGAAGACTGGAAGCAACAAGTTAATGCAGGGTATGGGAAACAAGCAGACAAAAGAAAATAACGATGTTCAACCAGGGACAATGGAACTAACTTTTCAGAAAATTGCTAGTCAGAATCCATCAACCAGCTCTTCAGTCTCCATGGTGCAGACGTTGCATGATTTTGAGCACTCTGAGGATGGTGTCGTGAAGAAGGATGGAATTGATGAGGTAGTAATGGGTAAGGGTAACTGCCCGACTAAAGCAAATGATGTTGAATCACAAACTATGGAACTGACTTTCCAGGGAAATGCTACTCTGCATGGGTTAACCAGCTCCTCGGCGTCTATATCTCATGGTGCTTTTGAGCACCCTGAGAGTGACAATATGAAGAAGGATGCGAATGACCAGCTAGCACTTTGCCTTGGAGACAGCCCAACTGAAGCAAATGCTGATGCGGAATCCAAGACTCTGGAGTTCAGTCTTCAGCAAAATGCTACTCGAGATGGGCTAGCTAGCTTTTTAGAGCCTATGGTGCAATCATTCCACAACTTTACTGGCATTATTTCAGGATCAAGTAAGGTAACAGTCCATTTCTGCGTCTTTGGAGGTCATACATTTATCTCATAGATGCTGAGGACGACGTTATTATTTGTTTTTATCCTGTAAAGAATGCACCAAGCAACGCTCAAGCAACCTTTCCTCCTTTTCTGAGTTTCTGACAAATGCTCAACTTCGTTGATTCCTGATCATTTTGGATTTTTCAAAATTTAATTTGGTTATCTCACCTAGGAGTTTTTGTATTAGAGTCTGTTACTCTGTTTTGTCTTTTGTTCATCTCCAACATAGGTGAGAATGAAAAATGCTATGACTTCACTATGATGACAATTTCAGGTCAATTTGGCCAAAGCTATACTGTGCTTACTTTTATCTGTCTGGAAACAAAATATATAAATTGAAGATAAGGATGCCCAAAAATATGTATTGGCCAGGCATACAACTATTTCATCCAGAAAAAGCTTTTTCTGTTAAAACACCCCTCTGCTCTCAGGGTTGACCAAGCCTCTAAATACATTCCTTGTTTGATAAGCATTTCAATATGCCTACCGTTGTCCAGAAGCTAGCAGGAACACATGGTCATTTCTCTGTCGATTCAGATCAATATTGGATACTTTCCTTACTGCTTATTGATAACCCAACCTACCTGATGCACCGAGGAAGAAACCTTTTTATCCGTCAGTTAATCATCATTAGGAATCATTACGATGTTATAACTTTTATGTCATTCATTGTAGCATCTACTTTGGAAGGAGAGCCTTGGAGTAACTAGTAAAGTTGTTGTCGTGTGACCAGGAGGTCACGGGTTCAAGCCTTGGAAACAGCCTCTGGCAGAAATGCAAGGTAAGGCTGCGTACAATACACCCTTGTGGTGGGGCCCTTCCCCTGACACCGCGCATAGAGATAGCTTTAGTGCGCCGGGCTGCCCTTTTTTTTATTGTAGCATCTACTTAAGTAGTGAACATGTTACAATCCTCTTGTTTTGCTTACATTACACTAACTTGTGTTATCTTAGTTCCACTGTCATGACTGTTTGAAAGTCTTTAATTCTTTGAGAATTATCGCTCTTATTGGCGATTCCAAATGTGCAGATCGCTGTTTTCTTGGGTTTTTATGCAGTAAGTTTTTGGATATTAGCTTATTTCGGGATTATTCTGTTTGATAGATACTATAACTCCTGCTAACTCTTGTTCAATTAATTCCCTGATGTCCCGGGTTAGTAATCTATTTTTCCTAAATCCTCTGTAGGACAATGGCGAACTTTCTGCTGTTGGTCAGAATCTGGATAATGGAACAGGATTTGAGGAACTTAGGCTGGATGAGATAGAACATTTTGAATACAACTTTGATGTTGGTCATGTATCTCCATCTTTGCCTCCAACTTCTATTGGATTGGGTAATGATGCAAGGATGGAAGAGGCTTTTGCATCGGTTGGATTTGATTCTGGAGGAATAATCTTAAACATGGAAGGACTGAATCAACTTTCAACAATATGTGTGTGGTGCACAGCGGAGTTCAAGCTTGAAGCTTATGATAGAGAAGCTCATTCAGATTCAATTGGATATATGTGTCCAGACTGCAAGGCTAAAATATCTGGACATCTGGAGAGTGTCTTTCCTTGAGTCCTCACGGTTTCTGATTTTCTCCGGGCCATCTCGTGGTTCTTGCTGCTTAGTATCCTGATACATGTGGTAATTCCTTGACTTGCTTAAGTTCTTGCTGCAATTAACAAACAAATCTTTTTGCCGCTTCTTTCCTTCTTCACACTTCTCAACTGTGAAAAATTGGCATGCGGCTAGTTTTTCTTTCTAAAATTCTACAATTTATCAGTTTATTCTTTTGCAAGCTTATTTTACTGACTCAACATGTATCATCTTAAATTACAGAAAATGCCTCAGGTTTATCTTCCGCCTAAAAAGATGGCTGTTACAAAGCAGGCATGTGCTGTTTTCTTAGGAAACGGAGTTTTAGCTGGTATACTCAGTTTGCTGTAAATTCATCTCCGGAATAGTATAGTTAGTAATATTCCTCATTCTGGTATGTTAAATTACAGAAGACAGAAGATATGTTTCTATGTATGAATTGACCGGTGTATATTCTGTTTTTTTGTATATATCTGTTTTAAGTATGTCACTGATTAGCTCTATGAGCCTTTTTAGAATCTAGTTATATCATGAGAGGGTTATACCCCCACCCCGCCCCCCGCCCTGTGGCTTTCTACTTTTCCTGGTTTATCCATATGTGTCTGAAGTCCATTGGCTGGATTGATCTGCATTAGCATCGGTTCGGACCACTAAGGGCTCTACCAAAAGGCTCTCTAATCCCCGGGCTCGAACTAGGGTCCTCCAATTAAGATCGAAGGGATTCTAATCATTCCACCACAATTCTCAGTTGTATTGGGCTTTTGACTTGTTTTCTCAGTTTATTTACATGTCAATATTCTTGCGACACGAGCTTGTTAATGCAAAATTGTGCGCAAGCTTAATGATGAGCGGAACACTACTTTTTCCACCTTGAACGGATGCTCTAACATGCTTTGTGGTGAAGTCTCCCCTAGTAATGAGTCAATGCCATTTTTTATTATAGCTTTTTATTTTGGGTTATCCACGGCTGATGACTTAGATTCTTTGTTTTTAATTTATGCTAGACTTGAGAACAAAAGGGATTTCATTCCACCTGTGAAGATGAGCATCTTGTTCGTTATCCTTCATTTTAAATGCAAAAGGAACATTAAAAATATGAAATTGGCTGTGGAAAGATCCTTTCCTTTTTCCCATGACACTCAATTCTGGACTTCCATTCGTCGTCCTTTTGGGCAGAAGAACATAAGTATTTTGTTTGTTAATTGTGACTATTCGAAAACCAATTTACGGAGATTATTTTTTTGATTTGTTGTGAGAGAGATATGTTTCTTGTTAATGGAATCTTGCTGGTTATTCAAATGTAATAAGCTCCTCTTCAAATCTCACTTTTGCATTTTCATTTGGCAAATTAATATCATTGAGCTTATCAGAATCTTGATGATCGATCATAAAGAGGAGGAGGGGCTTTCTGGGGAATGCATTATATTTTGCTAAAGGGATAAGTTATTAAAAGCGTGTTTACAATTGTGCTTTAGATATAAGCTATAATAAAGTCGCCTTTTTGATCATTTTTCTACCTTTCATTTTTCACGCTTAAATCCCTAAAATATTCCTGTGATCTTTCACACGAATAGCCGGACTGTTTATTGTTTACTTTTTCTACTCAGTATACATAGATACTCTCATCATACACATATTGTACATGGATTATACATTTGTTGGCTATTTTTCTGTTGGATGGACGACTATTTAGGTTAATTCTTTGGTGTTCCATCCAATATTTATCTTTATATGTAAGACTGAATTACCTTGTGCGGATTAGTACAGTAAGCATAGTAGTAGAATTCCACAATACAGTGAAACTCTTCTTATACATGTAGCGGAACAAAACACTTTATTTCTTTTATATGTAATTGAATTCATTACAAGAGCATTGTGAAATAGATATCCGTCCAATCTTACTGCTGCTAGTAGTTGTACGAACATGTGCTCAATGTGATTTCAAACTTGAATCAATTTCTTCATAGGATGTCATATTCAATCAATCTCTTCGTACTTGGATCCAATTAATCGACCAATCTAGGGATGAAAAGAAAACGTCTAAAGATGAATTGTTCTTTTCTCACTTCAAGGCAAGGCTTGGAATATGCTATTGTGCTAAGCCACTCTATATAGGAATCTTCACTTTCCAAAAAGAGAGGTGGAAAAAGCAAGTTTCATCCCTTGCTTCTGCAGTGACATCTTCTTCTAGTTCACACATTGCATAGCAAATTGAATTTCAACGATTTAGAAATGCAGGGACAAGCTTAACTGAGAATCAACCCCCTCCCCCCCCCAAAAAAAAAAATAAATAAAAAAAAATTAGAAAATGTCTTACTTTTGGTTTAGTGGAGCAACGCATGTTCACATTTTGATAAATGTTTATGAATATGTTCTTGCTTTTACTTATTAATTAGATAGAAGAACATTGATTAGTTTCACATTCTCTCAATAACTTGTGCAACTAGTGAAGTGACTTGTCCTAGTGCATACTTTATGGTCTGCTGACTTTACTTATTGAGGCCTCAGCAGAACTAGTTTATCCCTTGCAATGTCTATGATGTGTCAAAAATGTCGACAGCAACTGCCATTGCCACCACATAGTCAACTATCTCGTTGCCAGTGTGGTAATTTGATTCCTCTGGGCGATAGTGAGAGGCCACTGCCAGTTCGAGAACATGGTAGATTCGGTTCTAAAATGAGAAGATTTAGAGATAAATTTCGGAGAAACAGTTCCAGACAGAACAGTCTATCCTCTTCACCCAGCGTTAGTCCACGTTTCTCTCTAATTTTTGCAAAGCCACCACCAAGTGGGAAGCGCGCACTTCTTTGTGGGGTGACTTACAAGAAGGAGAAATTCAGGCTTAAAGGAACACTGCATGATGTACACAGCATGAAGGACTTGCTGCTTCGAAAATTTAACTTCTCAGATGACTCTATTCTCATTCTAACAGGTATTCCGGTTTATCTATTGACATTATCATCATAGGTGAATTCATCATTTAAATATGGTTGGCTCAACCTTTGAAGTTCTTGATATTGAACATGTTGTACATTTGAAATTATGGATTTAGGGTCTACTACTTGTTGATATTTTAGTAGTTTATACACTCACACATATGTTCAACCAGTATTTTCAACACGGAACATGGATATATATGTAAAATCACTAAATTTTAACAAAAATATCAAATTTTGAACCCGGAATTTCAAAAAAATCCACCTGAGTAAATATTTTGTACCTTACTTTTGAATGAAACAATTTCTGCAGAAGAAGAGGCATATAAACCTCCAACTAAGAGAAACATCCTGGCGGCTTTCAAGTGGTTGATGGCAGACCTTAACTCAGGTGACTCGTTGGTGTTCTACTTCTCAGGACATGGCTTACGACAACCGGATTTTTCTGATGATGAGCTAGATGGTTTTGATGAAACGATCTGTCCTCTCGACTTTAGGACTGAAGGCATGATCAGTGATAATTCCATCAATGATATTCTTGTTAAACCACTGATTACCGGTGTTACACTTCATGCTATTGTTGACGCTTGTCATAGTGGAACTGTTCTCGACTTACCATGGGTATACAAAGAGTATGTTCTTACCATCCAAAGGTTCTTTTTGGTTTCTAATTGTTGTTTCATATGTTTATACAAGCTTGGTCGAAATACATAGGATTTAACTTATCTACATTAAAAATGAAGGAAATTTTACACTAGCATGAATCATTCTTCTACTTATACTTTTAGCTATGATTCTTATGCATTTCATTTTTCTCTTGGGAATGATCAGTTTAAACAATACAAATGAGAGAAACTGCAGATGAACTGATATTTCATCATCATTCTGATAATGAATATTGCCTTCAGAATCACTTTTAAATAAGAGAATCTTATATCAGATAGTTGAAATTTAACAGGAATAAATGGGATGATAACAGACCCCCATCCGGCATTAATAAGGGCACGCGTGGTGGCAGGGCCATCGGTTTCAGTGCTTGCAAGGATCATCAATTAGCGGCAGATACCTCGGTATTATTTATTTCCTTCCTTTAATCAAGTCTTTATATGATTGATCTATATATCCTATCCTCAAATACCATTATATGATTATTATGCAGGCTTTCTCTGCTGAAAAAATTATGACTGGTGCCATGACTTACACATTTACAAACGCTCTCTGGGAAAATCCAGATATAACATACAAAGGATTACTTGATTGTATGCACAGGGCAATCGAAAAGGTCAACAAAGCTAGATGTCCACTGCTGAAGGTAATCCAACGCAAGATGGACCAGGTATCTCATCTCCTTTCCCGAAACATTCCGTTCTCAAAATTATTCTGCATCAATTAATACTGTTTTTCTAAGGATTTAGCAACTTATATGACAATCTAAATGAATTTTTGTACAATCATTGCAAGGAGAAGGTTACTTGTCTTACGAATAGTTACCTTTGATCACCTATCACGTGATTTGATAGTGTTATTCAGAATGTTTTTATTTAGCAGTTTAGTACAGTATATGCATATGCCTCAAATATTTAGAAGTACGATATTCTCATCAATAAGCATTCAATAATTTTTAAGATTTACCGGATATTTTGCTTATATAATATCGTATTATAACATTTAAAACTTTCAGGAACCAGTGTTATCCTCTTCGGAAAAATTCAACATTAACATGAAGTTCGAGCTCTAATTCTGCTGCAGAAATACGAATTTGGACCTAGATACTTCCAGTTCCATCATTAAAGGAGGGCATGGGTGCCGCACTGCTTGTTTCATACATTTCTCTTGTATTGCTTCCATTTCTTTTGATCCTTATTTTTCTTTCCCGAGAAGACAATCCAGAGATTTGCATCAAAATTCTCTCTTTGGCTTTCTTCTGTGTTGATGCGGACTATATAATTTGTATCTATATCTCTGAGTTAATAATTGAAAGTTTTCATATAAGAAAATTGTGTTCTGATGATGAATCGCTCCCGAAAAGGACTCTATTGATTCTCTCTCAATTGGTTGGACAGTAGGTTCGATGTGTACCTCCCAAGTCCGTGGCTGGGTCTTAACTAATTCTTATGATAAGATATCCCAGATCAAGTAAGCTCCTAAAATGTTAAATGGCAACAACTTCATTTGTAAAACACTTGTCCAAGTGTGTCTTGTTCTTTTACTGGCCTCCACAAAGTGAGTTTTTGCCAAAGGACCTATTAGAAAAGTTTAACTATCGACTGTATTAGTTGACATTAAGCACACCAATTTTGGGGCATCCTTTTAGATAATTTCAAGGCATATATATCAAGCAAGCTTTTAACAAAAAGCAGATCCCTTAGATAAATGAGAATAAGTTTATGATTATATTATAAGAGCAGCAAAGCATCTGCATACACTAGAAGTCATTTCGAATCTTGGAATCTGCTTCTTCAATAAAGAGGTTAGACAGACAAATTCGCCTTTTCCTGAGCCTGCCTGGCACTTTGTCCGCGTTATTCTTTTATGCCTTATCCTTACAAATGAGGTCTGAGAGCCATTAAAAATAGATTCTCCAGCTTACGACTGGCATTCCTCTTACAGATGAGTCTGGCCTAATTTGAAAAATGATAAGAAAATGTCTTACTATTGGTTTACTGGATTAATTCCTGTTTCCAATAGGAATCAACGCAGCAATAGTGAGCACTCCAGCGATAGTCCACGTTTGTCTCCAAGTTTCACAAAGCCACTACCACGTGGGAAGCGCGCACTTCGCAGCGATAGTGACTACTACAGCGTATTCACAAAGCCGCCACCACGTGGGAAGCGCGCACTTCTTTGTGGGGAGACTTACAAGGAGGAGAAATTCAGGCTTAGAGGAACATTGCATGATGTACACAGCGTGAGGGATTTTCAACACGGAACATGGATATATATGTGAAAATCACTAAAATCTTAACAAATATATCATATCTTTGAACCGGTAGCCCAAAAAATGGACTGCAGTATACCAGTGTATACACCCGTAATTTCAAAGATGTGACGGCTTTCAGTGGTAAAAAACGAATGGTTGAATGCATTAAATTTAAATTTTAAATCCGCCTGAGTAAGAATTTTTGAATGAAACAATTTCTGCAGAAGAAAGGCATATAAACCTCCGACTAGGAGTAACATCCTGGAGGATTTCAGGTGGTTGACGGCAGACCTTAAATCAGGTGACTCGTTGGTGTTCTACTTCACAGGACTTGGCTTACGACAACCTGATTTTAGTGATGATGAACTAGATGGTTTTGATGAAACAATCTGTCCCTTCGACTTTAGTACTAAAGGCATGATCAGTGATAATGCCATCAATGATATTCTTGTTAAACCACTGATTTCAGGTGTTACACTTCATGCCATTGTTGACGCTTGTCATAGTGGAACTGTTCTCGACTAACCTTGGGTATACAACGAGTATGACCTTACCATCCAAAAGTTCTTTTTTAGTTTCTAACCGGTGTTTCATGTGTTTGTTCTAGATACATAGAATTTAAATTTACATTAACAATATAAGAAATTAGTAAAAGTCATTCTTTACTCAATATATGTAGCCATGGTTCTTATGCATTTCATTTTTCTCTTGGGAATGATCAGTTTAAACAATACAAACGAGAGAAACTGATGATGTACAGAGTCCGTCAATTACAAAGCTCAGATAAACTTATATTTCATCATTATCATAATTCTGATAATGAATATCACCTTAGGAATCACTATTAAATAAGAGAATCTGTATCGGTTTTTGAATTTTAACAGGAATAAATGGGATGATAACAGACCCCCATCCGGCACTTATAAGGGCACAAGTGGTGGCAGGGCCATCAGTTTCAGTGCTCGCAAGGATAATCAAATAGCTGCATATACCTCTGTATTATTTTTTCCTTCCTTTAATCAAGTCTTCGTACGATTGATCTATATATCCTCTCTCCCCAACTACCATAGTATGAATATTATGCAGGCTTTCTCTGCTAAAAAAATTATGACTGGTGCCATGACTTGCCTATTTATAAGAGCTATCTGGGAAAATCCGGATATAACATACCAGGGATTTCTTGATTATGTGCACAAGCCTCTTGAAAGGGAAAATCCGGATATAACATACCAAGGGGTTTGAAATAACAGAACCGAAAAATTACATATACACAATATATTTTTTTATGAACTATTTTAAATATATCTTATTTATATTTATGTTTTCATAAAAAATTATTTATGAAAACAAAAATGGTCATGACATACAGTATTCTGAACATGTATGTATTTCTATCCCTCTATTTATCTTTGATTTTATTTTTGATTAATAACCAAACTAAAACAGATAAATTGGTGCAGTTTTAGTTTCACCTAATAATCAACCCGTGAACACCCATGTTATCGTGACCACCAATAGCTTTAAGGAAATTCAAATAAAATTTTATTTTTTTGAAATAGGCTTAGGAGTTATATTTAGTTGTTCAAACTTAAAAGAAAACCAGAAATTTCATTACGTTAACATAAAGTCAAAAAGAAAAATTGAAGTACAAATCAATATCATTAGAACAAAAGGAGTTACACAAATGATACTGTTAAAACATATCAAGTACAGACGAAAAAAACAAATCTAAATGTTATTAAAGGCGAAAAAAGCAAATAACGAAAATCAAACATGACTTTAATCCAACGCAAGGTAGACCAGGTATCCGTTCTCAAAATTATCCTGCATCCACTGATACTACTGTTCTAAGGATTTAGTAACTTCTATGACAACTTTAATGATTTTTCACACAATCAGTGCAATTTAACCTACTCGAGAAGGTTACTTACCTTTGATCATCTTTTAAGTGACTGGTAATTCAAAACAATTACATTGTCAGTAGGTAAAACTTAGACTAGTGTTCTGCACTTCTTCAGTTTTTCTCGACTTGAACTTTCTTGGAAGATACACAATTATTCATCCACAAAATATCAATTTCAGATAAATGTCCAAAAATTGGAAAAACTTGTGCTATATCCCATGAGCTAACATCCAGAATGTTTTTTTCAGCGGTAGTTTAGTTCTTGCATAGGCCTCAAAGACATAGAAGTTCTGGAATTCTCATCAATAGGCATTAATTATTTGTAAACTTTACAGATATTTTGCTTATCTATTTTTCTGATCTGATACTGTTTTATCACATTTCAATTGTGCAGGAACCAGTATTATCATCTTCTGAAAGATTTGACCCTAACACAAAGTTCAAGCTCTAAATCTACAGCAGAAAGATGAATATGCAATCCAAACATTTGCATCAAATCCTCTCTTGGCATTTTTCTGTGCTCATTCTGAGTATATAACTGTATCTGCATCTCTGTGTTAATAATTGAAAGTTTTCCAATAAAATTTGTGTTCTGATGGTGTCTTTTCCAAGTTCATAGTGTTGGATTCGAAATCGAGAGAGCGTTATGCGAAAACTTATAGTTTGCAAACCATGGGATGATAAATCAGATGACAAATAAAATAATACAAAAAGCATAAAATTATTATATGGTTTGGCCAATTGGTCTACGTATAAAATCTAATATTAAAAAACATAAAAACTAATTGAGAAAAAAATCTCCTCTAAACAAGAATCTTGAAAGACTACATTTTGGATACTATTGTGTTATGGTATCTGAAGGGGTCTCCTATTTATAGAGTTCCAAAATAAGAAAGAGGTTTGCCAAATATGGAAAATTTTTATATTTTTCTTTCAGGAACAGTAAAACTTAAACTTGGTAAGAAAATCGGGACAAAAACCCTAACACATAGCAGAATCTTAACAAATTTTTATCACAACATTTTGTATATATCAGTATATAGGAGTACATACCTGTTTTTAAGCTTATGCCGTTCAGACCGTTAGTACATGTAATGGTAATCTTCTTTTAAATAAGACTGATGTATCTTTATCTTTCCAGAAATAAACTCAGTTCTTACATTTCAGTTGGTACCACTAAGATATGTGATAACTATAATATATGAAAATGGAATGTTCATGAGCAATTCCTGGATTGGGTCTGATTGATTAATTGGAGATAATTACTTACATGCTTAAACAAGAAAATATAATGCTATTGACATGCAACAATTTCATTTGTAAAACACATGTCCAAGTGTGTGTGTTTTTATTTTACTGGCCTCCACAAAGTGAGTTTTTGCCAGAAGACCTATATGAGAGATCTCAAGCAAGCTTTTAACAGAAAGCAGATTCCTTAGATAAATGAGAATAAGTGTATGATAAAAAGAACAACATAAGTTATGCATTACAAGTCATTTCGAATTTTGGAATCAGCTCCTCCAGTGAAAGAGGTAGGACTGTCTATATTCTCCTTTTCCCCGAGCCCGCCTGGGCCTGAGCCTTCCGGCCTTTTGATGGGCTATTATTTGTTTGAACTGGAAAAGATTCTGCATAGAAACTAAATAAATTCACTAAAATTTCCAGATGTACCATGACATATGTAGAAATATCAACCACAATTTTTTTTTATGAAAATAGTCTTCGTTAGGTAATCTAATCTATTATGAAATTGGTATTCTTTCATTAAATAATTCATAAGGAAAATTGGATTATGTACATATAAAAAGGGTCAAGATATAAATAATATATTATATATTCACTTAAATTAAAATTAAGAACTAATTAAGGTTACCACATCACTTTTCTGATGGGATTATTGTAAAATTCGGTCATAGTGACTTTTGTGATGATCGAAGTAAAGTTAAATAACCATGGATTAAATGAATGAAATAAAAGTGACTTTTGCGTAATAGATACAAAGTTAAGTGACCATGGATGAAAAGAATGAAAAACGTAAGTTTTGCGTAATAGATACAAAGTTAAAGTGACCATGGATGAAATTTACCCGGAATATGTTCTTGCTTTTACTTATTAATTAGATAGATTGATCAGTTTCACATTATTTCAATAACTTGTGCAACTAGTGAAGGGACTTGTCCTAGTGCTTACTTTATGGTCTGCTGACTTTACTTATTGAGGCCTCAGCAGAACTAGTTTACCCCTTACAATGTCTATGATATGTCAAAAATGTCGACACCAACTGCCATTGCCACCACATGATCAACTATTTCGTTGCGAGTGTGGTAATTTGATTCCTCTGAGAGGTAGTGAGAGGCGACTGCCAGTTCGAGAACATGGTAAATTCCGGAGAAACAGTTCCAGAACGAACAGTCTATCCCCTTCACCCAGCGTTAGTCCGGAGAAAATATCTTACTATTGGTTTACTGGATTAATTCCTGTTTCCAATAGGAATCAACGCAGCGATAGTGAGCACTCCCGCGATAGTCCACGTTTGTCTCCAAGTTTCACAAAGCCACCACCACGTGGGAAGAACGCACTTTGCAGCGATAGTGAGTACTCCAGCACTAGTCCACGTTTGTCTCTAATTTTCACAAAGCCAGCACCACGTGGGAAGTGCGCACTTCTTTGTGGGGTGACTTACAAGGCGGAGAAATTCAGGCTTAAAGGAACATTGCATGATGTACACAGCATGAGGGACTTGCTTCTTCGAAAATTCAACTTTTCAGATGATTCCATTCTTATTCTAGCAGGTACTCCAGTTTCTCAGTTGACAGTATGATCATAGGCAAATTCATGATTTAAATTTGATAGGTTCAAACTTTAAAGTTCATAATATTGGAAATGTTGTACATTCGAAATTATGGATTTAAGATCTAATACTTCTTGAGATTTTAGTATTTTTACACACATATATATGTCAGTGGGTTCAACCACTATTTTCAACACGGAACGTGGATATATGTGAAAATCACTGAAATCTTAACTAATGGAATATCAAATTTCTGAACCTGTAGCCCAAAAAATGGACTGCAGTATACCAGTGTATACACCCGTATTTTCAAAGATGTGATGGGTTTCAGAGGTAAAAACCGAATGGTTGAACGCACTAAATTTAAATTTTAAATCCTCTTGAGTAAGAAATTTTTTTTGCACCTTGTGAATGAAACAATTTCTGCAGAGGAAGAGGCATATAAACCTCCAACTAAGAGAAACATCCTGGAGGCTTTCAGGTGGTTGATGGAAGACCTTAAATCAGGTGACTCGTTGGTGTTCTACTTCAAAGGATATGGCTTGCAACAACCTGATTTTAGTGATGATGAGCTAGATGGTTTTGATGAAACGATCTGTCCTCTCGACTTTAGGACTAAAGGCATGATCAGTGATAATGCCATCAATGATATTCTTGTTAAACCACTGATTCCAGGTGTTACACTTCATGCCATTGTTGATGCTTGTCATAGTGGAACTGTTCTCGACTTACCTTGGGTATACAACGAGTATGATCTTACCATCCAAAAGTTCTTTTTCGTTTCTAACTGGTGTTTCATATGTTTGTTCAAGCTTGGTCAAAATAAATAGAATTTAAATTTACATTAACAATATAAGAAATTAGTAAAAGTCATTCTTTTACTTATATGTTTAGCCATGGTTCTTATGCATTTCATTTTTCTCTTGGGAATGATCAGTTTAAACAATACAAACGCGAGAAACTGATGACGTACAGAGTCCATCAATTACAAAGCTCAAATAAACTGAAATTTCATATTATCAAAATTATGATAATGAATATCATCTTAAGAATCACTATTAAATAAGAGAATCTATTATCAGCTTTTGAATTTTAACAGGAATAAATGGAAAGATAACAGACCCCCATCCGGCGTTAATAAGGGCACAAGCGGTGGCAGGGCCATCAGTTTCAGTGCTTGCAAGGATAATCAACTAGCTGCATATACCTCCGTATTATTTTTTCCTTCCTTTAATCAAGTCTTCATACGATTGATCTATACATCCTATCCCCAACTATAATATTATGAATATTATGCAGGCTTTCTGTGCTGAAAAATTTATGACTGGTGCCATGACTTGTGCATTTATAAGAGCTATCTGGGAAAATCCGGATATAACATACCAAGGATTACTTGATTATATGCACAAGGAAATCGAAAAGGTCAACAGAGCCAGAAGTCCACTGCTGAAGGTACTTCAACGCAAGATAGACCAGGTATCTCATCTCCTTGCCCGAAACATTCCGTTCTCAAAATTATCCAGCATCAATTAATGCAATTTTTCTAAGGATTTAGCAACTTATATGACAATCCAATTGAATTCTTACACAATCAGTCAAGGAGAAGGTTTCTTGTCTTATTTCCAGGTTACTAACTCCACTTATTACGAAGAGTTACCTTTGATCACCTACCACATGATTTGATAGTGTAAAGAGATTACCTTGTTAGCATATAAAAGCTAAACTAGTTTTGCACCTCGTCTCAACTATAACTTCTAGAAAGATAACCTTCCATCCACATGAGTTTAGGCAAATGTCCAGAAATAGGAAAAACTTGCGTTGCATCCCCAAGTGTTATTCAGGATGTTTTTATTTACCAGTTTAGTACAGTATATGCATATGCCTCAAGTATTTAGAAGTACGATATTCTCATCAATAAGCATTCAGTAATTTGTAAGGTTTACTGGATATTTTGCTTATGGTATCTATTTTGCTGATATAATATCGTATTATAACATTTAAAACTTGCAGGAACCAGTGTTATCATCCTCCGAAAAATTCAACACTAACATGAAGTTCAAGCTCTAAATCTGCTGCAGAAATACGAATTTGGACCTATAGACTTCCAGTTCCATCACTAAAGGAGGACATGGGCGTGGCGCTGCTTGTTTCATACTTTTCTCTTGTATGACTTCCATTTATTTTGACCCTTGTTTATCTTTCTCGATAATCCAGAAATTCGCATCAAAATTCTCTCTTTGGCTTTCTTCTGTCTTGATGCGGATTACATAATTTGTATCTACATCTCTGAGTTAATAATTGAAAGTTTTCATATAAGAAATTGTGTTCTGATGATGAATC
The DNA here is from genome assembly GCA_030864215.1 of Capsicum pubescens. Taxonomy (NCBI): domain Eukaryota; kingdom Viridiplantae; phylum Streptophyta; class Magnoliopsida; order Solanales; family Solanaceae; genus Capsicum; species Capsicum pubescens. The sequence continues at coordinate 264,272,200 of CM061545.1, read as the reverse complement.
GCTCCTGAAAAGGACTATTCTCTCCCAATTGGTTGGACCGTAGGTGAGATGTGTACCTCCCAAGTCCGTGGAAGGGTCTTAACTAATTTTTATTATCAGATTTACCAGATCAAATAAGCTCCTAAAATGTTAAATGGCAACAACTTCATTTGTAAAACACATGTCCAAGGGTGTCTTGTTGTTTTACTGGGCTCCACAAAGTGTCTTATCCAAAAGACCTATAAGAACTAATGACTATATTAGTTGATAATAGACTACATATATAATTATTAAATACATCTGGGTTATTCTGTAATTAGTTATTCTTCAGTTCTCTATATATACAGCTGTAACCCCTTCAATATCAATGAGATCAATTAATTCTTAAATCTGTATCATGGTATCAAAGCTAGGGTTTCTTCTTCCGCCCAAACCCTAATCTCTCCTCTTTTCCGACGTGTGTGCGCCGCCGCCACCGTCTACACCACGCCGCACGGCCTCCCTCCTCCGCCGTAGGTCGGCGCCATGGGCAAGGTTATTGATCCTCTGTCAAAATTACCGTCTGGAGTAAAATTACTGCTCAGGAATCTCCACAATCTCATCCCCGAAAAATTATCTGACAACAACTACCCGGCCTGGGCACTTAACGTCCGCACCGCCCTCGCAGCCAACTTGCTGCTCGGATGGATTGACGGTGCGGAGAAGCCGCAGCCCGAGACAGCCGAGAAGGACGGCGTCAAGCTCCCAAATCCCGACTACCTTCCGTGGATGATCGTAGACACTCAGATCCGAGCCTGTCTTCTCGCAGTTATTAGCCCCTCTGTGCACAAACACGCCCGGGGTTTTCTCACATCGGCTTCACTTTGGGACGCACTAGCCACAAGGTACAACTCTGTGTCCACGGCTCATATTTTTCAGTTGCGTGACAAATTGCATACTCTTCGGAAGGGAACGAAGACGATGACTCAATACCTTGATGATGTGGCCTCTATTCTGTCTGACCTAGATGCTGTGAACGAGATTATTCCTGAACGAGACGTGGTGAATGCCGTGATACGTGGTCTTCCGGCTGGCTATTCCTCTCTCAAACAGCATATTCGCCTCTCGCCTGTCGAAATCACTCTGAATCAACTGTCTGGATGGCTTAATGCAGAAGAATTGAATCTAGACATGGAACACAAATTACTGCTCGGAGAAGCCAGTTCCACCCCTGGCGTCACGGCTCTTTACTCGGCTGGCAGCGGAGGCTCGGCCAGGGGTCGCGGTGACGATCGCCGTAACCAAGGGCGAGGCAGCGGCGGCGGTGACCGTCGAAACACCGGGCAGCAAGGCAGAGGCGGGCCTCCACCGAGGGACGGCTTCCAGTCAGGCCGCGGACAGGGACGAGGAAACCAGCGGATGCCCACACGAGATCTTCCGACGTGCCAAATTTGTGCTAAACGGGGCCATTCTGCGGCTAATTGCTGGTATCGTTATGATGACTCGCAGAATGTAAATAGCCAGTCCGGAGGATCAAGGGCGATGCATGCGTCCACAAACGCTCAATCTGGCGATTGGTATCTAGACACAGGTGCTAACACCCATGTGACGTCGGATTATTCACAACTTCAAGCTCCTCATCCGTATCATGGCTCAGAAACTATTACAGTAGGCAATGGTCAATCCCTTCCCATCACAAACACCGGCTCTGGGTATGTCTATACCCCAAATGGTAAATTTCATCTCTCAACCCTTCACCACGTCCCTTCCCTCACATCCAATCTTTTATCTGTTTATCGCTTTACTAAAGAAAATAACTGCACCCTCATTTTTAATGACACCAATTTCCAGATAGTGGACAATACCACGAACCGGGTGCGGTACACGGGCCGCTGTGAGCATGGGCTATACACTCTTCCATCCAGGTCTCCGTCTGTTGTGAGTCAAGCCATTCTCTCGTCAACCTGGCATCGCCGGCTTGGGCACCCATCATCCGCCATCACCAAATCCATTTTATCTTCCTTAGGTTTTAATTTTTCAGAAAAATTACATTGCGAGTCCTGTTCAGTGTCTAAATCTTGTCGTTTACCTTTTTCACTGTCTGAACACAAGGCCACTGCGCCATTTCAATTAATTCATTCTGATGTTTGGGGTCCAACCTCAGTTCCTTCTGTTCAAGGTTTTCGTTATTATATCTGTTTTGTTGATGATTACAGTAAATTCACTTGGCTTTATCCTCTGAAATTTAAATCCGAAGCTTATACTATTTTTGTAAACTTTGACCGAATGGTTCAAAATCAATTTAATGCCAAAATCAAAATTTTTCGAAGTGACAATGGCAAAGAATTTGTCAACAATGCATTTGGTGTTTTTCTTCAAAATCTAGGGGCTCTTCATCACACTTCATGTCCATATACCCCTGAACAAAATGGCGTTGCTGAGCGCAAACACCGTCACCTAATAGAAACAGTTGTTGCGCTCCTCCATGATTCCACCTTACCTGTTTCCTTTTGGGTTGATGCCCTTGCTACTGCCAACTACCTCATAAATCGCATGCCCACTCACACTCTCTCCAACTCCACTCCATATGCCCGTCTCTACAATCATCCACCCGACTATATCCATCTCCGCCCGTTTGGGTGTCTAGTTTATCCCTGGTTGCGTCCGCACACTCAACATAAACTTCAACCTCGGTCAACCCCTTGTGTCTTTCTAGGCTATCATCCCACTATCAAAGGTTACAAATGTTTCGATCCTGTATCTCAGAAAACATATGTTTCCCGTCATGTTCGTTTTGTGGAGGAACAATTTCCTTACACAAGTCTTTCCTCTACTCCATACTCCCCCAATCCACTTGGCGTTGTGCCATTATTTCCGTCCTTTTCTCACGCTCATGCTCCGGCTCACTCGGCACCTAACCCGGTACCCCACTACACCACTACCCACCCGAAAACCCAAACCTCCCACCCGAACACCCAGCCGACTGCCACACAACCCACCACTTCCCTACATCATACTCCTAACACACATACAACCACCCCATCCACCGCTGCACATCCCAGCTCCCACGGCAGCCCCACCCAACCCCCGCTCACGCATCATACAACTCCACCACCCCTTCCTAATCACCCTCCACTCAACACTCATCCTATGACAACCCGAGCCAAGGCCGGTACCTTCAAACCCAAAGCCTACCACACTCAAATACCCTTTGATGCACATCCCACAACTGAGCCTACTACCTACAACCAAGCCTCCAAAAATAGTTTCTGGTGCCAAGCTATGGATGAGGAATTTCAGGCTCTGAATGAACAACGTACATGGGATTTGGTACCTCTGCCTAGTAACCGCAAGTCTATTGGGTGCAAATGGGTGTTTCGCATCAAACGAAATTCAGATGGATCTCTTTCTCGCTATAAAGCACGTCTGGTTGCAAAAGGGTATCATCAGGAGTATGGTGTGGATTATAAGGAGACCTTCAGCCCTGTTGTTAAGCAACAGACTATTCGTCTGGTCTTGTCTCTTGCTCTTCACTATGATTGGCCGCTTCATCAGCTAGACGTCAGCAATGCCTTTCTTCATGGTCATCTTGAGGAAGAAATCTATATGGTTCAGCCACCGGGATATGTTAATCCCAACCGTCCTCACTATGTTTGCAAGCTTCGCAAATCACTGTATGGCCTGAAACAGGCCCCTCGTGCCTGGTACACACGTCTCTCTACTTTTCTGCAGGGTCTTGGTTTTCGCACCTACCATCATGACAACAGCCTCTTCACCCTTCACTGTTCTCGAGGGACAGTCATCATTCTTATCTATGTGGATGATATTGTTATTACAGGCAGCTCGTCATCACTCATCACTGAAATTACTGAAGCTATGCATCGTGACTTCAAACTTAAGGACCTCGGTCCTCTGGAGTTCTTTCTTGGCCTCGAACTCATCCGCAAATCGGGAACCATATTGATGCATCAGACAAAATATACCCTTGAACTTCTAAATCGGGCTGGAATGACAGACTGCAAACCCGCGGTCACTCCCATGGCAGTCCGCCAATCCCCAGGGCCGAATACTCCCTTTGCCGATCCTACACTATATCGGAGCCTCGTCGGTGGACTTCATTATCTTGCTGTTACTCGTCCGGACATCCAATATGCAGTCAATCGAGTCTCCCAATCAATGCATGCTCCCACAGAACAACACTTTCAGGCCTTGAAACGCATTCTGCGCTATCTTCAAGGTACTCTTCACTGTGGAATTTTATTTCAAAAGGGCTCGTTTGATATATCTGTTTTTTCTGATTCGGATTGGGCTAACGACAAAGATGATCGAAAGTCCACTACTGGATATATTGTTATGATGGGACCGAATCTGATTTCCTGGTGCACCAAGAAGCAAACGCGAGTGTCCCGTTCCTCCACAGAAGCAGAATATCGTGCCATGGCTGCGGGTGTTGCTGAAGCCATGTGGTTACGATACCTTACGGATGCACTTGGCATTCCCCCGACGAAACCACAGATTTATTGTGACAATCAGTCCACTATTTGTGTTACCAAAAATCCAGTCCTTCATGATCGTATGAAGCATGTTGGGTCTGACTGTCACTTTGTTCGCGATGAGGTACTTGCAGGAGCAATGGCCACGCACTATGTCCCATCTACTGACCAGCTTGCTGATATTCTCACCAAGCCTCTTCCGTTACAGCCTTTTCAGTCTCTCTGCTCCAAGCTGCCCCTCGTTACCGCTGATCAGCTTGCGGGGGGATAATAGACTACATATATAATTATTAAATACATCTGGGTTATTCTGTAATTAGTTATTCTTCAGTTCTCTATATATACAGCTGTAACCCCTTCAATATCAATGAGATCAATTAATTCTTAAATCTGTATCAGTTGACATTCAGCACACCAATTCTGGGGGATCCTTTTACATAATTTTAAGGCATATCTCAAGCAAGCTTTTAACAAAAAGCAGATCTCTTAGATAAATGAGGATAAGTTTATGATAATATTATAAGATCAGCAACGCATCTGCGTACCACAGGTTATGCACTAGTAGTCATTTCGAATCTTGGAATCAGTTTCTTCAATAAAGAGGTAAGACAGACACATTCGCCTTTTCCCGAGCCTGCCTGGCACTTTGTCCGCGTTATTCTTGATGCCTTATCCTTATAAATGAGGTCTGAGAGCCATTAAAAATAGATTCTCCAGCTTACGAATAACATTCCTCCTACAGATGAGTCTTGCCTAACTTGAAAATGATTAGAAAATGTCTTACTATTGGTTTACTGGATTAATTCCTGTTTCCAATAGGAATCAACGCAGCGATAGTGAGTACTCCGGCGATAGTCCACGTTCGCGTCTAAGTTTCACAAAGCCATCACCACGTGGGAAGCACGCACTCGCAGAGATAGAGAGTACTCCAGCGATAGTCCACGTTCCCGTATAAGTTTCACAAAGACATCACCACGTGGGAAGCATGCACCTCGCAGCGATAGTCTACATTCGCGTCTACGTTTCACAAAGCCATCACCACGTGGGAAGCGCGCACCTCGCAGCGATAGTGAGTACTCCAGCGATAGTCCACGTTCCCGTATAAGTTTCACAAAGACATCACCACGTGGGAAGCATGCACCTCGCAGCGATAGTCTACATTCGCGTCTACGTTTCACAAAGCCATCACCACGTGGGAAGCGCGCACCTCGCAGCGATAGTGAGTACTCCAGCGATAGTCCACGTTCCCGTATAAGTTTCACAAAGACATCACCACGTGGGAAGCATGCACCTCGCAGCGATAGTCTACATTCGCGTCTACGTTTCACAAAGCCATCACCACGTGGGAAGCGCGCACCTCGCAGCGATAGTGAGTACTCCAGCGATAGTCCACGTTCGTCTCTAAGTTTCACAAAGACACCACCACGCGGGAAGCACTCACTTCACAACGATGGTGAGTACTCCAGCGATAGTCCACGTTTGTCTCTGAGTTTCACAAAGCCACCACCACATGTGATACGAGAAAGACAACAGAAGCACGAAAACACACTCCAAATCAGTACACTAATCTTAAGGATCCGAGGACCTTTTTGGAGACCACTCTCGGATTCACTACAACAACAATAATACGAGATAACAATGGTGTATTTGACACCAAAACAGCCACCACAAACTAACAAAGAGAGTATCAAGATAACAAGATGAAGAATAAGATGAACAATAACACAATGGAAACAACAACACACGATTTTGACTAGAACAACAACAAAGAGTCCAAGAAATGTACGTAAAGATAGATAGATAGACAAAGTGAAGGTATAATCTTAAGAACCCAAGAGCCTATTCCATTCTTGGACCCTTAACACTACACACTAAAAATACCTATCTCTTCGGTGAGCACAAGAGAGACCTCAATCTCCTCTAGCACCCAATGTTCCAAGCATGAATCCAACACGAATGATTCCACACTCAAGTTGGAAATCCTAGTTACAATGTTTCGTGATACGAGTACGATCACGTAGATGAACTTATGAGGGCGTAAGTTAGACCCGAGGCTTGGTGTGTGCAATGAAGTGCAAAGGAGCACCTAAATGGACACAAAAACAGTCCACTACATACACTAAAAGGGCCAAATCAGTCCACTATATACACTAGAGGGGTGTCCCTTCACTAAAGGGCCTTTCTTTTGGTCATTTTACCTATTATTTGTAATACACTATAAATAGAATAATGTAGGGTTTCATTAGTTAGATTTTGATGAATATTATGAGTTTATAACACTTGAAACATTTTCTCTCTAAGGAGAGAAGACCACCAACCCGAAATTGTAACTAGGAAAATCAACTTGAGTGTAGAATCACTCGTGTTGGATTCAAGCTTGGAAACGTTGGATGCTTGGGAGATAGGGGTCACTCTTGTGCCAACGTAAGAGTTAGGTAATTGATGTGTGTGATGTTAAAGGTCCAAGAGTGGAATAGGCTTTTGGGTTGTTAATATTATACCTTCAATTTGTCTAACTATCTATCTTTTTGTTTCTTTGTAATCGTGTAGTAATGTTGATGTTGTAACCGTGTGTTTGTGTTGTTAATGTGGAATCCAAAATTAGTCTATTGTTCATCTTGTTCTTGTTGTGTTTCTACTGTTTTGGTGTTATTACGCCATTGTACCTTGTATTCTTCTTGTTGGTAGCGAATCCGAGAGGGGTCACCAAAAGAGGTCTTCGGTTTTTTGGCTAGTGGACTGATTTTGGTGTTTGTTTCGTGTTTTCTTGTCTTTCTTGTATCATTTGGTATCAGAGCATGGCTAGATCTTGTTCCTACAAGATCAATCTTGGGCTTTCTTGTTGGAAAATTAAAAAAAAAAAGTTGAAATCTGAAAATTTCAGAAAGAAGCAAATCTGTTCATTTTTGTGTCTTGGCCAAAATTGTGTTCTTATTGTGTCTTGGCCGAGATTTTTATTGTTTTGAGTCTAGATCTAGGAGTCATTTTATTTTTTTTGTTGTTTCTAGTGTTAGCTTCTTCACCTCTAACACTAAAGAAGTCTAGATCTAGATTTGAGCTTTAATTGTTGATGTTGTTGTTGTGAACCTAAACTTTGGCCGTGTGATTATTGTTGGTATTGTTGTTGCTGATTCAAAGCTTGGACATGCGGTGCGTTGTTGGTTCAAGGTTTGAATGTGTATGGTGGTTATTGTGTTGTATTTTTAATCTTAGAAAGGTATTATTGATGTTTGGGGTCCAACTTGAACCTTAGAACTTCAAGATTCAAAAAAATGTGTTCTTCGTGTTCTTCACATCTTCATCTATTGTTGAAGAAAAAGTGGATGTTTGATCTTGGAAGTTAAAGAAAGAGAGTGTGTATTTTGTTAGTCTTGAAAGACATATTTCCAAAATTTAAGACCTCTCAAGACTTTTACAACCAATTCCAACCACTCAAGGACTTTAACAACCACTTTTCCAACAACCTTCCATGATTTAAGGACCATGTCTTAAGGAGAAAAGTCAAGTCTTGCTTTTTGAATTTGAAAGAGGATTTCAAGACTTGTTTTCTCTCCTTAACCAATTCCCACCAATTTCAAATTACAATTGGACCAAGACTTGAATTAGAAAATAAAATTTGATAACAACCGCAACCAATACGTGGCTGCCACATCACGTTTTTACTGTTCACCGACAATTTTTAAGCTCAAATTTCAGATTTCTTAGTTTCATTTTATTGTTTCCTAGTTCTGTTTGTTGGTTCGAACACTAATTAACAAACTAGTAATCTCCTACTAGATTGTAAGTTAGTTGTAGAGTCCGTTTGTCCGTGTCTACATTTGTTGTGTGCTTTTATCTTTTGTGAATTCGTTGTATCTTGTTGGTTCAAGTCCGTAAATAAATTTTCTTTGAGTCAACTCAAATGAAAATCTATTCCGGGCAAGAGTAGACTCGACCCTCAATCACACGCGAAGTACAAGCCGACTTTCAACACTAGTGAAACCAAGTGTGAGGTAAAAATCGAGAGTGAGAGTGTGGTGAGGCATTCTTGAGCTAACAAGTTTGTTGTTTTGTTGTTCGTTGTTGTCTTTTATTTTAGGCACCATGGCTTCCACCAATCTCGATGCCACATTTGACCGCATCACTTACAATATTGAAGACATGAAAGGGCACGTGGAAAGGCTACGCCAATTGGTATCCACACTTATCCCAACAAATCCAAAACCTAAGGTCCAAACACCTTGCTGTGAGAGCTTCCCAAACTTATGAAGGAATTTAACACCGAGGTAAAGACGAACATACTCATGAACGTCAAGGAAAAATAGCTAACTCTTATACTTTGGTACATGTGAATGATGAACATGTGACTAATAAGCCGTTGAGTGTGAGTAGTAGCTTACCTACATATGAGTCTATTAATTCCTTTCCACTTGTGGATGATGTACATATTGTGTGAGTGGATACACTAGTTGATCCTATAGATGACCGAATCGACTCTTCTAGTAAGATCGATTTGTGTCCACCTAGTGTTGAAGCTATTGTGTTGAAGGAAAGTACATCGTCATGTGAAACTTGTGTTGATCAACTTGTGTGTAAAACTTTACCACCACTTGAGAATATGTGTGATGTGATTAATGAATCTCAAGTGAGTGAAGAATTTGAAGAAGTTGGTCAAGGACAAAAGAGTGAACCCCTGAGCCTATGTTGTTGTAAAGATTCTAATGTTTGCTTGGCTCATAAGGTTAATCATGTGCTTGACATATCTTTGAAAAATGATTTTGCTTGTACTCCTTTGCATGACACCTCACCCGTGCTTGACAAATATGGTGACTTAAATTGTGATCCCTTTGATGTTAATATTAGTTTGTGTCTACTTAAGGACCGTAGGGCAAATGTGTCATTGTCTCTTTGGGGTGTTGCTCATATCCGTGCATCCATGTTTGACACACTTGTATTTAAGTTATGTGAACCACAACTTGAGGATGCCAAGTTGTATTCTTGTTTGTGGAAGGGTCCAAGGATATTAAAGACTTCTTGTCACCTTTATGGGGTTGGACAAGTTGAAGTATCTTGTGGGACTCTTGGGAGCGTGCTTCACATCATTTGTAGAGGGACGCCGAGTTCTTAGGCAAACTACTTGCCTTGGATAGGATTGTTGCATGGTAGTTTCCCTATTTTCCCTATTGGTATGACTCCCTTTATGGAATGCCTTCCCTCGGTAAGTGGTTGGAAGGAGAGACGTCCTACGTGCTTGTAATGTCCCTTTCTCTCATTGTGTGTTCCTACTTGTGAATACATCTTAGATGAGAATTGTGTCTTTGGTGCCTTTCTTCACTACCTATAGGCATATGATGATATTCATGATGTTGTTGTATATACATCGTATGAGAGGAGTAGTCTTGGTTTTTGTCCCTTAATTCTTGATGTTCATCCGAGCCCTTTCGTTTGTGATGTTGTACAAAAGCTTTTCATAATTAATACAAAGGATCTTTGGTTGTACTTCAAGTGTGTACCACCGTGGCATGATAGTGCTAATTGTTTATTTTGCTAACCCTAACCCTCATGCCATGAGGATGTGTACTTGTTTGTTTCCTCTTTGATTTTGCAAGGTACGGATTCGAGGTCGGATCCTTTTCATTAAGGGGAGGTGATACGAGTACGATCACGTAGATGGAATTATGAGGACGTACGTTAGAACCGAGGCTTGGTGTGTGCAATGAAGTGCAAAGGAGCACCTAAATGGACACATAAACAATCCACTACATACACTAAAAGGGCCAAATCAGTCCACTATATACACTAGAGGGGTGCCCCTTCACTAAGGGGCCTTTCTTTTGGTCATTTTACCTATTATTTGTAATACACTATAAATAGAATAATGTAGGGTTTCATTAGTTAGATTTTGATGAATATTATGAGTTTATAACACTTGAAACATTTTCTCTCTAAGGAGAGAAGACCACCAACCCGAAATTGTAACTAGGGAAATCAACTTGAGTGTAAAATCGCTCGTGTTGGATTCAAGCTTGGAAACGTTGGATGCTTGGGAGATCAGGGTCACTCTTGTGCCAACGTAAGAGTTAGGTAATTGATGTGTGTGATGTTAAAGGTCCAAGAGTGGAATAGGCTTTTGGGTTGTTAATATTATACCTTCAATTTGTCTAACTATCTATCTTTTTGTTTCTTTGTAATCGTGTAGTAATGTTGATGTTGTAACCGTGTGTTTGTGTTGTTAATGTGGAATCCAAAATTAGTCTATTGTTCATCTTGTTCTTGTTGTGTTGCTACTGTTTTGGTGTTATTATGCCATTGTGCCTTGTATTCTTCTTGTTGGTAGAGAATCCGAGAGGGGTCACCAAAAGAGGTCCTCGGTTTTTTAACTAGTGGACTGATTTTGGTGTTTGTTTCGTGTTTCCTTGTCTTTCTTGTATCATTTTGGCCATAGGCCTTTCTCACAAGAGAGAAATATTCTTCTTACAACTTTCAATATCAATAAACATCTAAGACTAAAAATCCTAAGAGGTTCTATATATAGTGTATTACAAAATAGAATACAAAATGATCACAATACCCCTCAAGGGTGAGGTGCCCATCAAGTGTAACTTAGGGGCTGTTTTTAGTACATTTAGGCCCTCTTTCACACTTCACTTGTGCACTTCCTTGGACATATTCAATACACACTCTTTCTCGTCCATCCTCGTGGTCTTACTCGTATCATCCTCCCCTTCTTGAAAAGGATTCTACCTCGAATCCATACCTTGCAAATCAAGAGAAGACAACAAGCACATATCCTCATGATATGAGGGGTTAGGGTTAGCAAAAATAACACATCAACATGCCATGTCGAGGAGGAACAAATTTGAAGTATAGCCACGGGTCCTTTGTTTTAATCATGAAAAGATTAGTACAATTGCTACAAAGGAAGTGGCTTGGACAAGCATCAAGACAAAAGGAAAATAGGCCGAGAGTCATCCTTTCCCACCCTAAGATGGTACCGGGATCAAATGGAATAATTAGCCAAGGGCCTAAGCCGAGGTTAGCCCTTCCTTCCCCTAGAATGTCACTCCCACATTCACACACAAAAATATTTTCATACACATGATCTCTATGAACAAAACTAATTGCAATGCTTTTACCACACAAGATGTTTAAAGAGTCATGCGCATTATCAAGATCAATTCTATAGACACCATCACTAACTTGTGAATTTTTAAGCACTTCATTCACATGCTCAAGTAGTGAACTACATTTAAGAGTAAATTGATCATCATGAACACCAAGAGTACTCATTTCCACATTCCTTGCCCATAAGAGTACTATCATCTTCCAAGAAGATGATTTCCATCTTTAGGAGGAATGTTGCCATACCATAGTGGGTTAGCATATCGGCTATAGCCTTCAAGGAAATTTATACCATAATTTTCACCACTAGGTTCATTAGGAGTGTTTATATCATCTTCAAACAAAACATTAAACCTAAAGAGAGCATGATCTATCTCACGGACAGATTTGGAACTAGAAAGTACTTCGCTCTCTATAAGTTCACTATCAAGCACCAAAGATGTTTCAATCTCCTCTTTACCTTGGTGTGGGTCGGGGCAGCCCACCTTTTCCTTCGGGAAGCTCTCGGCAAAAGGTGTTTGGACAAGGAAAGTTGGATTTTGTGGGATAAGTTTAGGTAACAATTGGCGTAGCCTTTCCACGTGCCATTTCATTTCTTCAATAGCATCATTGATGCGATCAAATGTGTCATCGATATTAGTGGCAGCCATGGTACCTAAAGCAAAGGACAACAACAAACAACAAAACAAACTTGTTAGTTCAAAATGCCTCACCACACCCTCACTCTTGGTTTTACCTCACACTTGGTTTCACAAGTGTTGAAAGTCGGCTTGTACTTCGTGAGTAATTGAGGGATGAGTCCATCTTTGCTCAGAATAGATTTTCATTTGAGTTGACTCAAAAGAAAAATTGTTTACGGACTTGAACCAACAAGACACAACGAATTCACAAAAGAGAAAAAAAAAAGCACACAACAAACGCTAAACACGAATGAACGAACACAAAGACTAACTAACAATCTAGTAGATGAGTACTAGTTTGCCAATTAGTATTGGAACCAACAAACGAAACTACGGAACAATAAAAAGAAACTAAGAAAATCTAAAATTTGAGCCAAAATTTGATGTGTGAACAGTAACTTGATGACGTGGCATTCACGTATTGGTTGCGGTTTCTACAATTTTTATTTTCCAAAGTCCAAGTCTTGACCAATTTTAATTTGAATTGATGAAATTTGTTTTAAGGAGAGAACAATAAGTCTTGGAGCCTTTTTTTCAAGTTTCACATTTCAAGACTTGACTTTTGTAGTACTTTTCCTTAAAACATGGACCCTTGTTTCATGGAAAAGTGGTTGAGAATGTCACGCCCCAAAATCCCATCGGGCCGGACTGGCACCCGAAGCCGAGAAGGCCCGGGAGAACCCGTTCAAATACCTGTACTTTCCCTTACATTCACCAAAAATTTGGGCAGCACTTCGTTACATACAGAAGGGTCTAATTCCCTGTATCAGCACAACACGCACAAATATATATATATAATATAATACTTGGCCGTCGGGGCCACCACATATACAAATATAACATCACTATATAAACTCCCATGACTTGACCCTTCCTTATGTCTACAAAGCCTCTAGGATATACATGACATAACTAGGGTCGGGACAAACTCCCGCCCACACATGACTCCTGTACAATAACAAAACATAAGGAGCCGACTCGGAAAGCTCCGAAGAAAACTGGAGCTCACCAACAATAGCTGTATGATCTGGCTCCTATCTATGATGCGAATGACCTGAAGCACCTGTGCCTGCAGCATGAAATGCAGGTCCCCCGTGAGGGACGTCAGTACGAAATATGTACTGAGTATGTAAAGCTGTAAATAATCATATGTAATATACGGGATCAGGAAAATCAGACGCAAGTGAATAAATCATAATAGAAGTGAACCACACTTCATAAACACTTTTAGGATCATGTACATTATCATTAATCTGAATTGGATTCGTGAATTCGAACACATTTGTGGAACGGTATACATTCGTTCATTTCATTCTTTACAATTATCATTCGCCATTACCTCCTCCTCCCGAACCTCCAACCACCTAACAATAATCAATATTGTACCGTACTGTGACCATTAGGCTGCCTCCAGTACATATCAACTGGGATCGACCCATGCTAGGCTTATGCCCCTGGGATACCACCCATAAACACATAAATAGGGATCGACCCATGCTAGGCTTATGCCCCTGGGATACCACTCACACGTATATCAAGTAACACACATAAGAGATCTTTCCAACAACTTAGTTCAAAAGCTTTTGAGATTATTACATTAGTGTTCATGCCAATATAGTACCTTTGGAACAATGATACATCAATAGGAATCAAGTAATAGACCTTCTATACAATAACGATGTTATAAAGACTCATTGGTACATCAACAATGTGTTTCAGAATCATCAATATCACAACAATGGAATAGGAGCCTTTTGGTATATCAATGAAACATTTTTACACTTTATAGAATGGAAACAACTTCGTTGGTAATGTAGAACAATACATGTTTTTGGACAACCTTGGAATCTTACTTGATGGAACATTGGTGTTTTCATGCCAAAGAACATTGTTAGAGTATGCTTTACATACCTCGTTGTAGATTCGGATACCAATTCAATACAACTTCCCGCCTTTACAAATCACTCATCTACAATGAAATATTTGGCATCTAGTATTAGCAACCCAACACCACAATTCTCTTCCATAATTCCATACAACCACTATTTGCAAAACATTCCAAAAACCAACTTGAACAATAGGTTTATGTGTGTATATATATATATATAATCATCATTTCAATACAACATCATCCCTTCACAATTCAACATAATCCAACATCATTTCCCAATCATCTTTCAACAACAATCAAATAGCATACTTCTTATGCTCACATGCATATATATATATACATATTCATATAAATAACACCAACATAATTTACATTCTTACCATAAAATGGCCCTTTTGATTTCGAAGTCCTGTTGGAACAAATAAGGGATGCTTCTCGAATCCCTCGAGACGATGAACACAACTACGGAATCAATTTGGACTTTCCACGGTTGAATCACAAGATAATTGGAGTTGAAATTAGGCTAGGGTTTCCTTATTCTCAATAATATGATGATCATTGATGGATATAAGACCAATTATATCTATATAATGGCCAATTTTCGTCCAAGAGATGATGGAAAATGACCATATTGCCCTTAAAAATTTAAGTAAATCCGAATCTGTCCATGGTGGACTGTTTTGACAGGCTAAAGTAAATCGGCCATAACTCTTTTCTCCGATATTGGATTTGGGTGAAATTGGTATCTTTAGATAGATAATTCAAAGGGCTTTCATTTCATATAAAGTAGGCCACCCATTTCATCCTTTACAAGGAGTTATGATCATTTGAAGTTGACCCTAAAAAACTGTTTTGAGAGGCTGAAGTAAAACGAGTATAACTCCTTACTCAGATGTTGGATTTGGATGAAACCAATTGCATTGGAAAGAAGACTCAAAGATATTTCTTTTGATAGGTCGAATCCCTCCCAGTTCATTATATTGAGAGAGTTACGATCGTTCAAAGTCGACCCAAAAAACTGGCAGGCCTCAGTAGTTTGAATTTCCTGCACATTTACTGTTCACAATTATCCCGGCCGCCGTTTTATAGTTTCGAACGTGCTCGATTATATCCGAAACTTATCCGTTTTTGGAAATCTTTATATCGTTGGAAAGCTTATTCAATAAACTTCGTATGGAAACATCGACGGGCAAATTCCGATATAAATACAGTCGATTCCTATACACATATAATCAAACCATACACTTGAAACCATCTCAAAATAATCAATACTCATACTTAAACTCATATATACCTTAGGATCAATACTTATACTTCAACACATATAACCATGGCTAATGCACGTAATTAAGTATGGGGTGTTACATCCTTCCCCCCTTAAGGACATTCGTCCTCGAATGTAAATGTAGTTATTTAGCCGAAACAAGTTCGAATTCATAATTGATATTCACGTCATCATATAGATATTATGCATATGTAAAAACTCACTTGTTAGTGTTCCAGTTGCCCTCCTTGCACTTCTTTTTCACCTTTAAACAAATAAGGGTATTTCGATTTCATTGCTTCCTCCGCTTCCCATGTAATCTCTTCCCTTTGTTGATTTCTCCAAAGTACTTTCACCGATGCTACTTCTTTATTTCTCATCTTCTTAACTTGACGATCTAATATAGCAATAGGCATCTCCTCATAGGTAAGATCTTCTGTTACTTTCACATCTTCAGTAGAAGTAATAAGGGACGGATCTCCGATGCACTTTCGAAGCATCGATACATGAAATACTGGATGCACTGATGAGAGTTCCTGAGGTATCTCTAATTCATAAGCAACTTGCCCACATCTTCGAATAATCTTATACGGGCCTATATATCGTGGACTCAACTTTCCTTTCTTGCCAAATCTTATCACCCCTTTCATTGGCGATACCTTCAAAAATACCCAATCGCCTAACAAAAATTCTAGCTCTCTTCTTCTACTATCCGCATATGACTTGTGCCGACTTTGGGCTGTTTTCAACCGTTGCTGAATCACCTTGACTTTTTCTATGGCTTGATACACAAGGTCCGGTCCGAACATAAGAGTTTCACCCGCTTCGAACCATCCTATTGGTGATCTACACTTTCTCCCATATAAAGCTTCATATGGTGCCATTTTGATACTTGAATGATAGCTATTATTGTAGGCAAACTCAATAAGAGGTAAATGATCATCCCAGCTGCCTTTAAAATCTATAACACATGCTCGTAGCATATCTTCAAGTGTTTGAATGGTGCGCTCTGCTTGTCCATCCGTCTGAGGGTGAAAAGTTGTACTCAGATTCACTTGTGTTCCCAAACACCGTTGGAAAGACTTCCAAAAGTTTGCAGTAAATTGAGTTCCCCGATCCGATATAATAGAAGTTGGAACTCCATGTAATCGGACTATTTCTTTAACATACAGCTTCGAATATTCTTCAACTGTGTAAGTGGTCTTAACGGGTAAGAAATGTGCGGATTTAGTAAGCCTATCCACAATCACCCATATAGAATCAAATTTCCGAGATGTATGAGGCAAACCTGTAACAAAATCCATGTTGATCATGTCCCACTTCCA
Source organism: Capsicum pubescens (assembly GCA_030864215.1). Classification (NCBI taxonomy): domain Eukaryota; kingdom Viridiplantae; phylum Streptophyta; class Magnoliopsida; order Solanales; family Solanaceae; genus Capsicum; species Capsicum pubescens. Next base: position 264,255,488 of record CM061545.1, on the reverse strand, counting down.
AATTGGAAGATCTATGCATTGCATATAGCCTCCGGGCTTTTGATGTTCCACTTTAACTCGTTGGCAATTTGGACATTCAGCTACAAATTCTGCAATGCTCTTCTTCATGTCATTCCACCAATACATATCTTTCAAATCTTGATACATTTTGGTTGATCCTGGATGAATGGAATACCTTGAAAAATGTGCCTCTGTCATAATCTTCTTTCTTAGCCCGTCTACATCCGGCACACACAATCGGTTTTGGCACTGAAGTACTCCTTCTCGCGTAAGCTCAAATGCCTTGGTCGCACCACTCTGAACGTTCTCCTTAAGCTGTAATAAAATAGGATCTGCATATTGCTTCTCTTTCACTTCAGCTACTAATAAAGATTCCGCAGCATTATGTACGATAAGCTCTTTATTCGGAGTTTCAAGAAGGCGAACTCCCAAACTAGCTAACTGGTGAAGATCTTTAACCATCCCTTGCCTTTCTATAGGCGCCATCATAGCCTTACGACTTAACGCATCAGCTACCACATTTGCTTTCCCTGGATGATACAAGATATCAACATCATAGTCCTTTAATAGTTCAAGCCATCTCCGCTGCCTTAAATTTAGATCCTTCTGATTAAAAATATATTGCAAGCTCTTATGGTCAGTATATATATCAACATGAACCCCATATAAGTAGTGGCGCCATATCTTTAAAGCAAAAATAACTGCTGCCAGCTCAAGATCGTGTGTAGGATAATTTTTCTCATGTGGCCGCAATTGTCTAGAAGCATATGCTATTACCTTACCATGCTGCATCAATACACATCCTAAACCAATTCTGGAAGCATCACAATACACTGTATACCCTTCTGTACCTTCTGGAAGTACCAATACGGGTGTAGAAGTCAACTTATTCTTCAATTCTTGGAAACTCTCCTCACACGCATCATTCCATTGGAATTTGGATGCTTTATGGGTTAGCTTGGTTAAGGGTGCTGAAATGGAAGAAAAGTCTTTAACAAACCTCCTATAATAATCGGCCAACCCGAGAAAACTACGAATCTCCGTAGGCGTTGTGGGCCTTGGCCAGTTCTTCACAGCTTCTATCTTTTGAGCATCAACTTTTATCCCTTCACTAGATACAATATGACCCAAAAATGCCACCAAATTTAACCAAAACTCACATTTAGAGAACTTTGCATAAAGCTTACAATCACGAAGAGTCTGCAATGTCTGTCGTAAGTGATTGGCATGGTCCTCTTCTGATCTAGAATAAACTAGAATATCATCTATAAAAACTATCACAAATACATCCAGGAATGGCTTAAACACCCTATTCATCAAATCCATAAAAGCTGCAGGTGCATTTGTTAGCCCAAATGACATAACTAGAAACTCATAATGACCATACCTTGTTCGGAAAGCTGTTTTGGGTATATCTTTTTCTTTGACCCTCACTTGGTGGTAACCTGACCTCAAATCAATCTTAGAAAAACACTTGGCGCCCTGTAACTGATCAAATAAATCATCAATTCTTGGGAGAGGATATTTATTCTTAATAGTCACCTTATTTAATTGCCGATAATCAATACACATCCTCAGCGAGCCATCCTTTTTGCGCACAAATAACACTGGTGCTCCCCAGGGGGACATACTAGGCCTTATGAATCCCTTCTCTAGCAAATCTTTCAATTGCTCTTTCAATTCTCGTAATTCTGCTGGGGCCATTCTATACGGAGGAATGGAGATTGGTTGGGTGCCTGGTATTACATCAATACCAAACTCTACTTCTCGTTCAGGAGGCAAACCTGGAAGATCTTCAGGGAATACATCAGGATATTCATTTACCACTGGTACCGTGTGAAGATCTGATGATTCCGATTCCGTATCCTTTACTCTAACTAAATGACATATGTAGCCCTTGGAAATCATTTTTCTCGCTTTGAAATAAGAAATAAATCTACCTCTTGGTGCGCCAATCTTACCTTGCCATTCAATAACTGCTTCATCAGGAAAATATAAATACATCTTTTTCGTACAACAGTCAATTTTGGCATAACAAGACGCCAACCAATCCATACCCATTATAACATCAAAATCTACCATTTCTAGTTCCACAAGATTGGCCATCGTGTCTCGACCACACACAGTTACTACACAATCTTTATAAACTCTTCTAGCAATAATAGATTCCCCAACCGGGGTAGACACTTCCAACGGTTTATCTAACAATTCGGGGGTCCTTTTGAACTTTCCAGCAACCAAAGGAGTAACATATGATAATGTAGAACCGGGATCAATTAGGGCATATACATCAAATGAAAATATGGACAACGTACCCGTAACCACATCTGGGGAAGCCTCTAGATTCTGTCGATCCGCTAAAGCATAAGTACGATTCTGAGTCCCGCTGGAACTGGCGACTCTTTTTTCATTACTAGCGTGACCCGCAGGTCGTGCACCCCTACCAGAATAAGATAGCGGTGACGATGATGCAACAGTTGATCCTGAAGGTCGTGCTATGCCACCTGCGCCCCTTTGTGGGCATTCTCTCATCATATGCCCCATCATACCGCACCAATAACAAACATTTGTTCCCATTCGACATACGCCCATATGATGCCTTCCACATTTATTGCATGGCTCTCGAGCAGGTCTCGATTGGCTCATATTCCCTTGCCCATGATAACCCACAGATCGCGAACTATGACCCTCACTTCTTTGCCCAAATTGACTGCCTCTGAACCCCTGATGCTGTGGTGGAGCACTAGCTGCAGAATAAGAAAATAATGGCCTAGGTGGTCTAGCAGAAAATTGAGGTCTAAAACCTCCCTGTGGCGCCATAAACTGCCCTGTAGATCTGGCCCTCTTCGAAGATCCGCTTTCAAATTCCTGTGTTCTTCTTCTTTGCCTCTGATCTTCCATTTTCTGTGCAAATGCTTGGATCCTAGCTATATCCATGTCTTTATTCAGTGCAGCAATAGTACAATCCCTAACCAAATACGAATCCAATCCATTCACATACCGATGAACTCTGTCATCCATAGTAGCTATAACATTAGGAGCATATCTGGACAAGGAATTAAATCGAAGACTATACTCCCTCACACTTGTATTACCCTGCCGAAGATTTAAGAACTGATCCGCACGGGCCTGACGAGTCTCATATGGAAGATAATGATCAATAAATGCCTCTTTGAACTCTTTCCAAGTAGCTGGGGGTGCATCAATGCCCCTTGACCGTTTCCAGTCTTCATACCAATATATAGCCTCACCTTTGAATCTATACGCGGCTAACTCCACTGTCTCTCTGCCCGATACGTGCATCACCTCTAGGGCCCTTTGAATCTGATCAATAAAGTCCTGCGGATCTTCGTTAAGATCGGATCCGGTAAAAGTAGGCGGATCCATCTTAAGAAAATCTTGCGTCCGAAGACTAGCCGCCCTATCAGTACCGCTAGAACCCGCGGCAGGAATAGCTTGCCCTTGGACTTGCCCAGCAACTATACGAGTCAAAAGTTGCACTGCATTTCTAAGATCTTGATCAACAGCATTAATAGGTGGCTCTGGGGATATAGTTCTCCTCCCCCTTATTTCTTCCGGACTGGGGGAAGTTTCTGATGCATGCTCAGCTGGAGCCTCACTTTGATTAGCTGGTATAGTGGGTGACTTACTAGTCCCCTCTCCGGCAGCCACATCTACTTGCTTACCGGTATTTTTGCTTCTGGTAACCGGCATCATTACTATAATAAGAGGAACAAACTGATTCAGTGGTCAACTATGACTTCATATACAATATAAGCTCTATCGCACGATCTAAGACATGAAGAAAAGAAACAATTCTTAAATGTCCATAGCCTCCTGTTTATAGATGTGGTGCACAACACACCGATAAACAAGACTCTACGTAGACACGGCTTTGTAGACTCACTAGGACGAACCTCTCTGATACCACTTTTGTCACGCCCCAAAATCCCATCGGGCCGGACTGGCACCCGAAGCCGAGAAGGCCCGGGAGAACCCGTTCAAATACCTGTACTTTCCCTTACATTCATCAAAAATTTGGGCAGCACTTCGTTACATACAGAAGGGTCTAATTCCCTGTATCAGCACAACACGCACAAATATATATATATAATATAATACTTGGCCGTCGGAGCCACCACATATACAAATATAACATCACTATATAAACTCCCATGACTTGACCCTTCCTTATGTCTACAAAGCCTCTAGGATATACATGACATAACTAGGGTCGGGACAAACCCCCGCCCACACATGACTCCTGTACAATAACAAAACATAAGGAGCCGACTCGGAAAGCTCCGAAGCAAACTGGAGCTCACCAACAATAGCTGTATGATCTGGCTCCTATCTATGATGCGAATGACCTGAAGCACCTGTGCCTGCAGCATGAAATGCAGGTCCCCCGTGAGGGACGTCAGTACGAAATATGTACTGAGTATGTAAAGCTGTAAATAATCATATGTAATATACGGGATCAGGAAAATCAGACGCAAGTGAATAAATCATAATAGAAGTGAACCACACTTCATAAACACTTTTAGGATCATGTACATTATCATTAATCTGAATTGGATTCGTGAATTCGAACACATTTGTGGAACGGTATACATTCGTTCATTTCATTCTTTACAATTATCATTCGCCATTACCTCCTCCTCCCGAACCTCCAACCACCTAACAATAATCAATATTGTACCGTACTGTGACCATTAGGCTGCCTCCAGTACATATCAACTGGGATCGACCCATGCTAGGCTTATGCCCCTGGGATACCACCCATAAACACATAAATAGGGATCGACCCATGCTAGGCTTATGCCCCTGGGATACCACTCACACGTATATCAAGTAACACACATAAGAGATCTTTCCAACAACTTAGTTCAAAAGCTTTTGAGATTATTACATTAGTGTTCATGCCAATATAGTACCTTTGGAACAATGATACATCAATAGGAATCAAGTAATAGACCTTCTATACAATAACGATGTTATAAAGACTCATTGGTACATCAACAATGTGTTTCAGAATCATCAATATCACAACAATGGAATAGGAGCCTTTTGGTATATCAATGAAACATTTTTACACTTTATAGAATGGAAACAACTTCGTTGGTAATGTAGAACAATACATGTTTTTGGACAACCTTGGAATCTTACTTGATGGAACATTGGTGTTTTCATGCCAAAGAACATTGTTAGAGTATGCTTTACATACCTCGTTGTAGATTCGGATACCAATTCAATACAACTTCCCACCTTTACAAATCACTCATCTACAATGAAATATTTGGCATCTAGTATTAGCAACCCAACACCACAATTCTCTTCCATAATTCCATACAACCACTATTTGCAAAACATTCCAAAAACCAACTTGAACAATAGGTTTATGTGTATATATATATATATATAATCATCATTTCAATACAACATCATCCCTTCACAATTCAACATAATCCAACATCATTTCCCAATCATCTTTCAACAACAATCAAATAGCATACTTCTTATGCTCACATGCATATATATATATACATATTCATATAAATAACACCAACATAATTTACATTCTTACCATAAAATGACCCTTTTGATTTCGAAGTCCTGTTGGAACAAATAAGGGATGCTTCTCGAAGCCCTCGAGACGATGAACACAACTACGGAATCAATTTGGACTTTCCACGGTTGAATCACAAGATAATTGGAGTTGAAATTAGGCTAGGGTTTCCTTATTCTCAATAATATGATGATCATTGATGGATATAAGACCAATTATATCTATATAATGACCAATTTTCGTCCAAGAGATGATGGAAAATGACCATATTGCCCTTAAAAATTTAAGTAAATCCGAATCTGTCCATGGTGGACTGTTTTGACAGGCTAAAGTAAATCGGCCATAACTCTTTGCTCCGATATTGGATTTGGGTGAAATTGGTATCTTTGGATAGATAATTCAAAGGTCTTTCATTTCATATAAAGTAGGCTACCCAGTTCATCCTTTACAAGGAGTTATGATCGTTTGAAGTTGACCCTAAAAAACTGTTTTGAGAGGCTGAAGTAAAACGAGTATAACTCCTTACTCAGATGTTGGATTTGGATGAAACCAATTGCATTGGAAAGAAGACTCAAAGATCTTTCTTTTGATAGGTCGCATCCCTCCCAGTTCATTATATTGAGAGAGTTACGATCGTTCAAAGTCGACCCAAAAAAGTGGCAGGCCTCAGTAGTTTGAATTTCCTGCACATTTACTGTTCACAATTATCCCGGCCGCCGTTTTATAGTTTCGAACGTGCTCGATTATATCCGAAACTTATCCGTTTTTGGAAATCTTTATATCGTTGGAAAGCTTATTCAATAAACTTCGTATGGAAACATCGACGGACAAATTCCGATATAAATACAGTCGATTCCTATACACATATAATCAAACCATACACTTGAAACCATCTCAAAATAATCAATACTCATACTTAAACTCATATATACCTTAGGATCAATACTTATACTCCAACACATATAATCATGGCTAATGCACGTAATTAAGTATGGGGTGTTACAAAGAAGTGATGTAAAGTCTTTGTGTAGGAAAAGTCTTTGAGTCACAAGTACTACACCTTGAAGCTTGGATCTATGTCTTGCACGACTAACATAATACACACTCTTTTTCTTCAACTTCTAAGATCAACAATCACTTTTTTCCTCAACAATATATGGAGATGGTGAAGAACACCAAGAACAACAAGAACACAAACTTTGAGTCTTGAAGTTCTAAGGTTCAAGTTGGACCCCCCAAACAACAACAACAACTTCCCAAGCTTAAATTCCACAACACAATCTCCACAATACACGTTCGAAACTTGAACCAACAACACATCACACGTTCAAGTCTTGAACCCTCAACAACAATACCAACAACAATCGGCCACACTTTGTTCACATTAACAACATCAACATTTCAAGCTCAAATCTAAGATATAGACTCAACATGTTAGTGAGGAACAAAGCTAACACTTAGAGACAACAAAGACAAGTAAAAATATTGGCCAATACACAATAAAAACACAATTTTCGGCCAAGAACACTAAATGGGCAGATTGCTCTTTTTTTTTTCCTGGAATTTTCAGTTTTTTCAACAACAATTTTTTTTTTTAATTTTCTAAAAAGCAAGCCCAAGATTGATCATGCAGGAACAAGATCAAGCCATGCTTTGATACCAAATGATACGAGAAAGACAACGGAAATACGAAAACACACTCCAAATCAGTCCACTAATCTTAAGGATCCGAGGACCTTTTTGGAAACCACTCTCGGATTCACTACAACAACAATAATACGAGATAACAATGGTGTATTTGACACCAAAACAACCACCACAAACTAACAAAGAGAGTATCAAGATAACAAGATGAAGAACGAGATGAACAATAACACAATGGAAACAACAACACACGGTTTTGGCTAGAACAACAACAAAGAGTCCAAGAAATGTACGTAAAGATAGATAGATAGACAAAGTGAAGGTATAATCTTAAGAACCCAAGAGCATATTCCACTCTTGGACCCTTAACACTATACACTAAAAATACCTATCTCTTCGGTGAGCACAAGAGAGACCTCAATCTTCTCTAGCACCCAACGTTCCAAGCATGAATCCAACACGAATGATTCCACACTCAAGTTGGAAATCCTAGTTACAATGTTTCAACCATAGGCCTTTCTCACAAGAGAGAAATGTTCTTCTTACAACTTTCAATATCAATAAACATCTAAGAATAAAAATCCTAAGAGGTTCTATATATAGTGTATTACAAAATAGAATACAAAATGACCACAATACCCCTCAAGGGTGAGTTGCCCATCAAGTGTAACTTAGGGGCTGTTTTTAGTGCATTTAGGCCCTCTTTCACACTTCACTTGTGCACTTCCTTGGACAGATTCAATACGCACTCGTTCTCGTCCATCCTCGAGGTCGTACTCGTATCAACATGGGAAGCGCGCACTTCTTTGTGGGGTGACTTACAAGAAGGAGAAATTTAGGCTTCAAGGAACATTGCATGATGTAAACAACATGAGGGACTTGCTTCTTCGAAAATTCAACTTTTCAGATGACTCCATTCTCATTCTAGCAGGTATTCCAGTTTCTCAGTTGACAGTATGATCATAGGCCACTTCATGATTTAAATTTGGTAGGTTCGACCTTTAAAGTTAATAATATCGAAAATTTTGTACATTTGGAATTATGGATTTCGGATCTAATACTTGTTGAGATTTTAGTATTATTACACACACATATATATCAGTGGGTTCAACCAGTATTTTCAACGAGTAAATAACTCAAATGGTCACTCAACTTTGAACTTTTATCCCAAAAAGTCACTCAACTTTGATCTTTACTCAGAAAGTCACTCAACTTTCACATTATGTGAAAGTTGAGCGACTTTCTGAGTAAAAATGTGAAAGTTGAGTGACTTTCTGAGTAAAGATCAAAGTTGAGTGACTTTTGGGATAAAAGTCTAAAGTTGAGTGATTTTTTGGGATAAAAGTCCAAAGTTGAGTGATCATTTGAGTTATTAACTCTATTTTCAACACGGAACATGGATATATGTGAAAATCACTAAAATCTTAACAATATTTCAAATTTTGAACCCGTAGTCCAAAAAATGGACTGCAGTAACCAGTGTATACACCCGTAATTTCAAAGTGTGTGATGGCTTTCAGTGGTAAAAACCTAATGGTTGAACACACAAATTTAAATTTTAAATCCGCCTAAGTAAGAAATACTTTTTTACCTTACTTTTGAATGAAACAATTTCTGCAGAAAAAGAGGCATATAAACCTCCGACTAGGAGAAACATCCTGGAGGCTTTCAAGTGGTTGACGGCAGACCTTAAATCAGGTGACTCGTTGGTGTTCTACTTCTCAGGATATGGCTTACGAAAACCTGATTTTAGTGATGATGAACTAGATGGTTTTGATGAAAGGATCTGTCCTCTCGACTTTAGCACTGAAGGCATGATCAGTGATAATGCCATCAATGATATTCTTGTTAAACCACTGATTCCAGGTGTTAAACTCCATGCCATTGTTGACGCTAGTCATAGTGGAACTGTTCTCGACTTACCATGGGTATACAAAGAGTACGATCTTACCATCCAAAAGTCCTTTTTAGTTTCTAACCGGTGTTGCATATGTTTGTTCAAGATACATAGAGTTTAAATTTACATCAACAATATAAGAAATTAGTAAAAGTCATTCTTTACTCACACCTTTAGCCATGGTTCTTATGCATTTCATTTTTCTCTTGGGAATGATCAGTTTAAACAATACAAACAAGAGAAACTAATGATGTACAGAGTCCGTCAATTACAAAGCTCAAATAAACTGAAATTTCATATTATCAAAATTATGATAATGAATATCATCTTAAGAATCACTATTAAATAATAGAATCTATTATCAGCTTTTGAATTTTAACAGGAATAAATGGAAAGATAACAGACCCCCATCCGGCGTTAATAAGGGCACAAGCGGTGGCAGGGCCATCAGTTTCAGTGCTTGCAAGGATAATCAACTAGCTGCGTATACCTCTGTATTATTTTTTCCTTCCTTTAATCAAGTCTTCGTACAATTGATCTATATATCCTATCCCCAACTACCATTGTATGAATATTATGCAGGCTTTGTATGCTAAAAGAATTATGACTGGTGCCATGACTTACACATGTATAAGAGCTGTCTGGGCAAATCCGGATATAACATACCGAGGATTACTTGATTATATGCACAAGGCTATCGAAAGGGTCAACAAAGTCAGAATTCCTCTGCCGAAGATACTCCAACGCAAGATAGACCTGGTATGTCATCTCCTTGCCTGAAATATTCCCTTCTCAAAATTATCCTGCATCCACTGATACTACTGTTCTAAGGATTTAGTAACTTATATGACAACTTTAATGATTTTTCACACAATCAGTGCAATTTAACCTACTCGAGAAGGCTGGTTACCTTTGATCATCTTTTAAGTGACTGGTAATTCAAAACAATTACATTGTCAGTAGGTAAAACTTAGACTAGTGTTCTGCACCCTTTCAGTTTTTTCTCAACTTGAACTTTCTTGGAAGATACACAATTATGCATCCACAAAATATCAATTTCAGACATATGTCCAAAAATTGGAAAAACTTGTGCTATATCCCATGAGCTAACATCCAGAATGTTTTTTTCAGCGGCAGTTTAGTACTTGCATAGGCCTCAAAGATTTAAAAGTTCTGGAATTCTCATCAATAGGCATTAATTATTTGTAAACTTTACAGATATTTTGCTTATCTATTTTTCTGATCTGATACTGTTTTATCACATTTCAATTGTGCAGGAACCAGTATTATCATCTTCTGAAAGATTTGACCCTAACACAAAGTTCAAGCTCTAAATCTACAGCAGAAAGATGAATATGCAATCCAAACATTTGCATCAAATCCTCTCTTGGCATTTTTCTATGCTCATTCTGAGTATATAACTGTATCTGCATCTCTGTGTTAATAATTGAAAGTTTTCCAATAAAATTTGTGTTCTGATGGTGTCTTTTCCAAGTTCATAGTGTTGGATTCGAAATCGAGAGAGCGTTATGCGAAAACTTATAGTTTGCAAACCATGGGGATGATAAATCAGATGATAAATAAAATAATACAAAAAGCATAAAATTATTATATGGTTTGACCAATTGGCCTACATATAAAATCTAATATTAAAAAACATAAAAACTAATTGAGAAAAAAATCTCCTCTAAACAAGAATATTGAAACTACTACATTGTGGATACTATTGTGTTATGGTATCTGAAGGGCTTTTCTATTTATAGAGTTACAAAATAAGAATGAGGTTTGCCAAATATGGAAGAGTTTTATATTTTCCTTTCAAGAAAAGTAAAACTTAAACTTGGTAAGAAAATCAGGAAAAAAATCCTAACACATAGCAGGATCTTAACAAATTTTTATCACAACCTTTTGTATATATCAGTATATAGGAGTACATACCTGTTTTTAAGCTTATGCCGTTCAGACCATTAGTACATGTAATGGTAATCTTCTTTTAAATAAGACTGATGTATCTTTATCTTTCCAGAAATAAACTCAGTTATTACTATAATGACCCTTCAGGTCATTTTCCATATTTATGCTTATCTTCACCGTTTGAGCTTCTCCATAGCTTTCCCAAGTCATTTATGACTTGCTGGGACTGAGGATTCGGTTACCGGGCAGTTCGTTTGATTTTTAGAGTCAACTCGTTGTTTAGAAGTCTTCGTTGGTTTCAAATGGCCACCAATCAAAAACTTCAGCGAAACGATCTCGGATGAAAATTTTGACTGCGCCAGCATATTCGAAATATCGATTTTAGTCTAGGTAGACCTTTGGTTCGGGTCCCAATGAACCCGAGCTCATTTCGACCTATTAGTCGGAAAGAGATAAAATCGAAACTATATATGTGGTCCGTACTTTTTGCCTAAACGAACTTGTATGGAAGTTTTGATAATTCCAATGGATTTGAATTGTGGTTTACACTCAAATTTCACTATTGGATCATTTATTTTGGGTCCCGAATGAGTTCCGAGGGTAAAAAACGAAGGGGTCTATAAATAGACCCAAAGTCGCGATTTTGGGGATTTTTCTTTCACATTTGAGAACCTAAAACCCTAAATGGGTATGATAACTCGAAATTGAGTCTTGTGGGTGTCTAGGGAGCTTGGTAAACATCTTTTATCATGATTATCATCCGGATTAAGGTAAGATTTCATCACTTTATTGGTGAATTTCATTGTTCTTGACCCAAAACCTCAATTTAGCTTAGGGCTTGATTTAGCCCCAAATTTTATTTGTTTGCACCCATCAATTGAGGGTTATGCTTCCTTGGTAATAGATGAGCATTGGGTTGACCTCGAAAACGCGATTTCCGTACGTGGGACCCACTTGGGCTTTTTGGTGTCATTTTTGGACCCGAAGCACAATAGTGCAATATGGGTATCGTTAGACTCGTATTGATGAGTAGATTATATTTTTGATAGTGTTATAGCATTTTGGGGATTGTGAAGTGAAGACGAGCATGTGGTGCGTGAAGTGTAATTTCGCGGTTTAGCCTTGAGGTAGGCTTCTGTCTACTCTTCTTCATGGATGATGTATGATATATATTGCATGTGAATGTGAATGTTAAGATTGATATTGGATAGAATGACTTAGTATTGATTATACATATAAGTTTGGGGATTAGATGGGGATTTTGACCCGTACGTTGAATTACTTAATACCCTTGTAGAATTCTATTGCCTACTCCCTAGCTTGGGTAAATTTGTAGCATGGATATGATATAATGTTATGCTCGGAATATGATTTTAGCATTTGAAGCATGATTTGTATATTTAGCCTTATTGGGCTAGTGTGATAGTTTTGGAACCGTAAGTTTGGTAGAGTTGACTTGAGTACCCTTGTTTCTAGTCAAAGTTACTATCTTAGGCGTTAATATGGATTGCTTGACATCTAGAGGATGAAGTAGATACCTTAGCCTAGTTTGGAGCATAGTATGCCTAATTATGGATTAGAAGTGGGATCATCCGGCCCACTTAGGCCAAGATTTGTGTTAGCCCTTGTGGGCTTAGTTGCGGATAGTAGACCTAGTTGAGACTAATGAGCCTTATTTATGAGAATTACTTGGTGAATTGATAAATTGTGATGATTTTCGTCGGATTATGATTAGTGGCCCATAGAGATGCATTCTCCTTTTTATTATGATATTTGGCCCCTAAAGATGCATTCTCCTCTTTATTATGATATTTGGCCCCTAGAGATGCATTTTCCTCTTTATTATGATATTTGACCCCTAGAGATGCATTTTTCTCTTTATTATGATATTTGGCCCATAGAGATGCATTTTCCTCTTAATTATGATATTTTGCCCATAGAAATGCATTTTTCTCTTTATTATGATATTTGGCCCATAGAGATGCATTTTCCTCCTAATTATGATATTTTGCCCATAGAGATGCATTTTCCTCTTTATTATGATATTTGACCCATAGAGATGCATTTTTCTCTTAATTATGATATTTTGCCCATAGAGATGCATTTTCCTCTTAATTATGATATTTTGTCCATAGAGATGCATTTTCCTCTTAATTATGATATTTGGCCCATAGAGATGCATTTTTCTCTTAATTATGATATTTTTCCTATAGAGATGCATTTTCCTCTTAGTTATGATATTTGGCCCATAGAGATGATTTTCATCTTAGTTATGATTATTGAGCTTATAGAGACGATTTTTCTCTTGGTCATGATGCATAACCTATAGATATGAGATGTCTAATAAAGGCGATATGTTTGTTGATATTATGTCTCCTAGATGTGAGATGCCTTTTATATGTGAGATGATTATAGATATGCTACGGTTTATAAATATGATTATTGATATGAGTCCCGGATATGTATATGGGCCTAAGGCCATGATTATGATGTTGTGATTATTCCGAATAAATTAGTGGGCCAAGGGTCGTGTTATGGTACTGATTAAATATCCAAGATGTGTTTATCATTGTGAATGATGTGATTGTGATTTATGAATATGTATATGTTTGTATACACATCTCTCCGGTATGGGACGGAGGAAGATGAGGTATGATGCTTATTATTCCATTGATTGAATACTAGTGATGGCATGCATAGGTTTGGTACGTTCATGATTATTTACCATTACAAATGATGTGATTATAGCCGAAATATGATCTTATGTTTTTTCTTCTTGTTAGACGATTAAGCTATGTGGTAACTAGTTGTCTATTAGCTAACTATTGCACTTGATGGCTAGGAAGATAATGTATTAGTTAATGAATCTTGCTTAGTTGGAACATGGTAGCTAATGATGGTCAGTTAACGAATGATGTCATTTAATAAAAGATGGTTAGACGACAAGTAGTAATGTGTTGTCTAGTAATGATTAACAAAAATAGGATGAATAGTTGATAATAATGAATGGTGGATAAATGACGGTTTTTGGTCTAATGATGAACCTAGACTAGATGTTAGACGTTGACTATTAAATGAATAGTGGTTAGTTGCTATCTCGTGAACAAGGATTATGTGAAGGATAATGTTTAGGCTAATAACTAGAGGTTATGTGATGATTAGCGAACTAGCGGTTTAATAATAATAAGTGTTGGTTAGCTAATAACGAGTAGTTGGGATGTATTGATAAGTTAGACATCTTTACGGTTATAAGTATATCGGCTTGCGTCTGTGCACCTATTATATGCCTATATTTATGTGTCAAGAGTTATGATGATACATTGATATCCGGCAAGGCCGGAGGATATTATGATGATATTGATACCCGGTTCGAGTCCGGAGGATACTATTGAGATGATATTGATACCCGGCAAGGCCGGAGGATATTATGATGATATTGATATCCGGTTCGAGTTCGGAGGATACTATTGAGATGATATTGATACCCGACAAGGCCGGAGAATATTGTGATAATATTGATACCCGGTTCGAGTTCGGAGGATACTATTGAGATGATATTGATACTCGGTGAGGCCGGAGGTTGATGGCGATGATGATGGTCCTGATGAAGAAAGTTATAATGCATTGTGATATTGATGGTATATTTTGCATTCATTCCTGCATGCGCATCTCCTATCACCAGTATGCACCTATGTCTATTAGCCGATATGGGACGGTTGCATAGATATGGGTGAAGAATATGTCTTGTGTTATTGTTTGTTGATTGAACCTTTCGATTCTGGGGCGGTGGGGGTACGCATAGGCTCGGCTAGGTATTTGGTTGTCTGGAGTAGCCGGTTATTTATGAGTTATTGATATTGTTATTATTTTGGTTATGATCATTATTATGGCTAGCTTATGACAGATTGGTCATGGATCCGGTATTGGGATTAAGGTATCTCTTCGGCCTTTGCTATCTTACGATTGCATTACTATGCACGATTATTCTATGTCTAGCCATATGATTAGAAATCCTGAGTATGTTGGTATTGAATCCTGATAGCATTATAATAAGGTCTTAAAATGAGAACATGGCGATGTAGGGTATGTTGAGATGATCTCCTATTTATATATATATATATATATATATATATATATATATATATATATATATATGTATATATATATATATCTAGCTATATGAAGTCATGGTACTATCGGATATCCCTTTCTTCGTTATTCATATTGTATAGTCGTTCCTTCGCCTTATATATTACAATATATCTTTCTTTCGCTCTTTATCTGTTTATTGACCTGGGATATACTGTATAGCTTTGGCATACATTGAATGTAGCTGGAATAAGATAGTTCACCTTGATACTTCCTTAGTCTTATTATGTTAGACTCTTGGACATGAATAGGATAGTTGTCCCTTGTTATTCTCATTGACTTATTACATGATTTATGGACTCTTGGTTGTAGTTTTCATTCTGTTTATATGTTGTATGTATCTACTTTATCTTTGGAGCTCAGTTGGCAGTTGCCTACTGAGTACCATTCGTTTGGTACTCATACTACACCTCTGCAGCCTGCAGATCATAGTACGAGTTATCGCCATTGATGTGTGCATCGTGTGGAGTAGCCCTGATTCGGAGACTTAGAGTGAGCTCCTGATGTTCGGAGTATTACTTATCTCTCTCCTATGTATTAGACTAGCCTCTAAGTTGTATTCAGAGGTAAGTTGAATCAGTGTATTTCTCCTTGATATATCACTTTTGTACTCTTATTATGTTTAGAAGCTCTTGCACTGATACCACCAGGCTTTGGGATTCATCTATGTATTGATCTTTATCTCATATATTCCGCATTCTTTTTCTTATGTTATTAAGTAGTCCGTTACTAGCCGTTCCGGACTATAGGTTGGCTTGCCTACTGGTGGGTTATGGTAGGCTCCATCATGACCTGAAAAGTTGGGTCGTGACACTTACATTTCAGTTGGTACCACTAAGATATGTGATAACTATAATATATAAAAATGGAATGTTCATGAGCAATTCCTGGATTGGGTCTGATTGATTAATTGGAGATAATTACTTACATGCTTAAACAAGAAAATATAATGCTATTGGCATGCAACAATTTCATTTGTAAAACACATGTCCAAGTGTGTGTGTTTTTATTTGACTGGCCTCCACAAAGTGAGTTTTTGCTAGAAGACCTAGAAGAGAGATCTCAAGCAAGCTTTGTTAAGGTATGAAGGAGTTTTGATGATAGACATGGGAATGAAACAATTTGAAGAAGTTGATCCATTCAAGTGAAATACTTTTGCTGGCACAGGAGTCTGAATGATATGATTCTGCGTATAAGACAAGCATAGCTAACATAAATCACATCAGAAGCTGAGTCAAACAAGGAATCTTGAAGAAGTCAAGTTGATCAAGTAGTCCAGCAAGGAGAGGATTTGAAGAAAAAAAGTCCTATCAAATCTAGGACAAGTGAGGCGGCAGCAAAAGGAAAAGAGTTAACTGATAGAGTTCTACTGGAGAACAAATTGTATACGAAAAAGGACTCTATCACAGGTTGGTTTAAATACAACAAACGTGACACAAAGCCTGATACTCACTCAAGCACTAAAAAGTCAATCAACAATTAACACATCAGTTCATATACTTGAAGAAGAACCTAGTCTCTTACTTAGCAGGTCATAACCAGTGTAGTAATTAGGTTCTTATATTGTAATGAGTTATTGATTCTAGTCACAGTAATCTATAAACTGAGTTAGGAGTTGTTGTCTTCAAGTTTAGGAACTCGAAAACTTAGGAACACTTATCTTGGGAAGATTAGTGTTTTTGTAGTGATAGGAGTTAGAAGTTTTAATTCCTAGGTTACAAGAAGTCTTGTAATTTTGTTGATTGTTGAGGCTCAAGTAATTTAGTGAAGTTGTGGGTTAAATCCTATAGAGGTACAGGTCGTGGTTTTTTACACCTTTCTTGAGCCGGATGTTTTCCACGTAAAAACACTGTGTTCAGTTTTACTTCTGTGAACCATGTTTACTTACCTGTTCCACATATAGGCAATTAGTAGGACGCATACTCTAACAAGTGGTATCAGAGAGAGAGGTTGTCTTAAATAAGGCTAGCACCTAACAAAAAGATCAACATGATGAATTCCGCACCTCCTACTGATCACAGTGAAGGTCAGTCAACCACTAGACCCTCCACTCTTTGATGGTTCTCATTTTATCTGATGGAAATCAAGGATGGAGATGTTCATTCAAGGTGAAGACTATGAATTATGGGACAGAATTATTGATGGTCCCACTATTCCAATGAAGACTATTGAAGGAGAACAAGTCAAGAAAGTAAGGAGAGAATTTACTCCTGATGACCTGCTGGCCTTGAAGAAAAATGAAAAGGCCAAAAATATCTTGGTTTGTGGTCTAGGACCAGCTGAATATAACAGGGTATCCACCTGCACTACAGCTAAGCAAATTTGGGATGCACTGGTAAATGCTCATGAAGGTACTTCCCAAGTAAGAAAATTCAGAATTGCTCTCCTGTTCACTGAATATGAGGCATTCAAAATGAAGGAAAATGAAGCACTTCATGAGATGATGACAAGGCTTACCACTTTAACAAATGAGCTGACTTCGTTAGGAAAAGTCATTTCTGAGGAAGAACAAGTTGAAAAGGTACTGAGGGTGTTACCTAAATCAAAATGGAATGTTAAGGTGACTGTTATTAGGGAGGCAAATAAAGAACTTGAAGGCTTGAATCTGGATGAACTTGTAGGGAACTTAAGGACTTATGAAATGGAAATTGAAGGAATCAAAGAACAAGCAGCCCCTGAGAAGATCTTAGCCTTAAAAGCTTCTGATAGTGATGATGAATTTGAACTTGATAAGGAGCAAGTTGCCTTCATAACCAAGAATTTCAGCAAGTTCTTCAGGAAGAAGAAGGGAGCAGGTACCAAGAAATGTTCCAATGATAATTCAAATGGATGCTACAAGTGTGGAAAGACTGATCATCACATCAGAGAATGTCCTCTCTGGGAAATAGAGTGGAGAAAGAAAAGAGTTGAAAAGGAACAAAAAGAAAGGGCCAAGAGAAAGGAAAAAAAAGAACATGCCATGATAGCTGCATGGGGATCTGACTATGATGATGATGATAAAGTTGATGAGACAACATTTATGGCTTTGGGAGATTCAAACATTGAGGAAGAAGATGATGTTTCTGAGGTAAGTTTACTTGAACTCAAAGAAAAATTGCATCTATTTTCTAAAACTAGACTTGTTTCCTTGATGAGTGATTCAATTGACAATCTCCAAGAATTAACTTCTGATAGGGATGAACTGTTCAACAGCCTAGCAAGCTTAAAATTTGACTTCATTGATCTGAAAGTTTGCAAACATTCTGTTGAAAAAGAAAATTGGACTCTCAAGAACCAAGTCACATTGCTTGAGTCTTCAAATAATGATCTTAAGTTTGAAGTTATTAAATTGACTCTCACTGATAATGGAAAAAAGACCATGAGTAAAGAACAAGAAAAGGCTGAACTTGAGTTAACTAAGTACAAACAAAAATGTCATGATTTGACTGAAAAAATGAATAAGCTAAGTCAAGAAGTTGCTAAGTTAAAACTGGATTTGGAAAGAGCAAACAGATGGACAAATTCTTCAAGAATTTTTCATCAGTTGGGTAAAAGAAATCATAATGAAAAAGCAGGTTTAGGTTTTTTTAAAAAGGCTGATAATCTACAAGATCTTTGCTATATCTGTGGCAATCTTGGACATCCTACTACTGAATGTCCTATGGCTGCCAACAACAGAATTAGAAGTCAAAATCTGGAAACAAACTTTTCTTAGACCAAAAATACAAGAACTAAAATCGGTCAGAGAAATAGGTCAGGTTATGTGTTTCCTGCATGGACTAGAAGAAATTTAATTCATTCTTTTACTAACAAAACAGGACCCAAGCTTGTCTGGGTTCCTAAATCTAACCATTGATTTCTCTTGCAGGTGACGGTGAAGGGAATCAAAAAGCACTGGTACTTAGATAGTGCATTCTCAAGACATATGACTGGCGACAAGAAAAAGTTCCTTTCACTCTCCAAAATCGATGTAGGAGGAATTTCTTTTGGAAATGGAAAAAGGGGAATCATTACTGGAGTTGGGAAAATTGGCCCATCAAATTCAAAAGTTGTAGAGGATGTGTATCTAGTGCAAGGATTAAAGCATAACCTGCTGAGCATCTCACAATTATGTGACAAAGATAATAAAGTAATTTTTACTGCTGCGGGGGTTAAAGTCAAAAGGATGGATACCAAAGAGATTGTGCTTACTGCAAGGAGATACAGAAATGTATACAAAGCAGATTTAATGGCAATACTAGGACCTGAGTTGACCTGTCTAAGTGCAATGGAAACTGATTCCCTTATTTGTCACAAAAGACTTGGACATGCAAGTCTAAAATAACTGAACATACTTTCATCCAAAGACATGGTATTAGGATTACCTAAAACCAAGTTTAAGGAAGAAAAGTTATGTAGTGCATGTGTAAGGGGGAAGCAGGTAAGATATTCATTTAAGTCAAAGAACCATGTTAGTACTACTAAGTGCCTTGAACTGGTCCATATGGACTTGTGTGGACCAATGAGACAACAAAGCAGAGGTGGGAAAAGGTATGATTTTGTAATTGTTGATGATTATTCCAGGTTCACCTGGACTTTGTTTCTAGCCTCTAAAGAAGATGGCTTTGATGTCTTTGAAATTTTCATCAAGAAAATGGAAAAGAAATTGGGCACTTCATTAGTTTCCATAAGGTCTGACCATGGGACAGAATTTGAGAATGCAAAATTCTTAGATTTCTGTTCATCACCAGGAATAGACCATAATTTCTCAGCTCCTAGAACACCACAACAAAATGGAGTGGTCGAAAGGAAAAATGGAACCATGGAAGATATGGCTAGAACAATGATGCTTGCAGCAAATGTTTCCAAAAACCTATGGGCTGAGGCAATGAGTACTGCAGCATATATTATAAATAGGTGCATGATCAGACCAATGTTAGACAAGACTCCCTATGAGTTACTAAAAGGTAGAAAGCCTAACCTTTCTCACTTTAGAACTTTTGGCTGCAAATGTTTCATACACAATAATGGTAAGGATAATCTTGGAAAATTTGATGCTAAAAGTGATGAGGGAATCTTCTTAGGCTATTCACTTCACAGTAAGGCCTATAGGGTTTTGAATAACTGATCTAACTATGTTGAAGAAAGCATGCATGTGATTTTTTATGAATCATGTGATAAGACTAACCTGCAGGAAGGAAGCGATACTGAGGAACAAGTTTTACAACATGTTCCATCGACTGAAACAGTTAAACCTAGAGGCATCTTGACAGGGGAAATTGAAGCTGGAGGCACAGTGATAGGGGGAACTGAGTCATCAACTGACTCACATCAGAACAATAGAAGTGATCCTAGCAGCTCACTTGACTTGATCCCAAAAGGATACAAATATCAAGGATCACACCCCATTGGGAATGTACTTACTGATCTCAATTCTGGTATCACCACAAGATCTGGACTAAGAAGTATGTGTGCATTTAAGGCATTTCTATCAGAGATAGAGCCAAAGAAAGTAACTGAGGCATTTCTTGATGTTGATTGGATATTAGCTATGCAGGATGAATTGAACCAATTTGAGAGAAGCAAAGTATGACACTTAGTTTCTCTTCCAAAAGATAGATCAGTCATAGGGACTAAGTGCGTGTACAGAAATAAAGTTGATGAGCATGGAACAGTCACAAGAAACAAGGCAAGATTGGTGGTTCAAGGATACAATCAAGAAGAAGGAATTGACTTTGATGAGACTTTTGCTCCAGTAGCCAGACTTGAAGCTATAAGACTACTTTTTGTCTTTGCTTCTTACATGGAGTTTATTTTGTATCAGATGGATGTGAAGAGTGCATTTTTGAATGACATTCTCAAGGAAGAAGTGTATGTTAAACAACCCCCAGGATTTGAGAGCAAGGAGTTTTCAGACTATGTCTACAAGCTGGACAAAGCTTTGTATGGGTTGAAACAAGCTCTAAGAGCTTGGTATGAAAGACTGTCAAAGTTTCTATTGGAGCATGGACATACCAGAGGTAAAATTGACAATACCCTTTTCTTGAAAACTAATGGGAAGGATTTGTTAGTTGTGTAGGTGTATGTGGATGATATTATTTTTGGCTCAACAAATATGCTTATGACTCATGAGTTTGCCAAACTCATGAGTTATGAATTTGAGATGAGTATGATAGGAGAACTGAATTTCTTTTTGGGATTACAAATAAAGCAGTCAGCTTCAGGAACAATGATTCACCAACAGAAATATGTCAAAGAGCTTCTTAAGAGATTCTCCCTGGAAGAGGCAAAAGAGATAAGTACTCTTATTGCTACTGCCACTAAGCTGGACTTGGATGAAATAGGTTCAGATGTAGATCAAAAGATGTATAGAGGTATGATAGGGTCATTATTGTACCTCACAACAAGCAGGCATGATATTGTGTTCAGTGTAGGGCTATGTGCCAGGTTTCAAGCTAAACCCAAAGAATCACATCTAAAATCTGTAAAGAGAATATTGGTTTATGGTACCCCAAAGGTAGTAACTTTAATTTGGTGGGTTACTCAGATGCTGATTATGCAGGATATCTGGTGGACAGGAAAAGCACTACTGGAATGGCTCACTTCCTTGGATCATGTTCGATTACCTGGTCTACTAAGAAACAAAACTCTGTTGCCTTATCTACTGCTGAAGCTGAATATGTTGCTGCAGGTTCCTGTTGTTCTCAACTTCTATGGATTAAGCAACAACTCATGGATTTTGGTATAGATGTTGGTTGTGTTCCTATTTTTTGTGATAATACGAGTGCTATTAACATAGCTAAAAATCCTGTTCCACACAAGAGAACCAAACATATTGATATTAGGCATCACTTTCTTAGAGATAATGTTGAAAAAGGGCATATATCCATTATGTTTTGCTCTACTAAGGAACAAATTGCTGACACTTTCACTAAGGCATTGAGTAGAGAACACTTTGAAAAAATTAGGTTAGCCTTGGGGATGATTAAAATTGCATAAGTCTCCCTCAATGCTTGACTAGAATAAGTTGATTTTACATGTGATTGTTGGTTAATTCAGTCTCACACATTAAGTTGTGTATCCTAAGTCCAAGATTCTAGAATATGTTGACTCATGTATGTGTTTATTTTGCAGGAAGTTTGGATTACAAAAGCAATTTTGTCTATTTTGTCATTCAGGTACGATTACTATTACTTTAAAGTACTCTAAAGAGAAACAAGTTATTTTCTTGGTTCCTTTTGCTCCATTTCAACCGCCAAAATACAAAGAGTCCCTCCTTTTTCAAAAAGTTGCCACTCTCTTTCCCATCATAACTGAAACACCTATCATTATCCTTCTGTCACATACAGTTCCTCACCCTTTCACCTTCCTCATCTTCTCCTCTTAAATACGCCTTCCTTTGTTTTGCTTCTACACTAAAACTTCTTTTCAACCCTCTCACACTCAAGAACACATTCATGTTTCAACAATGGCATCCAACCCTTCATCTTCATCCTCTTCCTCTTCCTCTACTTCCTCTGTTCAAAATCCCCTTACCACACTCATCCTTCACCCAAACATCACATTACCTCCCTTAATTCCTTCTCCAATCTCCTAGAAATTCATAGATTTTTCTGCCTTCACAAATTTCCAAAATCTTTTTACCCAAATTCCCTCAACTACTTCACCCTTCTCGAGACCTCTTCTTCCTCCTCCAATTCCACTCCAAATTGTTCATGAGGATGATCTTCTAGATGATAGAGACGATCTTTCTATTGCAGACCTAATCCCAAGAAGGTCTAGATCTCAGGTTAAGAAGAGTAGTTAGTGATTTTGGGGATGTCACTATGCAGACTCTATTGGAAAAATTAGAGTTTCAAGGATGGTCTCATCTCTTTCTATAGGGAGACCTTCAAAGAAAATTTGCTCGACCTGAAGTGTATGAGTTTTATATGAATGGGGTGGGCATTGGCGATTTGTTCTCTACTACTATTAGAAAGGTTACTGTAAACCTTTACATTGCTGACATTGCTAGAATTCTGCATATTCCTTCTGGGGGGTGGGGTCACTATGTCAAAGGAAGTTGGCCACCTCTTGATAATCTGGCTTCAGCCCTTGACATATGTAGAAAGTTCTCAGGGAACCCCACATTGGTCAGACATAAAAGAGTGTTTAAAAGGGGGATGTCTCCTCTTCACCAACTGTACTTTGACGTTGTGCATAAGATGATTCTCCCAAGAAAGGAAAGGAGTACTATAACTAGCTTTCTTGATCTCACTCTCATGGAATTGTTGGACACTGAAGTGCGAATTGATCTGCCTCGCCTCATACTAAAGCATATGCAGAGGTTTTTACTCAAGGAAGTCAGTGGACATGCTCTACCTTATCAATTTTGGCTTACACCCATATTTGAGGACTTTGGTGTTTCTGTTCAAGTCTGGACCTCACAGACCACAAAGGATATCATATGGCATGTGAACCACATGATGTTACCTGTTTCCATGAGGAGTGCTGATAATCCGATGCAGAGATTGAGAAATTCTCTGGCTGAAAAACAGGCTGAGGTGGACGCTGCACAGGCTACTCATGAAGAAGAAAAAGGGATCCTCCATGCTCAAATTGCTTCCCTTAATTCCTTGTTGGAAAAAAAGAGAGCTGAAAATGCAGATGTTAATAGAAAACTCACCTCTCTCATACCCTCCTCTTCTTCTACTTAGCTTCATGACTGATCTCTTCAGGCTATCTCCTTTTGTTTCTCACCCTAACAGCTTGTTCTCTCTCAGTTTACTTTTTGGTATATGTAGTCTTTTCTGGAAATGAATGAAATGGGCTTAGTTGTTATCCTGTTTCCTGCTCCTGTTTTATCATATTGCATTCATGTGATCTTATTCTGAATTTTGATTGTCTTAGTGATAGCCTCAATGACCATGGATTATTAAACGCTTTTCACTTGTTGTTCCAACTTTTCGATGATGTCAAAAGGGGGAAGAGAGTAGACTATGCAATGCTTATAACCCAAGGACTAACCTGTTTCATTCTGTGGTTAAGTCTTTATTCATATTCCTTATTGAGTATGTCAGGAGTCTGTGATGTTGTTGCTACTATGTTTGTCATCATCAAAAAGGGAGAATTTGTTAAGGCATGAAGGAGTTTTGATGATAGACATGAGAATGAAATAATTTGAAGAAGTTGGTCCATTCAAGTGAAATACTCTTGCTGGCGCAGGAGTCTGAATGATATGATTCTACGTACAAGACAAGCATAGCTAACATAAATCACATTAGAAGATGAGTCAAACAGGGAGTCTTGAAGAAGTCAAGTTGATCAAGTAGTCCAGCAAGGAGAGGATTTGAAGAAAAAGAGTCTTATCAAATCTAGGACAAGTGAGGCGGCAACAAAAGGAAAAGAGTTAACTGCTAGAGTTCTACTGGAGAACAAATTGTATACGAAAAAGGACTCTATCACAGGTTGGCTTAAATACAACAAACGTGACACAAAGCCTAATACTCACTCAAGCACTAAAAAGTCAATCAACAATCAGCACATCAGTTCATATACTTGAAGAAGAACCTAGTCTCTTACTTAGCAGGTCATAACCAGTGTAGTCATTAGGTTCTTGTATTGTAATGAGTTATTGATTCTAGTCTCAGTAATCTATAGACTGAGTTAGAAGTTGTTGTCTTCAAGTTTGGGAACTCGAAGACTTGGGAACACTTATCTTGGGAAGATTAGTGTTTTTGTAGTGATAAGAGTTAGAAGTTTTAATTCCTAGGTTACAAGAAGTCTTGTAATTTTGTTGATTGTTGAGGCTCAAGTAATTTAGTGAAGTTGTGGGTTAAATCCTGTAGAGGTACAGGTCGTGGTTTTTTACACCTTTCTTGAGCCGGGTGTTTTCCACGTAAAAACACTGTGTTCAGTTTTATTTCTGTGAACCACGTTTACTTACCTGTTCCACATATAGGCAATTAGTAGGACGCGTACTCTAACAAGATTTTAACAGAAAGCAGATTCCTTAGATAAATGAGAATAAGTGTATGATAAAAAGAACAGCATAAGTTATGCATTACAAGTCATTTCGAATTTTGGAATCAGCTCCTCCAATGAAAGAGGTAGGTCTGTCTATATTCGCCTTTTCCCCGAGCCCGCCTGGACCTGAGCCTTCCGGCCCTTTGATGGGCTATTATTTGTTTGAACTGGAAAAGATTCTGCACAGAAACTAAATAAATTCACTAAAATTTCCAGATGTACCATGACATATGTAGAAATATCAACCACAATTTTTTTTATGAAAATAGTTTTCATTAGGTAATCTAATCTATTATGAAATTGATATTCTTTCATTAAATAATTCATAAGGAAAATTGGATTATGCACATATAAAAAGGGTCAAGATATAAATAATATATTATATATTCACTTAAATTAAATAAGAACTAATTAAGGTTACCACATCAATTTTCCGATGGGATTATTGTAAAATTCGATCATAGTGACTTTTGTAAAATTCGATCATAGTGACTTTTGTGATGGTCGAAGTAAAGTTAAATAACCATGGATTAAATGAATGAAATAAAAGTGACTTTTGCGTAATAGATACAAAGTTAAGTGACCATGGATGAAATGAATGAAAAAAGTAAGTTTTGCGTAATAGATACAAAATTAAAGTGACCATAGATGAAATTTACCCGGAATATGTTCTTGCTTTTACTTATTAATTAGATAGATTGATCAGTTTCACATTATTTCAATAACTTGTGCTACTAGTGAAGGGACTTGTCCTAGAACTTACTTATGGTCTGCAGACTTTACTTATTGAGGCCTCAGCAGAACTAGTTTATCCCTTACAATGTCTACGATATGTCAAAAATGTCGACAGCAACTTCCATTGACACCACATTGTCAACTATTTCGTTGCGAGTGTGGTAATTTGATTCCTCTGGGCGGTAGTGAGAGGCGACTTCCAGTTCGAGAACATGGTAAATTCCGGAGAAACAGTTCCAGAACGAACAGTCTATCCCCTTCACCCAGCGTTAGTCCGGAGAAAATATCTTACTATTGGTTTGCTGGATTAATTCCTGTTTCCAATAGGAATCAACGCAGCGATAGTGAGCACTCCCGCGATAGTCCACGTTTGTCTCCAAGTTTCACAAAGCCACCACCACGTGGGAAGAATGCACTTTGCAGCGATAGTGAGTACTCCAGCACTAGTCCACGTTTGTCTCTAATTTTTCACAAAGCCACCACCATGTGGGAAGCGCGCAGTTCTTTGTGGGGTGACTTACAAGAAGGAGAAATTCAGGCTTAAAGGAATATTGCATGATGTACACAGCATGAGGGACTTGCTTCTTCGAAAAATCAACTTTTCAGATGATTCCATTCTCATTCTAGCAGGTACTCCAGTTTCTCAGTTGACAGTATGATCACAGGCAAATTCATGATTTAAATTTGGTAGGTTCGAACTTTAAAGTTCATGATATTGAAAATGTTGTACATTTGAAATTATGGATTTAAGATCTAATACTTTTTTGAGATTTTAGTATTTTTACACAGACTTATATGTATATCAGTGGGATCAACCACTATTTTCAACACGGAACGTGGATATGTGAAAATCACTGAAATCTTAACCAATATATCAAATTTCTGAACCCGTAGCCCAAAAAATGGACTGCAGTATACCAGTGTATACACCCGTATTTTCATAGATGTGATGGGCTTCAGTGGTATAAACCGAATGGTTGAACGCACTAAATTTAAATTTTAAATCCTCTTGAGTAAGAAATATTTTTGCACCTTGTGAATGAAACAATTTCTGCACAAGAAGAGGCATATAAACCTCCAACTAAGAGAAACATCCTGGAGGCTTTCAGGTGGTTGATGGAAGACCTTAAATCAGGTGACTCGTTGGTGTTCTACTTCAAAGGATATGGCTTACAACAACCTGATTTTAATGATGAAACGATCTGTCCTCTCGACTTTAGGACTGAAGGCATGATCAGTGATAATGCCATCAATGATATTCTTGTTAAACCATTGATTCCAGGTGTTACACTTCATGCCATTGTTGATGCTTGTCATAGTGGAACTATTCTCAACTTACCTTGGGTATACAACGAGTATGATCTTACCATCCAAAAGTTCTTTTTAGTTTCTAACTGGTGTTTCATATGTTTGTTCAAGCTTGGTCAAAATACATTGAATTTAAATTTACATTAACAATATAAGAAATTAGTAAAAGTCATTCTTTTACTTATACGTTTAGCCATGGTTCTTATGCATTGCATTTTTCTCTTGGGAATGATCAGTTTAAACAATACAAACGAGAGAAACTGATGACGTACAGAGTCCAATTACAAAGCTCAGATAAACTGACATTATCATCATAATTCTGAAAATGAATATCATCTTAAGAATCACTCTTAAATAAGAGATCAGTTTTTGAATTTTAACAGGAATAAATGGAAAGATAACAGACCCCCATCCGGCGTTAATAAGGGCACAAGCGGTGGCAGGGCCATCAGTTTCAGTGCTTGCAAGGATAATCAACTAGCTGCATATACCTCTGTATTATTTTTTCCTTCCTTTAATCAAGTCTTCATACGATTGATCTATACATCCTATCCCCAACTATAATATTATGAATATTATGCAGGCTTTCTGTGCTGAAAAATTTATGACTGGTGCCATGACTTGCCTATTTGTAAGAGCTATCTGGGAAAATCCGGATATAACATACCAAGGATTACTTGATTATATGCACAAGGAAATCGAAAAGGTCAACAGAGCCAGAAGTCCACTGCTGAAGGTACTTCAACTCAAGATAGACCAGGTATCTCATCTCCTTGCCCGAAACATTCTGTTCTCAAAATTATCCTGCATATATTAATGCGATTTTTCTAAGGATTTAGCAATTTATATGACAATCCAAATGAATTTTTACACAACCAATCAAGGAGAAGGTTCTTTGTCTTATAACTCCACTTAGTACGAATAGCTACCTTTGATCACCTACCACATGATTTGAGAGTGTAAAAAGATTACCTTGTTAGCATATAAAAGTTAAACTAGTTCTGCACCTCGTCTCAACTATAACTTCTAGAAAGATAACCATTCATCCACATGATTTCAGGCAAATGTCCAGAAATTGGAAAAACTTGCGTTACATCCCCAAGTGTTATTCAGAATGTTTTTGTTTAGTAGTTTAGTACAGTATATGCATATGCCTCAAGTATTTAGAAGTACGATATTCTCATCAATAAGCATTCATTAATTTGTAAGGCTTACCGGATATTTTGCTGATATAATATCGTATTATAACATTTAAAACTTGCAGGAACAAGTGTTATCATCTTCTGAAAAATTCAACACTAACATGAAGTTCAAGCTCTGAATCTGCTGCAGAAATACGAACTTGGACCTAGAGACTTCCAGTTCCATCACTAAAGGAGGGCATGGGCGCGCTCTGCTTGTTTCATACTTTTCTCTTGTAATGCTTCCATTTCTTTTGACCCTTGTTTTTTATCTTTCTCGGGAAGAAGATCTAGATATTTGCATCAAAATTCTCTTTCATATTTTTCTATGGTGATTCGGACTATATAATTTGTATCTATGTATTTTTCTATGGTGATTCGGACTATATAATTTGTATCTATGTATTTTTCTATGGTGATTCGGACTATATAATTTGTATCTATGTATTTTTCTATGGTGATTCGGACTATATAATTTGTATCTCTGTCTCTGAGTTAATAATTGAGAGTTTTCCTGTAAGAAATTGCGTTCTGATGGTGTCCCTCCCAATTCCCTCAGCAGGGTCTTAACTAATTTTTAATATAAGATATACCAGATCAAGTAAGCTCCTAAAATGTAAAATGGCAACAACATCATTTGTAAAACACATGCCCAAGTGTGTCTTGTTGTTTTACTGGCCTCCACAAAGTGAGTTTTGGCCAAAAGACCTATAAGAAAAGTTTTGACTAATGACTGTATTAGTTGACATTCAGCACACCATTTTGGGGCATCCTTTTAGATAATTTCAAGGCATATATCAAGCAAGACTTTACAAAAAGCAGATCTCTTTTTAAAAAATGAGAATAAGTTTATGATAATATTATAAGAGCAGCAAAGCATCTGCATACACTAGAAGTCATTTCGAATCTTGGAATCAGCTTCTTCAATAAAGAGGTAAGACAGACACATTCGCCTTTTCCCGAGCCTGCCTGGCACACTTTGTTCGCGTTATTTTTTATGCCTTATCCTTATAAGTGAGGTTTCAGAGCCATTAAAAATAGATTCTCCAGC
This sequence comes from Capsicum pubescens, assembly GCA_030864215.1. Lineage (NCBI taxonomy): Eukaryota > Viridiplantae > Streptophyta > Magnoliopsida > Solanales > Solanaceae > Capsicum > Capsicum pubescens. Next base: position 264,226,077 of record CM061545.1, on the reverse strand, counting down.
TTATGAACGGCATTCCTTTTACAGATGAGTCGGGCCTAATTTGAAAAATGATTAGAAAATGTCTTACTATTGGTTTACTGGATTAATTTCTATTTCCAATAGGAATCAACGCAGCGATAGTGAGTACTCCAGCAACAGTCCACGTTCGTCTCTAAGTTTCACAAAGCCATCACCACGTGGGAAGCGCGCACCTCGCAGCGATAGTGAGTACTCCAATGATAGTCCACGTTGGCGTATAAGTTTCACAAAGCCATCACCACGTGGGTGCAGCGATAGTGAGTACTCCAGCGGTAGTCTACGTTCGCGTATACGTTTCACCAAGCCATCACCACGTGGGAAGCACGCACCTCGCAGCGATAGTGAGTACTCCAGCGATAGTCCACGTTTGTCTCTAAGTTTCACAAAGACACCACCACGTGGGAAGCGCGCACTTCGCAGCGATAGTCCACGTTTGTCTCTGAGTTTCACAAAGACATCACCACGTGGGAAGCGCGCACTTCTTTGTGGGGTGACTTACAAGAAGGAGAAATTCAGGCTTAAAGGAACATTGCATGATGTACACAGCATGAGGGACTTGCTTCTTCGAAAATTCAACTTTTCAGATGATTCCATTCTCATTCTAGCAGGTACTCCAGTTTCTCAGTTGACAGTATGATCATAGGCAAATTCATGACTTAAATTTGGTAGGTTCGAACTTTAAAGTTCATAAAAAAGGGCAGCCCGGCGCACTAAAGCTATCGCTATGCGCGGTGTCCGGGGAAGGGCCCCACCACAAGGGTGCATCATACGCAGCCTTACTTTGCATTTCTGCCAGAGGCTGTTTCCAAGGCTTGAACCCGTGACCTTCTGGTCACATGGCAACAACTTTACTAGTTACTCCAACGCTCCCCTTCGAACTTTAAAGTTCATAATATTGAAAATGTTGTACATTTGAAATTATGGATTTAAGTTCTAATACTTTTTGAGATTTTAGTATTTTTACACACACATATATATCAGTGGGTTCAACCAGTATTTTCAACACGGAATGTGGATATATGTGAAAATCACTGAAATCGTAACCAATATATCAAATTTCTGAACCCGTAGTCCAAAAAATGGACTGCAGTAAACCAGTGTACACACCCGTATTTTCAAAGATGTGATGGGTTTCAGTGGTAAAAAACTAATGGTTGAACACATAAATTTAAATTTTAAATCCGCCTATGTAAGAAATATTTTTTTACCTTACTTTTGAATGAAACAATTTCTGCAGAAAAAGAGGCATATAAACCTCCGACTAGGACCAACATCCTGGAGGCTTTCAGGTGGTTGATGGCAGACCTTAAATCAGGTGACTCGTTGGTGTTCTACTTCTCAGGATATGGCTTGCGACAACCTGATTTTAGTGATGATGAACTAGATGGTTTTGATGAAACGATCTGTCCTCTCGACTTTAGCACTGAAGGCATGATCAGTGATAATGCCATCAATGATATTCTTGTTAAACCACTGATTCCTGGTGTTACACTTCATGCCTTTGTTGACGCTAGTCATAGTGGAACTGTTCTCGACTTACCTTGGGTATACAAAGAGTATGATCTTACCATCCAAAAGTTCTTTTTTAGTTTCTAACCAGTGTTTCATATGTTTGTTCAAGATACATAGGATTTAAATTTACGTTAACAATATAAGAAATTAGTAAAAGTCATTCTTTACTCATACCTTTAGCCATGGTTCTTATGCATTTCATTTTTCTCTTGGGAATGATCAGTTTAAACAATACAAACGAGAGAAACTGATGATGTACAGAGTCCGTCAATACAAAGCTCAGATAAACTTATATTTCATCATTATGATAATTCTGATAACGAATATCATCTTACGAATCACTATTAAATAAGAGAATCTATTATCAGTTTTTGAAATTTAACAGGAACAAATGGGATGATAACAGACCCCCATCCGGCACTAATAAGGGCACAAGTGGTGGCAGGGCCATCAGTTTCAGTGCTTGCAAGGATAATCAACTAGCTGCATATACCTCTGTATTATTTTTTCCTTCCTTTAATCAAGTCTTCGTACGATTGATCTATATATCCTCTCTCCCCAACTACCATAGTATGAATATTATGCAGGCTTTCTCTGCTAAAAATATTATGACTGGTGCCATGACTTGCCTATTTATAAGAGCTATCTGGGAAAATCCGGATATAACATACCAAGGATTACTTGATTATATGCACAAGCCTCTTGAAAGGGTCAACAAAGTCAGAATTCCACTGCTGAAGTTAATCCAACGCAAGGTAGACCAGGTAACCGTTCTCAAAATTATCCTGCATCCACTGATACTACTGTTCTAAGGATTTAGTAACTTATATGACAACTTTAATGATTTTTCACACAATCAGTGCAATTTAACCTACTCGAGAAGGCTGGTTACCTTTGATCATCTTTTAAGTGACTGGTAATTCAAAACAATTACATTGTCAGTAGGTAAAACTTAGACTATTGTTCTGCACCCTTTCAGGTTTTTCTCAACTTGAACTTTCTTGGAAGATACACAATTATGCATCCACAAAATATCAATTTCAGACATATGTCCAAAAATTGGAAAAACTTGTGCTATATCCCATGAGCTAACATCCAGAATGTTTTTTCAGCCGCAGTTTAGTACTTGCATAGGCCTCAAAGATTTAAAAGTTCTGGAATTCTCATCAATAGGCACTAATTATTTGTAAAATGTACAGATATTTTGCTTATCTATTTTTCTGATCTGATACTGTATTATCACATTTCAATTGTGCAGGAACCAGTATTATCATCTTCTGAAAGATTTAACCCTAACACAAAGTTCAAGCTCTAAATCTACAGCAGAAAGATGAATATGCAATCCAAACATTTGCATCAAATTCTCTCTTTGGCATTTTTCTGTGCTGATTCTGACTATATAATTTGTATCTGCATCTCTGAGTTATTAATTGAAAGTTTTCCAATAAAATTTGTGTTCTGATGGGGTCTTCTCCAAGTCCATAGCAGGGTCAACAAATTTTCATCACAAAACATCGTAGTGGGGCCCTTCCTCGGACACCGCGCATAGCGACAGCTTTAGTGCACCGGGCTGCCTTTAACTTTTGTATATGTAAGTGTATAGGATTACATACCTGTTTTTTAGCTTGTGCATGTCAGACTTGGTATATGTAATGGTAATCTTCTTTTAAATAAGACTGATGTATCTTTATCGTTCCAGAAATAAACACAGTTCTTCCATTTCAATTGGTACCACTAAGATATGTGTTAACTATAATATATGAAATGAAATGTTCATGAGCAATTCCTGCATTGGGTCTGATTGATTAATTGGAGGTAAATTACTTACATGCTTAAGCCAGAAAATCACTTTTTAAACTTAAGCCTGCACAAGGATGATGTTGTCTTTGGACTTATCAATCCTGTATAGAGTATATGCAGCAGTTCATTACCAGAGTAAAGGACCAAATAAGCTCCTAAAATATGATGCTAATGGCATGCAACAATTTCATTTGTAAAACAGATGTCCAAGTGTGTGTGTTTTTATTTTACTGGCCTCCACAAAGTGAGTTTTTGCCAGAAGACCTATAGGGAAAGTCTGACCAAGTATGACTATCAACTGTATATATATCAGCACACCAATTATGGGCATCCTTTTAGATTATATCAACAGATATCTCAAGCAAGCTTTTAACAGAAAGCAGATTCCTTAGATAATTGAGAATAAGTTTATGATAAACAGAACAGCATAAGTTATGCATTAGAAAGACAGAAGTCATTTCGAATTTTGGAATCAGATCCTACAATGAAAGAGGTAGGACTGTCTACATTCGCCTTTTCCCGAGCCCACCTGGACCTGAGCCTTCTGTCACTTTGATGGGGCTATTATTTGTTTGAACTGGAAAAGATTCTGCACAGAAACTAAATAAATTCACTAAAATTTCCAAATGTACCATGACGTATTTAAAAATAAAATGAAGATTTGTGTTCCTTAAGGCATTAATTCAGATTCCAGTGAACATACTGAGGAACTTTAGCAGCATGTAAAGGTGATCAAGCTATAGACAATTCAAAAACTTCTCATTGAGTAGTTCGAGTCCTGCTTATTCATAAGACGAAAATGGAAAACCCAAGTTGAAATCTCAAAAATACATGATTTGATCAACCAGGCAAACAATGTAGAAGAGTTAAATTAACAAGTTCATGCAACTACCAAGTCAAAAAATATGTTCCCTCATTCTGCCATTCACTAGCACATCAATTTCTTCTGCTTCATTACTCCATAATATCTATATAATGTAGGCCAAGAAGCACTTTCTAAAGGTGATAAATTAAGAAGCAAAATGGACAAAACATTTACCTACTCGATCTGGAGGTCAAGACCATTTTTTTTGTTGGTTAAAAGACTGGAAATTTTACTTGAGCCGATGGTCTTTTGGAAAGATCCTCTTTACTAGCACAAGGTAGGGCCACCCTCCCCAACCCCATTTATGGAATTACACAGGGTATTTTCTTCTTCTTGTTAAAAGGCGAAAATTAATCACAAGATTAATTGAATGAAGAGAATACGATACATCTAGAAGGACGCTTAGACTAGTGCATATTATTTATGCATTATCGAATAAGATGGAGATCACTTTATCATTTTCCTAGTTGCTTTACAAAATGAACTTTCTACAATCAAAGACGAAACAAGATGATTAAAAAAGATTATTTTCTCTTTAACAATTCTTTGGGAAAATTCGAATTCTCAAAAATATTTTGTACGCTAGATTGATTCTGTGACTAGAAAAGCAGTGAAATGCCCATAGTCCACGAAAAAATAGCATCCGATGCCACCAGCAATTAGGAATTTGTCTTCTCGGTCAGTTGAGCAACTGTTTGATATAACACATTACGTTCCAAAATTCTAAAAAGAAATAATACAACACATTTTAGGAAAATATGCTGAAGAGGGCCAGAGGGGATAAATTAAGTACACTAGTGAAAAGCATATAATGCCCAATCGCATAAATAAAATGAATCTTTCATGCCCAAAACATAATGGCCACTTGACTATAAGGACACGAGCATCTCAAAAGTACGGGGCATTTTTATTTTGTTCTTTCTTTTACTTTTATTGACATAATAATGCCTCAGAAAATGACTTCTCTAAGTGATACCAAGTGGAGGTTATGTTATATATGGTGAATTGTTGATGTAGTTATATTTACATTATTATTTTTTTGTAAACGTGATAATCCACATTTCTCGATTTTTTAAACTTTACACATTATATATAGACATAATTGAGTTACTTTTTGTATATAAGAAATTAACTTTATCTATTTTGGTAATTGAAAGTTGATTGCTGTAAATTTCCCCATACACAAGGGGAAATATAGCGTCAAGAGTTGGGTGTTCATTCGAACCTAGTAGCTTTAGCTTACATTTTGCAAATCGTGTACATGTGTTGAAAGATTTACTAAATAAGTACGTAATAGATTTCAACTCCTGTAAAAATCAAAAGGGGTGTGGTCCATAGAATCTAAAACATGCATCCACCTGTGTCATAGCCCATATATATATATATATATATATATATATACTAGAGGTGCAAGGCCCGTGTCAGCAAGGGTCCAACGTTAAGTTATTTTTACTATATATAGTAAATTAAATTGATATTAATTCGAATTATGAATTATAAAACATAAATACACAAAACATATTAACTACGTGGTAGTATTTTTCAAGGAGACAAGTCTTACAAGATAATTATGTATAACTTACTCATATAAACAACAAAATTCGATGAATTTAAAAGTTTACATCTTTAATCATATGATCGAGATTTGCTACATTAAGTAGAAAATTTGAGATTAAAATTGATACATAAGACTTGACATTTGTTGTATAAAATAGAGAATAATTGTTGAAAAAGATAAAGAGTTGTTTAGTCATTGCATATTACATCACATGTGGATTGAAATTAATAACCCAAATTGTATTCCCTTACTAAGCCGTCATAGACATCATTTGCTTTCATTTTTTCCTTCTCTTTTATTTGTCAACTTGTTCTTTGAAGTTAAATTAAATTAATATTTTAAATTCAAATTTTAAGTGTTTTAGAAATTATAAAAAATAAAAAATTATAAGTTACCATCTTTCATATTAATTTAAATTATTTGACTTTGAGAACACGATAAAACATACTTATGTAGATATTTTATTGAACTTTATTTTTGTATATGTTCCTTCCATTAAAACGTGGAGTCGTTTGTTAGAGTGTACAAAAATAATGCTGATAGAATGTATTAATAATGTTGGCACTAATAATGCTCGTATTAGTAATATTTGTATTATTTATGCTAATATTATTTCTTATACACCGTTTGATAGTACTGTATTGGAACTTGCATTTTTCAATTTTGATATATTTAAACAAAAGTTGAAAAAAAAGGCGGATTGCATATACATCCTAAGATTCATCCGGAATCTAGCATGAGTTCAATATATGTTTTTTGTTTCAATTTTTTGACACAAATTGAATTTAGATAATCAATCATCCTTTTAATATGTTTTTAGATATTTTAAGTTGTTAATATTGTAACCTATAATATTTTTGTGTAATTTTTAAATAATATATGTTACTCTCTCTATTCAAATTTTTGTGGCATTGATAGTCAATTGTATTTTAAAAATAATTTAAATTATTAATTATTGTGATTTATAATATTTTTCTTCTATTTCAATTTAAGTGACATTGATATAATTTCAAGAGTCAATCAAATATTCAGATCATTTAAATTTTTAAAGTTGTTAATTATTGTGATTTATAATATTTTTTATATATTTTATAAAAAATTAAATTATTTATGGATATTTTAAGTTTTTAATTATTGTAATTTATAATATTTTTTTATGTAATTTTTTTAAAAAAATATGCTACACTCCTTGTCCAGAGTCTTATGTCACTGATAGTCAATTATATTTTTTAAATAATTTAAATTTTTAATTATTGTGCAAAACCTTTTCTACTATAATTTAAGTGACATGATACTTAGATGACCATAATAATTAATAAGAGGTGATATAGTAAAATCACGATTGAAGCAGCGAAATAAACATGTCTTAAATAACTCACAACAGCTAATTAAAAGTGATCTAATAAAATTACTATAAAAGATACTCGTGAAAAAAAAGTAAGTGAAATCTTATATAAGACGTCAAGTTATTTTAAAACACTAAGAGTTAACTTATCATTTTATATCTATTTTATCTTTTTAGTTAACTATTGATTATGTATTTAATACTTAGATGTCTTATAATAATTAATTAGAGGTGATATTTACTAAAATTATAATTAAAGCAGCTGAAGCAAACGTGTCATAAATGTTTGTTTTATTATTTTATTAGATATTATTAATTTTTTAATATGTAAATAATTTATAATAATTACTTAGGAATGATATAGTAAAATCATGGAGCAAACAGTTGAAGCCGACAGGTCGACGGAGAGCTACTTTAAATACTTAGATGACTTCTAATAATTAATTAGGAGTGATATTTAGTAAAATTACGATTAAAGTAGCTGAAACAGACATGTCATAAATGTCTATTTTTCTTTTTTTTATTAAATGTTATTATTTTTTTAATATATAAATAATTTATAATAATTAATGAAAAATGATATAATAGAAAGTAAAATTACGATTGAAGCAACTGAAATAGACATGTCATAAATGTCTATTTTTTTAAAATTAAATATTATTATTTTTTTAATATATAAATGACTTATAATAATTAATTAGGGGCAATGTAATAAAATCACGATTGAAGCAATTGAAACAGACAACATAAGCAGACATATCAGAATTTTCTCTTCTATATTAGAAAAAAGTTTAAATTAGGTGAAATTATAGTAACAAATAAGAAAGAAAGTAAATTATATATTTGATATGAAATTAAATAAAGAATAAAATTTATTTAATTGTATCTCTAATTAATTTTTACAATAAATTATTATCTTACTAATCAATTTACTTAAATATAATATATTTGAAACAATTTTATACAATAAAAGATAAATAAAAATGAAAAATAAATGAAAGATATAGGGTCCATGTGTGTGGAAATATATGCAAGGCATGTGATGGCATTATGGTAAATTTTATACTTGGCATTATTGGTGATTAAAAAGAAAAGAATAGGCTTTTATTAAAAACTTTCATGAGGTTAAATAAACAAAGCACAAAAAATTATCAATTTGAGCTTAGAACTTAAAGTGAATGACCAAATTACCCTTAAGATAAATTTGTTATATCATTTCCATCCCATCCCATCCCATGGGCAAACCACCTCTTCTATAGAAATAGAAATAGAAATGCCTCCCATATGTATGTTGATTGATCCTCTCAGGTTGTCAAAACAAGAGAAATCCACTTATATCACCCTGCTCTTTCACCCTTCACACAATGGACAACAGGAGGTGCAAATGCCAGTGGTGCGGCATGAAAATGTCAGTTCCCATTGGCGCGCAAACAGTTAGCTGTCCAAGGTGCCAACCTGTTATACAACTCCAACCTGCGAGAAACTATGGCTTTGCTAATTTCCCCCCTGCCAATAACAATATGAGCCCAGGATTTCCAGCTTATCCTGCGAGGTCAGGACGGATGAGTCCACATGCTAGTAATTTTCAGCCTCAACAATTCAACATGTCGCCACAGATGAATAACATGCTACCTCCTGCAGTACATGGACGAAAACGAGCAGTTCTGTGTGGAATTACTTACCGTGGCCATCCAAAGAGTCTCAAGGGAAGCATTAATGATGTTTTATCCATGAGATATTTTCTGGTCGAAAAGCTGGGGTTCCCAAATGCATCAGTACTTGTACTTACAGGTATGTATTGTTATCTTTTTAATCGTCTCACTTAATTAACATTCACTAATGAAAACAACCTTAATGTAACATGTAGTACATAAAATTTGCAGAGGATGAGAGAGATCCATACAAATACCCAACCAAGGCCAATATAAGATCAGCCTTACGTTGGCTCGTTCATGGTTGTCAGCCAGGAGATTCACTAGTGTTCCACTACTCTGGACATGGCACACGAGTACGAGACCATGACGGTGATGAGATTGATGGGCACGACGAATCACTATGCCCTGTTGATTATGAGACAGAAGGGAGAATACTAGATGATGAGATCAATGATACCATTGTAAGGCCCTTACCACGCGGAGCCACACTTCATGGAATAATTGATACATGCTTCAGTGGAACTTTCCTAGATTTGCCCTTTTTGTGCAGAATAAACAGGTCCTTGAGAAACTAACACCTTTTAATGCTTGATCATGCAATGAAACTTCATATTAAGTAATAGTAAAAGTAGTATGTCAAATGTCTTCAAGCAGGGCTGGATACTTCATGTGGGAAGACCATCGAATCAGCTCATACAAAGGCACCAGAGGGGGAATAGCTATCTCTATCAGTGCCTGCGACGACCATCAAAATTCTGGAGATACAACGGTTAGTAATTGTAAATATTTATTATTCTTATACTGACTTTAAAATCTCTAAACAAATTAAAAAGACCCTTGCAAACACCAAACTGTAAGTGCACTAACACGGCTAAGCTATAGGTCTTTTACTTCTATTGTATTGTGTTACGTGCTAAGCAACATGGATTCGAAGGATTATAGATAACGTTCACTTTGAACACTTCCAATCATCAATATGCCGCGCCTTGGATTCCTGCAGGCTTTCACAGGCGTTCCAACGGGTGCCCTGACTTATAGTTTCATCCAAACATTGGAGCAAGAGACTAAATTGACGTATGGACGCTTACTCATGAGTATGCAGAATAAGATTCATGAAGCACAGATGGGAATGGGCCTTAATGGTGCAAATGAAACTCAGGTAGGCTTCTCTGAATTCGTCCAAAAAATTTCAGTGCAGCATCGCATCATCATCCTACTTGTCTAATGCATTTTATTGGTCTTTCCCAGGAGCCTCAACTATCCTCGTCTGAGCAGTTTGATATTCACTCGAAGATGGTGGCTTTATAGGAAATTAAAGTATCCAAATCTTGACTGATTACGACTTCCCTGGCATAATCTTGTCGCACTAATAAATTTTAACATTTTTATCTTGTTGTAATGAATTTCGCATGTAAATTCACTCGTATAATATTGTTCAAGTGTGAATCTTGATCATGTATTTTCGTTATGTAAACTTTATCAATAACACTGAATAAACTTCCAGATGGAAATTTGCTCAGAACAGCTTGTCTACATGCATGTTTTGGTCACATCCTTTATGTCATGAACTCGTTTTTGTTTCCACTTTCCATGTCCATCTATCACACAAACCATATCACAAGATTCTCCCAACAGCTCTCTATAGAAGATATGCAGTGTGTTTTTCTCATATAACATAAGCCTATTTTATTGTTGACGGTGTATTTGAAAAGATAGATGATGGAGATAAATGTCTTGCTCTGTATGATTAGATAAATTTGCAGGGAAATTCACACTTAAACCTGACAGATAAACCAGAAATGAAACTTTTTCCTCCTTATCCATGGATAATAGAATCATCATATCAAAACTCCAATAGAAGATATCGCAGCACAATGCCTGATTTTGTTTTTGTTAATATACGTAAAAATGATAAATGACGAGGATGACTAGAGCAAAACTAGCTCAAGAAAACTAATCTACTCAATTTGCTGCAAATATAAGCTCTTTATAAATGCTATCAAATATGCACATGCAACTTAAGCATGCTGTCGACTTATAAATTGATGAACTAAAGGAAAAATAGGTACAAGATATAGCTAACTGATACAAATCTTTCTTTGGACCTTCGTAGGCATTTTCCTTCTAACAGCAATTTCGGCATCCCAGAAACTGATGGACCAAATAGAGAAATAAGTTTTCGCCAGAAAGATGGGACTTCCAAGTATTTAGAATCAATCTAACCAAAGACTTTACGTAAAAGATTCAGTGAAGCAAGAGCTAAAGAGGAGATATGCACCAGCAGGTGTAGCAATCGTGGAGGTTGGGCCATGGTGGAGTCAAAGGGACAGCACCTGTTACATTTGAAATGGCAGCTGAACTTTGATTGCCGACTGTTAGAGCTGTGACCCGAATTTGCCCTGAAAGCTTTGCGGTACAACCCATGTTTGTAATTTTCAATGGGGTCTGTGGTGGTAGCGGAGGGATCGGGTGTTGGTCCGGCCCTGAAAGTTTCGCGGTGCGATTCATGTTTGTGATTTTTAATAGGGTCTATGGTGGTAGCGTAGGACTTATTTGTATGCACGTATTATATAAGTGCATTCAGAAAAGTACGTCATTGAGACAATTCGTCTCCACGTTGAACTCTCTCTCCATTATAGTGAATTCCTCTGCCTCTGTCCGTGATTTTTTTCGCAAGGATTTCCACGTAAATCTGTGTGTTCTTATTTTTTCTTTTGCTTGTGGTTGCTTGTGGTTTGCTTAATCTGTCCGAAACATAACACCGACTCAAAAACAGTGGGCAGAATTTTCACTAAGGATTTCAAAATACGAAAAGTAAATACATGAAAAAGTTAAAAGGGGTTCAACATTCGCCACATACATAAAGAATAATCTAATCATATATATATAAACATGTAATTTTCTGAAGCTTGGCCCTACTTGGCTCCGCTCCCACTCAAAAACCTACCGGTCTAATTTTTACTAAGACGGAGAGCACAGATTCATTTTCTTGACAATATTAATTTTCTACGACCAAAGAGGAAAAAGACCATTGAAAAAGATTATTTTCTCTTAATTTAACAATTCTTCAGGAAAACGGTTACTATATACAAATTGTCTAGCCAAATTCGGTTTCCGGAGAATATTGAGTAATTCTTCTTCAATCACTAATATGATTGTTTGACTAGCTAAAAAAGCAGTGAAATACCCATTCCCACTAACAGTATATGATTCGATAAGTTGTTACTGTTATTGCTCTTTTTGTTCCATACTAATATTGTAAAATTTTCCCAACACTTTCAAAAATTCTAAAACGATCATACCTTCAGAAGACAAGATGAATCTATTATCTATCATGCCGAAAGGTGCAAATAGGTAGATTCTTTGTTTTTGTTTTTTCCTCCATCACCAATCCATAACAGAATGAGAATAAAACTTTTTGTTGATTTGACATACAAAGAACAAGGACATAAAGTTTGCTAGATAGAGAAAAAAATTATTTTGTGCCTCACAATGTGTGAGGTTGATCAAATCTTACATTTTTGCTTGATTGTTTCCGCTCAAATCTTGTATATGTGTGAAGGGATCCACTAAATAAGTGTACAAATAATAGATTTTGAATTCAATAAAATCAAATGGATTGCCATAGTATTTCAATTAGCAACCATAAAGTTTAGACATGCACCACCTTTGTCTACCCCGATAGGACCCATAAAAGAACTGAAGCTGGGGGAGGTTCTATATTGTCAAAATGAAGGACAAACCTTTTACGTGATCGTAGTATGTCACGTCGTCTCTTAGGTAGCCTTAAAAAGAGATATATATAACGTGTATCCAGCAGGTAAACTAGATATATAAAGATAACTACTAGGATAGTTGTTTTCATTCTTATCATATTTCTATAATATCAGGACCCCAATGGATCTTTGACAGAATCATCTATTACAAAATCAACAGATCTCAAATAGGATTTTTGGCTATACAAACTGTTCTTTTAGATATGGTACAAGATGAACTGCGGTAGGAGAATATTTATTAAAACTGTTGAATTCAAAATATGGTAAAGAAGCCCCTGGATGGAGAACGCCTTTGTTGGTTATATATATTATAGGCTCCTCCATGAATATTGATCAATCCTCTCTCGTCTTAAGTAGCCACAACAATATCAGGAAGTTCACTTTGATCACCCTACCCTTCACATAATGGACAGGAGAAGATGCAAATGCAAGTGGTGCGGCATGATTATGGCAGCTCCCATAGGAGCACAAACAATTAGCTGTCCAAGGTGCCAATATGTTACACAACTCCAACCTCCAAGAAACAATGGATTTGCTAATTTCCCCCCTCCCAATAACGACATGCGCCCCCCGGAATTTCCACCTTATCCTGCAAGGCCAAGAAGGATGAGTACTCCAAGTGCTAATAATTTCCAGCCCCAACAGTTCAACAATTTGCCACCACAGATTAATAATATCAGACCGCCTGCAGTACATGGACGAAAACGAGCAGTTCTGTGCGGGATTAACTACCGTGGCCATCCGAAGAGTCTAAAGGGAAGCATTAATGATGTTTTATCCATGAGATATTTTCTGGTCGAGAAGTTGGGTTTCCCATATGCATCAGTAATTGTCCTTACTGGTATGTACCCTTGTGTTCTTAAACGTCTCGTTTAATTAAGGCACAATGCATAAACATGCCTTTTAACTTGGCTTCAGATCACATCTATGGCCTCTAACTTTTTGTGTGCACAAGTAGACACATCTTCCCTACGTGTATTTTGCCACATAGGACGTATGTGTCTACTTGTTCAACTTTATACAAATTTAAGTGCCTACTTGTGCACACCAAACGTTGGAGGTCATAGATGTGATTTGATGTCAAGTTATAGGGCATGTTTATGTATTATGCCTTTTAACATTCCACTTATGAAAACAGTCAACTTAGCTACTTGAACATTTGTAAGATCGGCTTTAATCTAACATGTAGTGCAAAGCTATGCAGAGGATGAGAAAGATCCATACAAATACCCAACCAAGGCCAATATCAGATCAGCCTTACGTTGGCTTGTTCATGGTTGTCGGCCAGGAGATTCACTAGTGTTCCACTACTCTGGCCATGGGGCACGAGTACGAGACCGCGATGGTGATGAGATTGATGGGAATGATGAATCAATATGCCCTGTTGATTATGAGACAGAGGGAAGGATACTAGATGATGAGATTAATAGTACCATTGTAAGGCCTTTACCCCCTGGAGCCACACTTCATGCCATAATTGATGCATGCTTCAGTGGAACTTCCCTAGATTTGTCCTTTGTGTGCAGAATAATAAACAGGTTATTGAGTAACTAACCCTTTTGATGTTTGATCATGCAATGAAAGAACTTCACATTAAGTTAATAGTAAAAGTAGTGTGTAAAATGTTTTCAAGCAGGGCAGGATACTTTAGGTGGGAAGACCATCGGATCAGCTCATACAAAGGTACCAGAGGCGGTACAGCTTTCTCTATCAGTGCCTGTAACGATGATCAAAGTTCTGGAGATACAACGGTTAGTATCTGTAAATGTAAATATCACACATCTATACTAACTTTAGCATCTGTAATAAAAGACTCCTGGTAAACACCAAACTAATGTAAGTATACTAACGCGATCAAGTCTTTTTAGTTTGCATTGCCTTCAAGAGATTATTGATATGTTCGATCTCTTTTTGCAACTTCAATCATTGAAAAGGCCGTACCTTGGATTTATGCAGGCATTCACAGGCGTTCCAATGGGTGCCCTGACTTATAGTTTTCATCCAAACGTTGGAGGAAGAGATTAAATTGACTTACGGGCGCTTAATTATGTGTATGTACAATAAGATTCATGAAGCACAGAAAGGACTAGGCCTTAATGGTGCAAGTGAAACTCAGGTACGCTTCTACAAGATTGTCAAAAGGGAAATAATCAGTGTACCGTTGCATCATCATCATACTTGTCTAATGCATTTTACTGATCTTGCCCAGGAGCCTCAGCTATCCTCATCTGAACCGTTTGATATACACTCGAAGCTGGTGGCTATATAGGAACTTAAAAAGTATCCAACTCCAGATTGAGTACTTCACTCGCTATCACGTATAGATTTACTCGTCGTACTGTTCTGGTTTGAATCTCGATTGTATATTTTCGTTATGTAAACTTTAATAATACTGAACAAACTTCCAGAAGGAAATTTGCCCAGTCAGCTTGTCTACAGAGCTACATCTTGTCAAGGCCTTTATGTCATAAGTTCGAACAGGGCGGGGAAGATAATTGAACCACATGAACTATTGAAAATTTAAATAAATCAGGACAATTCTACATGAAAGCGAAGAAATCAGGACATTCTTTAGTTTCTAAAGGATTAAATATGCTTGAATCAGTTGATAGATATTACACGAGATCTCAAGTCGTTTGATTTATATAGATAATATAGTATACAATAATTGTTTTGCTATCCCATAAAGAATTTTCGACACAACTTAAAAATTGGGGTATGCTCCTATATTGATATATCACAAAATGAAGTGAGTACTAGAATAACAAAACTTTTGAAATATTAGAGAATTAGAAGAGAAGTCAATGTAATCTGCAGGAAAGAACATTTGAGGCCTGAAATTAAGTAAACTAGTCTGCTCAATCTGCTGTATATTGAAGCACTTAATAAATACTTATCAAACGTGCATATGCAACGTAAGCATGCTTTGGCTTAAAATTGAGCTAGAGGAAAAATAATTACAAGACATAGCTAACTGATACACTTTTTGAACCTTCATAGGCATTTCCTGCTGAGGCAAAACCTACAGAAAATGATGGGGTGGTAGAGGAACTAACACACCAGTATAATATTTTCCTCCACTTCCCATTAGAGACTCCTTTCTTGCCAGAAAGATGGGACTCCAAAGTTTTTATAATCAATCTAACCCAAAGGTTTTTCGTGAAAAATTCAGTGAAGCAAGAGCTTACGAGAAGCTTTACACCAGCGAGTGTAGCAATCGTGGAGGTTGGGCCAGTCAGAAGAAGGGCAATAGGTGAAATGGTGAAGCCAAAGGGACAACACCTTTTCTTGCTCCTCTTCTTGTTCCAATGTCCCTATGATCTGTTCTAATATTCTTTCAAGCTCAGCCCTTTCGCTAATACTCAGGAATGGAGTGTCTGTACCATTGCTTGCTCGACATAGCAATGGCAGCCATGACATCAGCATATTCATGTTTGTCCGCCTGAGATGCTCTTTTGTACTTTCTTCATCCTCTGTGTCTTCTCCTATTTCTCTGGATTGTTTAAATAAGAACGCTAGAAAGAACACCAAAAACAAAAATAGAAATTCAGAACATGGCGCCTTTTCTATCCCAAAAAAACAATTAAAGAAGACAGATGGTGATAACATGCCAAATATCAAGTTTGATAGTAATTCCATGATGAGATGCTACCAATAAAATATGAGAACACACAATAAAAACTCTCTTCTCTGTTCGGACGGAGGAGGATAAAATATTGCAGTCTGTTAGATCAAGTATGAAATGAAAGATGGATGATGTACACCTCCAGTCAACATCTCTCATGAAGTATCCACTTGGAGACACATAATGAATTCGTGGAATGAATTAAGTCATCTGCTGAAGCTAAAGGTTACGATGAGAAGAATTTAAAAGGCATAAAACTGCTGGCTGGAACAAGCATAAACTGAAGGACTAATTCCCTGACTTGTTCAGTCAGGGGCTGAACAGTCATTGCTTCATCCAGTTTAGAAGGAAGTTCCAATGCTGGAATACAGAGAGTCGCTGAGCTCCTTGAAATAATAGAAAGGGGTGGAGCGAAGAAACACATAACTCGATTGATTGATATAGACAGCAAGGAAACATGGTAAAAATAACAGTCAAAACATGTAAGAGAAAGCCGAGGAATGCATGAGAGAACATATAATGGCCATAGAAGCTTATGTGGAAGCCTCCTTAGTCCTTCAAAAGGCTCGCTTCACATGAACCGTTTTACATAGTTAATTTGCAGAGAAGGGGTCTAAGCTTATGCACCAGCCAGCAGGTGCAACCTATGTAATAAGAACGTGCAACTGTGAACATCTATTTGCCGGGAATATCTACAAGGAAAAAAATGAGAACGACAAGGAAAGCAATACAAAAGACTCTGCTCTTGCAGAAATCTAGTATAAAAGGATTAAAAGATGTTTTGAAGGGAAATGTGAGGCTGCACAATGCAAAAGATATAGGTGTCTGCAGACTGCATTCATTATCTTTTTGGTAGAACCAACACTTAATCTCATGTATAGGAAAATGCATTCAGGCTCATGAAGTAGCTGCTACAATCTAAATATCCCACTGCAGTGCAAATTCAATGGGAGATCTTTAGACGAGTATAGACACTTCGACATATTAATTCGCTAAAAATCATTATTCATATCGAATGAGTTCTATGTACATATTTTGTCAATTCAGGTTCATTTTTATGCTCCAAATCTCTACATACAACAACAACAACTACGCTTCAATCCAATACAGATCCATAACTGCACATACAATTAAAAGAAGACGAAAACTTCAAATTTCTCAAAGAATATTCGATAGACAACTACCTGAAACCTTAACAAGAGACCCCTGAAGCCGCGGTTCAGCAGAAAGAGCAAGCCAAGCCACATGTGAAGCTGAAGCCCACATATAAACAGCTTCATCAACACAACCACAAGCTGCCATCTTCTGAGCAAGCCACAACAACTCCGCCGCCAGCTTCTCAGCCGAGCACCCAAATTGACTCATCTGGTTCCTCGCCCTTCCCCGCTGCCACACTACATCACCATAATACCTAATCGCCCTCAATCCACGGCTCAACTTACCAACATAATCTCCGCCTCTACCACCCAAAACTCCACCAACACCTCCACCTTCCTCCGCCTCCGCCACCATAGCCGATTCCAGCTGGCTAAGCGTCCGCGTAAACGCCGCCGACAAAGCCGTACAATTCACTTCCCTCAAAGCTTCATTTCCCTCCAATAAATTCTCGTCAATTAACCTCTCAGCCAATGACCTCACCACCTCATACTTCCTCGAACTCACCGGAATATCATTCACAATCGACAAAACCTGCGTCAACGCCCTCGATATCCCCGACTCTACACCACCACTCACAGCAACCGGAGTATAAATCTCCCCCTTCCCCTTTTTCCCCTTCAAATTTTCTCCCGAACAATTCAAAGAAGGAAACAACAAAGGCAAAAGACGAAGAAAAAACAGAAAAACAGAAACAAGAAAATAACGTAACGTTTCAAGAAGTTTGTATCTTTCTGCTAAAACAATAAACGGCTTATCGGCAAAAATAAACGCCGACGTCAATAAGTTTCTCAGAAGCAAAGGGCCAACAGAGTAAGAACTACTACTTTCCGTCATCTCCCCTACGTCGGAAAATTCACCAGAACTAACCGGAGATATACGACAACAATGAGAAATTTGAGGACCAAGAAATTGCATTATATGCAAAAACGGGTCGGGTTGAACAGCTTGATGGTGACCCGGGAAAAATCAATGTAGTTAAATGGCAAGAAAGACAAATTATGGAGGATTGATTTTTGACCATAGAAACATTGTATAATAAGTATGAAAACTTTCCTACCGTAGCTGTTGCTGTCGGTTAATTTTCCCGGGAAATACAAATGAACAAGAATGTTTTTTTTTTTTTTAGTTTCACAACCCCACAGTAGTAACTAATCTTCCGTTCCTACTGTCAATGTGTTAGAACCCCAGTCTAAGGCTTGATGGCACAAGGCCATGTCAAGGTACACATTGGCCTTGACATGTGCCAAAGGCAAGCAATGTGCAGACCAAGGCATGCTAGAGTGATGGCAAGGCTGCCTTGAACACTTGAGGCAACGACAGGCGCATGGCACCTGCGAGGGCATGCGCGCAGCAATAGGTTGGCATGACATCGACACTGGCGAGGCGCAGGTGATGGCATGGCACAGACTTGGACACAGGCAAGATCGAGGCGGAGTCGCAGCATAGGCATTGGCGTGGCCTAAGTTGTGACATGGCTAAGACAGTTTCATGAAGCAAGCAATGGCATGGCGTTGATATTGGCGCAGACATGAAGCTGGCAAGGCAAGGCATGGCCGAGATGTTTGACAAGGCAAAGGCGGAGGGACTAAGTGCTGAGGAAACTGAAAATGACTAAGTGTGTTAGCATTAACAAAATTGACAAGAAGGACAAAGCCGCCCATGTGCTTGTCACATGGGGTAGTTGTTGTGTTTGAATTCTGGATGTTGTAATACATGTATTTTCAGATAAGTACTTAGAGCAGTTTTGCCATGTCATAGGTGGACCATACAACCTTGTCCAATGACAGGCTGCCAGGTGTTCAAAGTCCCAACTGTTGTAACTACTTGTGCAGTATTTATAGATGCTGCAGAGAATTGTAAAGGCATCCAAAAAACAGTAAGTGTTTGAGTGTATGCCTTTGACAATTTCTGTGACATTTTCTTTGTAATTTCTGAGAGAAGTATAAAGGTTTGGAACGTGGTTCCTGTAAACGATTGAGTGTTTTACGTTTCTGCAATTGTCTAATTGTTTAGATTGCGTGTTGTGTGTGTGGATGAAGTTGTGTTGTGTGTGTGCGACTACCAAGCAGCGGTGTTGCGAAAAATAGAACGCCCCTGTGTCAACTGGTATCAGAGACGCGTTGCAGTACAAGATGGTAACTGTCGCTCAATTAAATGAAGATGTGGCACAGATTCGAAATTTCATTGGCATTACAGATGAACTCGAACAAACTGAAGGTGTTGTTGATTTGATGACACAAATCTACAACTTGTCAGATAAATTGGTACAATTGCGTAACCAGTACGATGAAAGTGCTGCAGAACTGCTGAGTTCACGCGATGATTTGATGTCACTGGTGACCGACCAAGGCAAGGTGATAGCAGATTTGCAGACGAAAATGATGGTTCTGCGACGTGCGGTGGCTGCATCAGAACAGACCCAGGAAGGCAGTTCCAAAGTAAAAATTCCTGAACCGAAGCCTTTTGGTGGTGCTAGAAGTGCCAAGGAATTGGAGAATTTCCTATGGGATATGGAGCAATACTTCACTGCGGCACGAGTTGCTGAGACGGACAAGTTGAACATTACCACGATGTACTTGACTGGTGATGCAAAACTATGGTGGCGTACTCGGAATGCGGATGATGAAGGCGCTGGACGTCCCAAAATCAATACTTGGGATAAATTGAAGAAGGAAATGAGGGACCAATTTCTTCCTAGCAATGCTTCATGGATTGCTAGAGACAAGTTAAAAAGGCTAAGGCAAACGGGAACGATTCGCGACTATATCAAGGAATTTACTTCTTTGATGTTGGACATCCAAAACATGTCTGACGAAGACAAGTTGCATAACTTCATTTCAGGAATGCAAGCATGGGCCCAAAACGAACTTCAGAGGCAGAATGTGAAGGATTTGCCTAGTGCAATTGCTGCCGCCGATTCGTTGGTGGATTTTCGCTCAACACGTTCAGATTCCGACATTCCCAATTCTTCGAAGTCAAAGAAAAAGACTGAGAAGAAAGGGGAATGGAAGAAGGAAGGACGCAACGATAAGTATGACAAGGGGAAGGCACAAACAAATGCTGGGAACATAAAGAACAAAGGGAAGGACGGCAATGCAAAAGGTTGCTGGACTTGTGGTGGACCGCATTTGGCCAAGAGTTGTCCTAATCGCGAAAGGGTGAATGCAATATTTGCTGGAAACGTGAATCAAAGTGAGGGCGACGATGTGGTTGCTGCATTGGCAAATCCGCTGGGGTTGTCACTTAACCACATCAGTTTGTTGAATGTTGTGGGGGAATCCTCAAAATCCTTCAACAACCCTCATGCTGCGTTGATACACATCGAGATGAAGATTAATGGCAATCGTGTGATGGCTATGGTTGATACCGGAGCCACTCATACATTTGTGGATGCCAAAGTTGCTGCGAAACATGGGCTTAAGTTGAAGAAAAATCCATCATTTGTCCAGACGGTGAGTTCCAAGGCACAAGTCATTGTAGGCATGGCTTACGATGTGCAGATAGCGATTGGAAGTTGGACGGGAAAACATAACCTGATGGCTATGCCATTAGGTGATTTTGAAGTTATTCTAGGGATAGATTTCCTTAGAAAGTTTCGTTTTGTTCCTTTTCCTCACTTGAATGGAGTGATGATCGGAGACGAAATTAATCCAAGTTTCATCAAGGCTTCTAATCCTTATGGAGAAGAAGTAAAGAAAAGAAAAAATAAGGACCCTATCATTTCTGCTATTTCAGTCGAGAAAGGACTGAAGAAGGGTGCTGAAACTTTTCTTGCTGCCATGATAGAAGTGAAACCAGACATGAAGGTGGAAGTACCAGATTGTGTTGCTATATTGCTGAAGCAATACGCTGATGTGATACCTCCTGAACTGCCCAAAGAATTGCCACCAAGGAGAGATATAGATCACAAGATCGAGTTGTTGCCTGGTTCAATTGCTCCTGCACAGGCTCCTTATCGAATGGCTCCAAAAGAGTTGGCTGAATTGCGAAAATAATTGAACGAATTGTTGGACGCTGGATTAATTCAACCATCAAAAGCTCCTTATGGTGCTCCTGTTTTATTTCAAAAGAAACAGGATGGTTCAATGAGGATGTGCGTGGACTATCGGGCGTTAAATAAAGTGACTGTGAAGAATAAATATCCCGTTCCGTTGGTACAAGATCTTATGGACAGGCTGACGAAGGCATGCTGGTTCACTAAACTCAATCTTCGATCAGGTTATTGGCAGGTTAGAATAGCAGAAGGTGACGAGTCAAAAACCACGTGGGTGACGAGGTATGGTTCTTACGAGTTTCTGGTTATGCTATTTGGGTTGACGAATGCCCCGGCAACTTTCTGCAACTTGATGAATGATGTGTTGTATGATTACCTAGACGAATTTGTTGTGGTATATCTAGATGACATAGTCATTTATAGTTGTTCCCTTGATGAACATTTGGAACATTTAAAGTTGGTACTGTCTCGGTTGCGGGAGTACAAACTTTATGTTAAAATGAAAAAATGCGAATTTGCCAAACAGGAAGTGAAGTTCCTTGGGCATTTGGTTAGTCAAAATCAAGTAAGGATGGACCCGAAAAAGGTACAAGCAATCGCGGATTGGCTGGCACCTAGCGGGGTTAAAGAGTTGAGATCATTCTTGGGATTGGCTAACTACTATCGCAAATTCATTGTTGGTTACTCTAAGAAGGTTGCGGCATTGACTGATTTGTTGAAGAAAGAAGTCAAGTAAGAGTGGTCTGAGAAGTGCAATGTAGCATTTCAAATGTTGAAGGATGTTATTGCTTCAGAACCCATTTTAAGGATGCCAGACTTTGAGTTACCATTTGAAGTTCACACTGATGCGTCGGATAAAGATGTTGGAGGCGTATTAGTGCAGGAAGGCCATCCTGTGGCTTTCGAAAGTCGAAAGTTGAGTGATGCTGAGCAAAGATATTCGACACATGAAAAAGAGATGGTTTCAGTGGTGCATTGTTTGCAAATCTGGAGAGTGTATCTGCTGGGTACTCGGTTTGTGGTGCGGACGGATAATGTCGCAAATACTTTCTTCAAGACGCAAAAGAAGCTGAGTCCAAAGAAAACACGTTGGCAGGAGTTTCTGGCTGAGTATGACTTCATGTGGGAGCATAAACCAGGGAAACACAACCAGGTTGCGGATGCACTGAGTCGAAAAGAGGTATTTGCTGCAGTATACTCTATTTCTAAACTGGAATCTGATTTCTTTGAGAGAATTAGATTCTGTGCTGCCAACGACCCACTCTATGTCAAGTGGATGGGTCAAGTTAAGGATGGGACCATTCGGAGATATTGGATCGAGGACGATCTCCTTTACTTTAAAGGGGGGAGAATTGTCGTACCTCAAGGAAGTGGCTTGCGTAAAGACATGATGAAAGAGGCGCATGACACTCCTTGGGCTGGTCATCCCGGTGTTGAAAGGATGCTGGCCCTACTGTCCCGTGTCTATTTCTGGCCAAGAATGGAAGAAGACATTGAAGCATACGTAAAAACTTGTGACGTGTGTCAAAGAGATAAGATAGAACGTATGAAAGAGGCGGGTTTGCTACAACCTCTTCCTATTCCTGAAAGGCCATGGATTTCTGTCTCGATGGACTTTATTTCTGGTTTTCCTAAAGTAGATGGCAATGCGTCCATTATGATGGTGGTTGACAGGTTCTCGAAGTATTCCGTTTTTATTGTTGCACCAATTATTTGCTCATCAGAAGTTGCTGCAGAATTATTCTACAAGAATGTGGTAAAGCACTTCGGTTTGCCAAGCGATATCGTGAGTGATAGAGATGCACGATTCACCGGTCGGTTCTGGCATGCATTATTTACAATGATGGGGACTGATCTGAAATTTTCTACGGCAAATCACCCACAAACTGATGGCCAAACTGAGCGGATAAACCACTTGCTAGAAGAATACCTGAGGCACTATGTAACAGCAAGTCAGGGGAATTGGGCAGATTTGTTAGACACTGCGCAGTTTTGTTACAACCTGCACAGGTCATCGGCAACGGAAAAGAGCCCGTTTGAACTGGTTTTAGGCATGCAGCCTATGATACCATTGGAGGTGACAATGCTGAAGAAAGGTCACCATTGCCCTGCTGTTTATCGTTATGCAAAAGACAAGCATGAGATGTTTGTCGAGGCACAAGATAGCTTGAGGAAAGCGCAGAAACGTATGAAGAAGTATGCAGATCAGCATAGACGTGCAGTAGAGTTCAACATCGGAGACAAAGTTTTGTTGAAACTCACTCCCCAAATCTGGAAACAGATTGTAAGTAAACAAAGACATCGTGGACTGATTCCAAGATATGATGGCCCATTCGACGTTATTGAGAAGGTCGGAGAAGTTGCTTATAGGTTGAAATTGTCGGAAAGGTTGAAGATTCATCCTACCTTTCATGTTAGTTTTCTGAAACGGTACAATGAAGATGTTGAAGACCCGGGGAGGAACAAAAACAAAAGGGCTCCTCCCTTGATCGTGAAAGAGTATAAGTCCAAAATGGAGAAGATACTTGATCACCGAATTGTGGGAAACAACAAAAAGAGTACCAAGACAGAATTCTTAATTCAGTGGAAAGGTTCAAGCGAAGAAGACGCTGTTTGGGAGAAGGCTCAGAACCTGTGGCAGTTCGACAAGCAAATAGACGACTATCTCAAAACAATCTCGACGAGGGCGTCGAGTTCTTCAAGTGGGGGTGGTCTGTTAGAACCCCAGTCTAAGGCTTGATGGCACAAGGCCATGTCAAGGTACACATTGGCCTTGAAATGTGCCAAAGGCAAGCAATGTGCAGACCAAGGCATGCTAGAGTGATGGCAAGGCTGCCTTGAACACTTGAGGCAACGACAGGCGCATGGCACCTGCGAGGGCATGCGCGCAGCAATAGGTTGGCATGACATCGACACTGGCGAGGCGCAGGTGATGGCATGGCACAGACTTGGACACAGGCAAGATCGAGGCGGAGTCGCAGCATAGGCATTGGCGTGGCCTAAGTTGTGACATAGCTAAGACAGTTTCATGAAGCAAGCAATGGCATGGCATTGACATTGGCGCAGACATGAAGCTGGCAAGGC
The DNA here is from genome assembly GCA_030864215.1 of Capsicum pubescens. Lineage (NCBI taxonomy): Eukaryota > Viridiplantae > Streptophyta > Magnoliopsida > Solanales > Solanaceae > Capsicum > Capsicum pubescens. The sequence goes on along the minus strand of CM061545.1, from coordinate 264,201,687 downwards.
AAGGCATGGCCGAGATGTTTGACAAGGCAAAGGCGGAGGGACTAAGTGCTGAGGAAGCTGAAAATGACTAAGTGTGTTAGCATTAACAAAATTGACAAGAAGGACAAAGCCGCCCATGTGCTTGTCACATGGGGTAGTTGTTGTGTTTGAATTCTGGATGTTGTAATACATGTATTTTCAGATAAGTACTTAGAGCAGTTTTGTCATGTCATAGGTGGACCATACAACCTTGTCCAATGACAGGCTGCCAGGTGTTCAAAGTCCCAACTATTGTAACTGCTTGTGCAGTATTTATAGATGCTGCAGAGAATTGTAAAGGCATCCAAAAAACAGTGAGTGTTTGAGTGTATGCCTTTGACAATTTCTGTGACATTTCCTTTGTAATTTCTGAGAGAAGTATAAAGGTTTGGAACGCGGTTCCTGTAAACGATTGAGTGCTTTACGTTTCTGCAATTGTCTAATTGTTTAGATTGTGTGTTGTGTGTGTGGCTGAAGTTGTGCTGTGTGTGTGCGACTGCCAAGCAACGGTGTTGCGAAAAATAGAACGCCCCTGTCTCACAATGCATTAAGCTGTAGAAAACAGAGGTGGAGATGTTATTATAATTGGAAATTGAAAGAATGTTCATCCTTCCATATTAATTGTTCAAGTGTTAATTAAATTTTTCTCATATATAAATTTTCACAATTATTTGTACAAATTTTAAATATTTTTAAAAGGTAAATTAATAAAATTATTTTTTTATTTATCAGAAAAAATAATTGAAAGTGAGAGAATATTTTAAGGCCAAGGAGAATTTTGGTTAATGGTTAAGATTTTAATAATGAGAGTAGTACTCCCCACCACCAATTGGTAATTAATACTCTATAAATTTACGTTAATTGATACTCCCTCTTTTTAGTTAAAATCAATTATAAGTTTAATATTTTAATAAATTTATTACATTAATGCGAGTATATTTTTAATAAATAATCTTGATATCTATTAATATAAATAAAAGAATAAATTAATAAAATTAATTATTTTATTTATAACTTTTTAAATATAGCATAAAATGAAACGAAGTATTTATAGAAAATTAGGACGTGTAATTATTTTGTCTTGATAATCGATCAAAGAATCAGGACAGATTCACATTCACGCAATCGTAGTAAAAATATTTTACCATTCAAATACATAAATTTATCAATTACTACTACCATACAAAGAATGCACTACAGCTGCGGTCAAAATTGGAATACACGTCGAAATCGGCAGCACAGAAACAACCCATTAATGACATAGTAATATAATTTCTTCAATTAGTGTTACCAACTGGAAAATGAACAAAAAGGTAGGGCTAATAAGATAAACACTACTGCCATTTGCAAATGCCAGGTAAAATCAATTATAGGTAAGTTAAATTGATGTGTCATAATTATAGATTAGTTATATTGATGTGTCATATAAAATGAGATGGAAGAAATATATTGACAAAATGAACTTCTGTACCCTTGTACTATGTCGGTTTTGTAAGTTGGACATTCTACTTACATGATTGTCATTTGGACCTTTGAACCCATTAAAAAGCAACATTTTGCATTCTTTGATCGTTGATCTTGCCTATGTGACATGGAAATGATGATTAGGACAAACAGAGTGTAGCCACTCGCCTGGGGACGCGAGTGGGGGGTTAATTTTTGGTCAATTTTACATTAAAATAATTAAAAATAAAATAAAAAGAATATTAAAATTAAAAAGGGTCCTTTTTTTTCACTGCATCTTTTTTAATTTAAAAATATTTTTAAAAAATTTAAAAAAAAAATAAAAAAAAATAAAAATTTAAAAATATTTTGAAAAATTTAAAAATAATTTTAAAATATTTTTAAAAATTAAAAAAAAAAAATTCCTCCCCACCCCACCCCAGCCCGTCCCCACCTCCATCCCACCCAGCCCCGTCCCACCCCACTCCAACACCAGTCCAGCCCTTCCCCACCCCCACCCCAGCCCGTCCCCACCCTCCACACCTCATCAGCCCCATCCAACCCCTCCCCACACCCCTCCCAGCCCCACCCCCACCCCACCCCCAACCCGTTCCAGCCCTCACACCCCACCCCAACACTCTTCCAGCCCACCACCACCACCTTCACTTTTTATTTTTTATTTTATTTTTTCTTCAATTCAATTCTTTTCATTTTTTTCGAATAAAAATTAAAATTTGAAATCTTTGTTTTTGGGGATTCAAATTTAAATTTGAATTGAAAGTGAGTGATAGTGAATATTGAAAAAAAATAGTGAATTTTGCTTGAAAAAAATTAAACTTTTTGTGAATTTTTTAAAGATATTCAAATTTAAAAATAAAAAAATTATTATGTTTGTATATATGAATTTATAGTTAAAAATTTAAATTAGTTGGAGAACATTTTTTAATTATTTGGAATGAATTTGATGTTTAATTTGTGAGTAAAAATAAAAACATGATTACTCAAATTTTTCTACAATTATAAAAAAAAATTATTTAATTAAATTAATTTTAATATTTAATTTGTTAGTTAGCATTTTAAAAATGACTTGGAATTTAATGTAATACTTTTTTAAGTTTTTTTTTTTTTTTTTTTGTTATTTTTTTTAAGTGACGTGACAGATGAAGCAGACGTGACAACTGATGTGGGGAGAGTGTGTCACACTCACCAAAAAAGGTTTAAAATGTTGCTTTTTAGTGGGTTCAGGGGTCCAGATGATAAATATGTAAGTATAAGTATCCAACTTACAAAATCGACATAGTACAAAGGTTCAGAAGGTCATTTTGCCAAATATATTATGCTAACTTGATATCCAACCTCTTAATTAAAACTTAGAATTAGATCGACCTTTTACAATTATTATACACAAAATAAAAGGGACCATTAGAGGTGATAAATTAGTGAGTCAAACGAATCAAATACTAAAAGGCAGGAACAGATTTAGGGAATTGATATCAAACACAGATCCTAAAGGAGAAAAGTAAGAGAAATTAAATTCAACTCATGTACTGGTGCCTATCTTTTTGGTAAATTATTACTTACTCCTTTAGTTTTTTTTAATTGCTCCCTTTTTTTTTTAAGTCAAATGATACAAATTTTAATGGTCAAATCCATCGATAACCCCTCAAACTTATTTCTAAAATTCACTTAGGCTTCTAAACTAAGGTTTGTATCTATCAAATCCCTAAACCGTCCAATTTTGTTCCAATTGGGCCTTTTTTTAGCAATCAGCTAACAACTAAAAGTGTGTGTTGCACACAACGATGATATGACAAAAATGGCTAATTGAAAGCTAACACGTGATATTGTGGGTCCAATAATTATAAAATTATTTTAAAAATAAAAATAAAAACTGATTATTAAAAAGAATTATAAAATTTCAAAAAAATAATTATAAAATTATTTTAAAAATTTTAAAAAAAATAAAAAATAAAAAATGGCATTGAGGATCCAAATTATTAAAAAAAATATTCTGAAATTATTTAAAAAATAAAAATAAAAAACTGATTATTAAAAAGAAATTATAAAATTTTAAAAAAATAAAAAATGTCATTGAATCCAGATTATTTAAAAAATAAAAATAAAAAATTGATTATTAAAAAGAAATTATAAATTTTTTTAAAAAAATGAAAATAAATAATGGCATTAAGGATCCAAATTATTATAAAATTATTTAAAAATAAAAATAAAAAACTGATTATTTAAAAGAAATTAAAAATTTATTTAAAAATTAAAAATAAAATTATAAAATTTATAACAATGAAAATAGAAAACTAATCCCCACCTTCCCCCAAGTCCCCCTCCCCCAGCGTTCATCGTCTCTCAAACCCTCCCCCGCCCCCGGCATTCATCTTCTCTTTCCCCATGCGTTCCTCTTCTTCCCAACTAAAGTAAACTTTGCTTCACTGTGAACCTCAAAAATACACACATACAAAAATTGTTTAAAATCTACTTCAAAAATTTAAAGTGGGTCTAAAAAAAATATCTTTCTTAAATTTTTTTATAAAATGGTGATATTAATAGAGAAAAAAATGATCTTTCTTGTAATTTTTCAACAAAAAGTGATATTTGTTGTAATTTTTCAAGAAATGGTGATATTAATAGAGGAAGAAAAAAATGAATTTTGTTGGAATTGTTCAAGAAATGAGAATAATTATGGTGGATTAAAAAGAGATTGTTTATGTGAAGATGCGGGGGTAGGGTGGGGTTGAAGACAATGAAGATGCGGGGTGGGGTGGGGTTGAGGACGATGAAGAGGCGGGGTGGGGTGGGGTTGAAGACGCAGGGGGGTGGGGTGTTGTGAAGAAGATGATACCGGGGCGGTAGGGTGCTTTTTAAAAAAAAAAAATAAGAAATTAAAAATTTTATTAATAAATTAATTTAAATATAATTTTTTCAATTAATATTTTTGGGAGCTCAGTGCCACTTGGCACCTTTCTACTGGATAATTATTCAAAAAAACGTGTCTCACGCTGGACAACACGCGGAGTGTCACATAAGCAAAAAATGCCCAATTGGAACAAAATTAAGCGGTTTAGGAGTTTGATAGGTACAAGCATTAGTTTAGGGGCCTAGGTGAATTTTAGGGACAAGTTTGAGAGGCTATCGATGGATTTGATCAATTTTAATTAATATTTTAAGATGTATTTCTTAATTAAAAATAAAAATAAAAATACACTTTATAGTACTTTTTATGTAGTTTTTGAATATCTAAATTTTATATTTAAAAAATTAAAATAATTTAATTTAATTTTAAAACTTAATCAAATTAAGTCACAAAAAATAAAAACGCAGTTAAAAAGAAAAAGTTAATACATAAAAAATAATCTTAAACTTGACACCAAATTATAACTTTGACCTTAAACTTTGATAGTGCACAAATAGGACCTTTAACTATTCAAAATCTGAACAAATATGACCTCCGATTTTGCAACCCCATGCGTGAGTCTCACTCGTGCCTATATGGAAAGGTAATCCCATCACACGGTGTCACGTCGTTAAAAGGACTGACTTGGAGAGAGGTCATATTTGTACAGTTTTGAATAGTTAAAGATCATATTTGTATACTGTCAAAGTTTTGTTTTTTGTGTTAAAACGAGGTCGTTTTTTTTTTATTATTATTATTATTATTATAATAATTTTTTTATTTATTTCTATAGTAGTAAAACCTAACTTTTTTTTTAATTTTAAAAAATTATTATTATTATTATTTGGGATCGAACCCGCACAGTAGGCTGAAGGAAGCGTCCAAGAAGAGCAAATAACACCACTGGACTATCTAAGTGTCTTGTTTCATGTGGTTCAACATTAATATACGTACATAAATATACATTTTCTATCTTATATATATACAATGTAATTTTTTTACCGAGGGGGTTCGGGTGAACCCCATGGCAACCACGTAGGTCCGTCCCTCGTTAATTTAATAAAGTTTTAATAACGATAATTTAATAATATTTTAATTACGTTAATTTGATAACGTTAATTTAATATACTACTACTATCCTTAATAACATTAATTTAATAACGTTTTATTAAAACTATAATTTTTTTATTAAAATTATAATTTATTCATGTTTTGAATAGTTAAAGGTCATATTTGTGCACTATCAAAATTTAAGGTCAAAATTATAATTTGGTATCAAATTTAGGATTATTTTTATATATTAACTCAAAAAGAAATGAATGGAGTATATCCCGGTAGTGGTGAGAGAACTAATGATAATGGCCAGAAGAACTGTACTGATCTGAAGATTTCTTTTACATTTACAGCGATTTATTACTCTCACTCTATCATGACAAGCAGGGTGAACATCAAATTTATCCGAACTCAGTACTTGATGGTTTATAAATTTATCTATAAAATTCTCCTAAAAATATAATAAATAGTAATATAATAAAATTTATCTATCTACATATGCTGGGTTGGTACGTCTTTTCTTATTTTGAGACGGCCGGATGGTGGTTTTATGTGGTATGGTATGGTTACCATGATTTGGTGATTTTTCATGGTTTTCTTCTTTCTTTTTTCAACTATGCCCTCATATAATATAGTCTAATCTTATTTTACCCTTTATCCCATAGTATTATCTAAGGTTTTGTTGCGTTTGGTAGTACTAATGATGGTTCCTGCAAAAGAAAAGAATGCAAGAACAGAAGACCTCCGCCTTACCGATCTTTCTTTGTGTTCCAAACTTCCAGTGACTGAACTACTTTCAGAAAATAAAATAAAGATGAGTGGAAATGGCTTGTGGATAATCATTGTATTTCATCCAAATACAGATATTCAAATAAGGTAGATATACCCCTAACCCCAGTATGGGTTAGCAACAGGACTTCTAACAAGACGTGACAGAGGAACGGCAAATACATAGGAATACCAGATCACGAGAGTACAATAATAGTCCTTGGAGAATAATGAGAATTCAGTAGAAAGGAAATACCGGCTACAATGATCATAGTAAGTTTTTATTCCATTTCTGTTACTATTTAATGTTTCTTGGATTTCGATTATCATATTACTTTGTGGTAGTGACCGTACATTTTTAGTATGCTTTATCCTGCGTTCTTTCGCATTTTGTCTTGGCTTCTCCGCTCCCGTCGTTTTCGTTTTTCAAACTTTTTTGTAGTGCTTTTACTTGAGTCGAGGGTCTATCAGAACCAACCTCTTTACCTCCCAAGTTAAAGTCTGCGTACATACTATCCTCCCAGACTTGCTTGTGGGATAGCACTGGGTATGTTATTGTTGTTGCACTAGTTGTAGAAAGGAAATATGCAAGAGGTGCACGAGTAAACTAGCAGGGCTACTCTGCCAGTGGCGGAGCCACAGCCAACGAAGTGTGGTCAGATGAACACCCTTCGTCGGAAATTTTTTTCGAGTATATAGGTTAAATATAGATATTTATAGTTATATACATATTGTTGCACACCCTTAACAAGCTAAAGAAGCATAGTCCAGCAGGTACAACAATGTTTTATTTTCTTTGTTTTTTAAACAGTTCTTTGCCCAAGAAAAAATATGAACACCCTTAACCAAAAGTCTGACTTCATCATTGTACACTGCAAGTGACGAAAAGATGAAAGACATACCTCAATTACGAGAACTGCAACAACAGAGCACACTACAGTGTGCACCTAAACAATCGTCAGAGTAGAGAATTGTATTTTCTGTACAGATTGTGCATCCTACTTTACTACTCTCCAAACTGTTAAGCAAAGTTTTGCTGAGAGGTTTGGTGGTAGATGCTGTTTTTATAGGCCAATGACAACACAAAGAAAATCCTGCTCATAGTCAGAATATTTTAAGACCAAGGAGAATTTTGGTTAATGGTTAAGATTTTAATAATGAGAGTAATACTCCCCACCACCAATTGGTAATCAATACTCTATAAATTTACGTTAATTGTTACTCCTTCTCTTTAGTTAAAATTAATTAAAAAATTTATACCTTTTGAAAGCCTGAATAAATTTATTCAATTAATGTGAGCATATTTTTAATAAATGATCTTAATATGATCAATATAGATAAAAAGTAGATTAGTAAAATTTATTTTAAGTATAGTATAAAAATGGAAAGAAGGGAGCACAATTTATAGAAATCAGGACGTGTAATTACTCTGTCTTGGTAATCGGTCAAAGAATCAGGACAGATTCATATTCATGCAATCATAGTAAATACTAGTGAGTACTATTTTACCATTCAATTACGTATATTTACCAATTACTATCATAAAAAGAATGCACTACTGCCATTTGCAATTTGCTAGAAACGTGTAGATATACAGTCCAAATTGTTTGCTTTATTAAAAATAAAAACATGCGTAATAAAGTAGCTTAGCCGCATTTTTGCCGAGTCCCGGACAAAATACTGCTCCCTTTATTTCATTTTATGTGATATTATTTAACTCAGGAGTCAGGACTGACTCTATCTATTAAGAAAATAGGCAACCGTCTTAGGCCCTCAAATTTGAGATTTTTTTTAATTTTTTTTACAATAATAGATTATATGTTTTTTATAAAAAACATATTAAATATTATTTACAGAGAAAATAAATTTTCTTATAAAAAGTAAAGAATTATTAGAAGAAGTTTGATATATATTTAAACTTTAAAGTATTATGTCTCAAGAAAGATTAAATGCATTAGTTATATTGACAGAAAAAAAATTACTAGAAGAAATCGCTATAAAAAAAATATTAACAACTTTGCATCTCAAAAAATTTAAAATATAGACTTAATAAAAAAAAAAAATTCCTTAACAATTTAAGGTCTTCATTTATTTTTCGCCTTTGGCCCCCGAAGTGCTCGAGCCGCCCCTGAATTTTGACTTGACATGTTATTTATCAAAAAAAGAAAGATAGAACTTTGAAATTTTATGGCCTGTTGTGAATCATCATTTCACTATAGGTAAAAGAAAAAATTTAAAGTTAAATTGATGTATCATATAAAATAAAACGGAGAGAGTATATTATGCTAATTTAAGAATAAGTATAAATTTGATATCCAACCTCTTAATTAAAACTTGGAATTAGATCGACCTTTCACTGTTATTATAGACAAAATAAAAGGGCCCATTAAAGGTGATACATGAGTGAGTCAAACGAATCAAATACTACTGTATAAATAACATAAATATCAATCCTTTTGGAAGTAATTACACTCTCTCCCATTTTCTTAATTACTTTACTTTCTCTTCCTACTAATATACATAACATAACCGACATATACATAATATTCTGTGTATATGTTAAAATTTTTATAATATATTTAGGGAGTTAATATTTTTTATAATATTAAAAATATAAGTTGTGTATTTGTGTAATTTTTGCAATACTAAAAGGCAGGAACAGATCCAGGGTATTGATATCGAATGCACACCCTAAAGGAGAAAAGTAGGAGAAATTAAATTCAACCCATGTACCGGTGCCTATCTTTTTGGTAAATTATTACATACTCCCTCCCTTCTTTTTTAATTACTTCATTTTCTTTTTTAAAGTTAAGTGATACAAATTTTAACTAATATTTTAAGATATTATTTATTAATTAAAATTGAAAAAAAATATAATTTATAAGTAATATTTTCCATGTAGTTTTTAAATATCTAAATTTTAATTTTAAAAAATTAAATTAATTTAACGTTAAAACTCAGTTAAATTGACTCATGGAAGGAGTATACCGCGGTGGTAGAACTAATGATAATGGCCAGAAGAACTGTACAGATCTGAAGATTTGCTTACATTTACAGCGATTTATTACGCTCACCCTATCATGACTAGTAGCTTTGGAATATCGAATTTATCCGAGCTCAGTACTTCATAATTATAAATTTATCTATAAAATTCCCCTAAAAAATATAATAAATAGTAACATGAACTCATACCTTCAAAAATATAATGAGTTCAGTAATTAAAAATAAAATAAAATATTGAACTCATTAAATTTAAATTAGAGATCGACGTGTCGAATTGACACGTGTTTCCTTATTTTGAGACGGCCACATTAAAGCAATTGCAGCTACTATATAATTGTTGAACTGTTCAACACGGTTCATTGACAACTCCTTAGCTATTTGGATAAGACTACGTTAAGTTGCCAATTAACTTGCTCTCTAACTTGCCATGACAGTCCGATCCGATGCACTAAAGTTCCTGCTATGCACGAGGTCCGGAAAAGGATCAGACCACAAGGATCTGAATCTATTATACGCAAGCTCACCTTAAATTTCTGAGAAACTATTTCCACGACTTAAAACCCGTAACCTCTTGATCACATGACAACAACTTTATCGGTTACCCCAAGGTTGCCCTATAGGCTCACCAAAAAATGTACTCATTCCAAGATGATGAACAACTCCATAACTTTAATTTATTTTCAATTTGAAAACATTATACTATTATTGACTATGAAACATGGCATTCTGCAAAATTAGAATGTTGGAACTTTATCACCGAAAAGCTTACTAGTTTTTCACCATTTCGTGAGCCAATAGTTGGAAAACAAATGCAACAATTGGAAGTGTTCATGCAAAGTGACGGAAAAAATGATTCTGAGAATCTACAAGCTGAATAAATCAACACATACAACCACACAGCCGAGTAAAGAATTTAAATATTACAGAGGGTTGGGGGAGAGGAACATATAATAATCTCTTTTCTGGTAACATATAAAACTTTATGCAGGATTATCTGAGACTTTGTGCTTCTGTCAGTCTATAAATCACACCTCAACTAACAAATACCCCTCTAACAAATATATATACTGCACACAGGGATAAATTCACCTATGGAATTGAAATTACCCTTTAAATCGGACAACAATGCATGATATATCATCTTTACTTTCTCTGATCAATGCTTCGATTGCTAACTGCTTGGCTGCCTTCTCTGGATCTCTGACCTTCCTCACAATGTCAACTGCCTCTTGATTAGACATTACCTGGAAAATCCGCAATCAAAAGCAAGGAAAGGAAAAAGTGCACCTAAGAATGCCAAAACGGAAAGGGATACAGAGATGTTTGGAGCAAATGGCACCTTCCATAGACCATCACTGGCAAGTATGAGAAGATCTGTATCCGCATCAACATCAGCATTTGTTACATCAGGATCAGAACTCAAGTGTGATTTCAGGTTTTTGTCACCAAAAGCACGAGATACAGCTAGTTGGCCATTTACTCTAGCAACATCTCCTGAGATTATATAAATTTCAATAGGCATGTCGGTAACAATCTCCATATGCAACGTGAGATGCCTTTTATTCAAGTCGTAGATCAAATCAGTTTAATTTGGGTCTAAGGCACCCCGAATAACTCGTGTGAATTCTATATCTAGACAAGAGTAGGTTTCTAAACTAAGATATTAGATCACGTTTTCAATCCTTCTTTTTTTTTTCTCTCAGCACAGAGCACATATAAAGTAACAACAGTGAAAAGAGATATTTTAGTCATCAAAACATTTTATCAGGTTAACTGGGAAAAAGTTCATAAACAAATGAAGGTCGACTCCATGGTTAAGTTCTATGCGCCAACAAGAAGAATAAATACTGACCAGCTTATGTGCAAATGCAACTATTAAAAAGACGTCTACCAATCATAAAGAATATCTTTGGTGAGCCATAAATGGTAGATGCCAAAACATAAATCAGATAGCAAGCACCTGATGTCATAACTCGTCGGTAGCCTATGCTTGATAGGGGAGGGTCTGTTGGGATTATGAGATATCCTTTTCTAAGGGTAAAGAATCCTCCAGTCGAGAACTCTATCAATTTTTCCATGTCCATGGAACTATTGCAAAACAATATTACACTAATCCATTTTAAGTAGAATTCAAGCTCTGGTTCTTTTGAATTTAAAACATAGAGATGGACCTCCATTGCTTCTCACAGAAAGATCTCTTTATCTCCAACTTTTCACTTCTTAATTTATACTATGCAACTAAGGGAGAGGAGAATATTTGATCTCATATTGGCCGAGGGAAGAGACAGTTCTCTCATTATGTAGTCTTGGTCACTTGGGCAATCCTCACCTCAAGAGCTAGTTTCTGAGGCCGAGTTAAGCCCAAACTCCCATCCTTTTGCATGATATTAGAGTCCGATCCCTTTAAATTTCTAGTTTGCCCAATGTTGGACCCTCAATATCATATGTTGCTGTCTACACTCCAAATGTCCAACTTCAAGCATAGGTATTATTAAGTGTTCCACATTTGTTGAGACTTGAGACATTGAGGAAATAGGATGTTGTCCACGTGATTTGAACTTTTGAGGTTGAGTTAAACCCATAGTCCATTTTCTTTAAAGATCTGACAAATTGATGCCTTGTCACACTTATTTAATCTTTTTGATAGCCACAGGTCTTGTAGACGAAAACAAAACGGCGGCTTTCAAATTAATTAAATCACTAGCAAATTCCCCATGCTTAGTGCAATTTTAAATAGAAATAATCTTTTCAAAGATTAATTGCGATAGAAGAGATAAATACTATATACCTAACTCCATAATAAAATATTTTATCTTAATATTAATTGTTAAACTATGGTACATGATTAATACAATTTCTTATGCCAATATAAAAATACACCCGCACCCATAGTAGAACCTACAGTTCGAAGTCGACAGTTGAAGAAATACAACTTTAACTTCATGGTAGAACTATACAACTTAAAAAGAGGCAACTTTGATTCTGTACCATACTATGGCCTAAAAGGCTAAACTGGTAAGCCCCTAAAAATGATTTTAAATTGTAAAAAGGGGAAAAAATCTTAGAAGTCGCACATGTTATGTCATAGGAAATTTAAAAATAATAATGAAGTAAAATTGTACCAGAGATTCTTATGAAACACATTGAAATATTATAGTATTAATACGATATATTTGTCTAGTGGATTTCCCGCGCTACGCGATTTTTGAAAACATAAATAAAATTTATCTTTATATAACGTATAAGAGCCAGCTGACCCATGCATTTAAAGTGATATACACATTTCTCTTCTTAAAATAAGGATATATTTGCATGATTTCTTTTTTGAAGCATTTATTTTGAAGTATCCAACATAACTATTAGTACCACAAAAATCAATACAACTTTTAGATTTATATAACTTATGTTATTTTGGCATTTTCTCACGATATTTGCACTCAAAACACACATATTACAAATTTTATTATAATTATATGTACTAAGCTGCTCGTTGACAACAAACACTCAGATCGTTAGAAACTAATACTACCGGACTTTGGGAGAACATTTGAAGCACTACATTTATTAGTCATTTCTAATCTACAAGCACCACTAAACAGATTATTTTCTAGAATAAAGACAGTAACCATCAATTTATTTTATCCAAATTATTTCCCAATTACCTAGCGTTGCTGAGCACACACGTCATGGTCGTTTCTACAAAATTAATGTCACCAGCTCATCTTTACCCTTTTCAGGATAGGCCCCCAAACAGTTTGCATTACTCTAATTATAATACTACTAATTACTAGGTTGAGAACTACTACCTTTCCATGTAAACCTTGACTGTACTTCACAAAAATCTTTCAATCACGTAAATCCACGAAAAAGACACATTTGACTCCTAATACTGAACCCTGGTAACGTGAGATGAAGAACCACACCAATTAGAAGGGAGAAAATAAATTAAATTAAATCTCATTGATTTTATTAGAAGCGGAGAATTGGTACTATACACTCTTATCATAAAGAATAAGTGAAGATGGACTATACAGGCTTAAGACTAAGGTAATGTATACGTATGAAGCAAGTTAGGACTTAAGGGACAAATTGACGCAATCCATTTTCAATTTGTATTACAATATATCCACAGGAGTACGTGATAGCATGTGAAAATCACCTGGCATGTTTGAGACAAAACCACCTCTGTTTTCAATGTCACCTCGCTCGGTGTTTGGTTCATGATCAATTGACAGCTGGATGGCCTGACCCCTCCTAGAAAGCACTGCTCTGGAATCCCCAACATTTGCTACCCATAGCTTACGGCCATTTATAAGAATTGCAGTCACAGCAGTGGAACCACCTCTTCCAAGATCAGGATTGTGTGAAAGAATAGCCTGATCTGTTCTCTCATATGCATGTAAGATTGCCCTATGAGGGTCATTCCGAAAATCCTCCTAGAAATTTTTAACATAAAAGGTGAGAGAAACTCCAAACAAACCGTGCCACCTAACACAAAAATAAAACAATAAACAGACCCTAAAGAAATAAAACTGCCCAAGTTTAAATTATCATGCATTTAATGTTAAATGGAATTTCTGAGATTGGTTAGCCGTAGAGAGCATTGCATTAGAACTTTGTTCTTGACATGGCACACTTATATCGGTGTTCGGACTTGATCAACCTCTCTACTAATATTGTGTAGATCTCTAAAAGAATACTTTAAGCTTCTGCTTTTCCAAACTAGCAACAGGGACCGACCAGTAACATTACCAATTTTTCGCTGTTGCTCATGCTAGAGCGGGATCTTCCAATCAAAACCAACAAATGCAAGATTAAAAAAAAAGGGGGGGGGAGGGGACCATGTTTTAAATATGTTCAGGTGAAATCAATAACATAGCCATCATTAAATGCTCCAAAAGAAATTGTCTTACTAAAACCACAATGATCCACACGGAGCATAGAAGTTCAATCATCAGAGATTCTTAATTTACCTCATTTAATATATTGGCAAACAAATGCTTTTGTAAATAGGCAGGCACACTATCTCCCAAATGCCCATCATAAATAGCAAAAAGTCCTAGTTCATGTCCATTCAACTGGACGAATTTAGAAACATGGTAATCCTCCATGGGATGATTGGCTTTCCCCTTAACCAGGCTGAAGCCATACTTGATAGGCCCTTGATTGCTTCTTCCTTTGCCAGAGCTACATGATGACCGTCCTCCTGCAAGCTAAAGGAAAAATGATACTTCAGCTTTGTGATCAATCCAGCCAAATATACAATGCAGACAGCCCATAAACTGAGATTAAACACCCATCCCCAAAAAATTTATTAAAAAAGTAACTCCATTTGTTATGGAAGTGAACTCTGAAGTCATTTATTGGGATTTCGTAGAAAGATAATTAATGGAACACCAATCATGGAAAATGTCGACAATAATCTACACGGGTAGTGGGACAAAGTGCAATGCTACGTGTCCCAATAAAACCAAGGATAAGATGCTCTAAATATCAGAGAGTTGCACTCCATAAAATACACTCATTGCGAAAATTTTGTTAGCATGCTATAGGACAAAACATCCAAACAGGGAAAAATAAAGGAATTTTATGAGACCAACAAAGAAGAAAAGACCCGAAGGCTGTCTTGAAGCCAATGCTAGAGACAACACATAGAAAGAGAACAACCTTGAAGCCAAAGTATTTCAAACTACAATAATATGTGCTAGTTAAATTCCACAAAAAGCAAGCAATTCAGAAATCTCAGCACTTGTGATGGTGGGAAGTAGCAAGTAGCCGGTGCGGAATAGTAGAGGCGCACACAAGCTAGCCCGAACACCATTTTATCCTCCCTCTTCCCTATCCCTCTCCCCCCTCCAGGTAGACAAAGAAAACTTCCAAAAATTCCTTACTCCCAAAAGAAGAACATAGTTCAATAAGATCCTGCATACATTAGCTAAGGACTTTACACACCGACACTAATAGTGTAAATTAATCTATTATAGCATGTTACTTATATTAATTTCAGGTTACCAATCAATCTTTACTTTTTTAGTTGACAAGGGAACCAGCAGCCGCTATCCTTGGGGTGCGCACGAGGTAAACCCACTCCAATATAATAGCTTGCAAAACACACTTGGCAAGCTCTGTGCGACGAGCAGTGGCGGAGCCACATTGAATTGAGGGGATTCATCCGAACCCTCTTCGTCGGGAAATTATACTATTTTTACATGGTCAAAAATATTTTTATGTATATATAGTACATGTTGAACCCCCTTCGACTAGTCCATATATTTACTTCTGAACCCCTCAATGAAAATCCTGGCTCCGCCACTGGCAACGAGTTCCACCGAGAAAGCATGTAGGGGGGGTTCAAACCTGAGACATCCCATTCGGGAGGTCACCTGCTCGACCAACTCATCCACCCCTGCGGATTACCAATCAATCTTTACTTAATACGGCTACATGCTATTACCTTTTAAACGACATGATTGTGTAGATATCCTTTTACGCTGCCAGTACACACAACGTAAAACTCATAAGCTTAAACCCCTAAAATTATTTTGTAAGAATACATTTAGTTTTCTATGAAGAAGCAAGCATCATGAAACGACTTCCATCTGAAAAGCTAAAGGTGTCCGAGCAACAGGATACCTGCCACCTCCAACCGAAAACAGATATTAGACAACTCCGTCCACCAAGACTAGGACAAATGGGATGAATCACCTCGTGTTTTTTCGCAGGTTTTCAACCCACTTCGCTGACCCCTGATAATCAGCTTATCATATCATAGTTCAACGAACAGCTAAACAATCGGAATAAAATTTTAATAGGGAAAATAAACACTCATCAAGCAAAACCTAAAAGATCCCAAAAGTTATAGCTTGCCAATATTAAACCTCACCTTTGAGAACTTAGAATTGAAGCAGCATAAATTATCCATATAATAATTCAGTCACTCCTCAGCTGCCTCCTATATAGTAAGCAACGTGTACCATAAACCCTCCTAACCTGATATCTACAACCACCTGCAACATCAAAAACAGAATCTTGATCATCAAAACAAAAAAACAATCAAAATATATCCAAGAATCCACTTTTCTACAAGATTCACAAAATTCTTCAAAAAACAAGATTTGGGTATTGAAAAAAATATCATCTACTCACCGATCCACCAGTCCACAAAATTCCAAAGACGAAAAAAAATATATCAACAAGATTTGACTTTTGTGTTGAACATAAGAAAAATACTATTATATATATATGATTAAACAGAACAAAAAATCAGAGATTTAAAGAAAAAAGTTGGAAACTTGAGAATTATTTAGGAGTTTGATGGAGTTTTTGTGAGAGAAAAGAGTTGGATTCGGTGTCAAAAAAAGGCTTATGCTTTGGGTTTTGGGGTTCCTTATTGACTTTGCTGTCTTTTAGGTTATATACTAGTATTTCTTTAATTGTGTTTGTACTAATGTTACAGCCAGTCAGAGGGGACTACTTGTCCTTTTTCCTTTCTTTCTTGTACAGCTGTTTCCTCTTTCTTTCTTTCCCCTTTTTATACTAAAATGGAATATACTTAAGTGGTAAAAATTGAGAAAATGGAATGAAAAGGGGAGGCTTGTAATAAATTACTACAGGAAAAAAATAGTAGCACTAAAACTGATCATCAACTTGCAACCATGTTATTCGGTCAGCAATTTGTACTTTTTTAAAATTTAATAAATAGTTCCAGTTTCCTTGCTTTTCAACTGTTTATCACCAGTTTTGCCCACTACCTTTGCCAAGTTTTCATTGTGTGAATCCTTTATTTCAAGGGTTGATGATAATAGAATAATAAATTCATTCTTGTCATAGTTATAAAGGGAGTACTTATTTGTTAGGTGAATTTGAAGTTTTGAACTAGTCTTTTATTCTTCTACTTATCCTTTTGTAAAGCTCTCTGTTGCCAAAAGCTTAATACCAAAAAAATTGTCAACTGATACGATAAGTTTGCCACAATTTTAACCATAGTACCACTTATTGGGATGATAAAATTAGTACATAAAATTATATTTCCTCAATTCATTCGAGTTTGGGCTGATTATTCTTCTGACTATTTATTAGCTTAGTCCAACTCGTATTGATTCATTAAAAAATTATGTTGATATCTAATTCAAATTAATTTTTAGAAGAAAATTCGACAAAATATTTTCAAAAATATATTTTTATAAAATAACAATTAAAACTTAATAAAGGTTGAGAGTTGAATTTGACATGTTTTTTTAACTTATTTCAACTCAAGCAACTTTTTAACGAATCAATAATCTGCTCATCTATTAACTTAGACTATTATAAGCCACCTAAATTCAGTCTAACATGTTCATTTATCGCTTCTACCCATTATTTTTCTGAAAATATGAAAAGAAAAGTAAGGGCGGACCTATATTCATTTTTGGGGTGTTCCGGCATCCATTAAACTCGACATAGAATGGGTAAAATTTCATAGAAAATACATAAAAATAGGTACATAAATATGTAAAAGCATACACTAAAATAAAAAGTTGATTGGGTGCATTAATATTTAGGTTGTTGTTTTTTCCAGTTTTTAAATTTTTTAAGCATCCGCTGTTCTTAAATCTTAAGTCCGCTACCGAAGAAAAGTCAAGAAATTGTTGGAGCTTTTACTTCAACAACATACATATTGTAATCTCACAAGTGAGATCAGTATGTATATAGTAGAAAGACGATTTTCAAATGACTCAATGGATTTTTGCGTCAATCATAATTTTTGTTCTTGAGATGAGAAATAAATCATTTGGTTAATTTTCTTAATAAATTAATTGTTGGGTTCATAGTAAATGAGAAGTGTGAATGGAAAATGGAGAAAAACCAAGTGGAAGAGAAAAAATTAAGATCACACCAAAATGGAAAGTGTACTCAAAAATAGGAAAACTTACTAAATTCTCCCACATTGGTGGGAGAAAGAAGCTTTAAAGTGTTTATATTGTGAAACACACTCCCATATGGATAAGTGAGACAAGGAATAAGAGATGCCTCGCGTTGTCGTCGTTGTCGCTCGCTCGGCTCAGCTTTGGATTTGATCGATCGATGAGATCTATCTTTTTGGACAAACTTTATTTGAATTCCGAAGAATGCCAAGGAAAAATGCAGTATTTTTTTACTGCAGAGTTTCGGAACTCCATTTATATACATGCAGCATGCAGTAACAGTGAAACAGTAACAGATGCAATGGTTTGAACAAGAAATGTTTCGAACTGATATTTAGTTTCAGAAGGATGCAACCCTTCTGAAAATGACACAGTGTTTCGTGAACTGACATGACTGTTTCGGAACAAACACACTAATTCCCATGAAATGACATGATTGTTTCGGAACAAACACACTCCTTGATGAACAGGCATGAATTTACAGAAAAGGTGCAACCTTTGAAGTGAATCATTGCCTCTTTTCAGAAGAGGCATGTTATGGCTATAAAAACCTGTTTTCTTCCACAGGTTTTGGTACGAAAATTTCAGAATACAAAATTACTTCTTGTCTTCCAAATTACTCTGTGTGATCAATCAAAATGTTTCGTGCGTTCGAAGATATTCCAACCGTTTGAGGTAGCGCTACAGTTGGCCTGTTTAGCCATTTTATCCTAGGAGAAAAAATTTCACAACCTCGGGTACAGTGAGGGGAATTATTTCCTTAAGGAAACTCTGTGAATTCGGATGACTTGGCTATTTTCTGTTTCATCTTAATTTCTGAAAGAATAAAAGACACCCCTTGGAAAGGTCATTTTGATCTTGTGTTGAGGGTATTTGATATACTTCATTGTGTTCTTGTTTATACTTGAACTCTAGTTGAAGTTATTGTTCTGCATATACTGATTTTGTGTACCCGAAGTACAAACTAAAATAACAATCTTAAGGAAATAACTAATTTTACAAAATCTGTATAACTTATTTATGGAGATTAAAGCTTTAAGCTTTCTACTCCGCTTGAATTTAACTAGTGATTAGAAGACATAAAATCTTCATCACAAGTTAAAGTTCACTCGGTTGATGATTTAAAGTTATAAAAACTTCATCGTTAATTAGAAACAAGATGAAAAGTTGAAAAGTTATTTAACTTTATAAGTAGTATTCTGAAAATACTAATTTTTTTTGTCTTGTGTTGACAGGAAAGATGACTAACGAAAGTCAAATGATAGATGTGACAACGTCTGTGGGGGCAACTAATATTGCCACATCAAGTCGCACAAATACTCCACCAACAATGGCACCGGCGGAGAAGCCCGAAAAATTTTCGGGCATTGACTTCAAGCGGTGGCAGCAAAAGATGTTCTTTTACCTCACCACTTTATGTCTGCAACGGTTCACTAGCGAAGACGCTCCTGAGGTGCCCGAGGGAACCTCGGATAAAGACCGCTTCGTTATTGTAGAAGCTTGGAAACATTCAGACTTCCTTTGCAGGAATTATATTTTGAGTGGTCTCCAAGACGACCTCTACAATGTTTATAGTGGAACCAAGACATCAAAGGAACTGTGGGAGGGGCACTTGAACAAAAATATAAGACGGAGGATGCGGGAATTAAGAAATTCCTTGTTGCACGGTTCCTGAACTTCAAAATGATAGATAGCAAATGTGTTGTCTCTCAAGTACAGGAGTTGCAAGTCATCATACATGATCTCCTAGCAGAAGATATATCTTTAAAAAATACCTTAGTTGAACAAATTAAAAATATTCTTAATACTCACATAAACTGTTTTGTAGGTTTAATTGTGAATGATGCTTTCCAAGTAGCAGTGATAGTTGAGAAGCTACCACCTTTGTGGAAATACTTCAAAAACTACTTAAAGCATAAATGCAAGGAGATGACTTTTGAAGATCTTATTGTCCGACTTTGTATTGAAGAGGATAATAAAGCTGCCGAAAGAAGGTCAAAGGGGAATTCTACAATTAATGGAGCACATATTGTAGAAGATGACCAAAACAGTTCTAAGAAAAGGAAGAAAGTTGAACAAGGAAGCAATCAACCCAAGAAAAAGTTCAAGGGAAAATGCTTCAACTGTGGCAAGATTGGCCACAAGTCTATAGATTGTCGTTCCCCAAAGAAAGGCAAGAAGAAGGATCAAGCAAATATGATTGAATCCAACAAAGAATGCGATGATCTGTGTGCTATGTTCTCAGAATGCAACTTGAAGGGGAATCCTCGCGAATGGTGGATGGATTCTGGTTCCACCCGCCATGTATGTGCCAACAAGGAGTTGTTTTCGTCATTCGCTCCGGCTCAAGTAGAAAAAATAATCTACATGACTAACTCCGCTAAGGCTAAGGTAGAAGGAACAGGAAAAATTTGCTTAGAGATGACTTCCAGAAAGGTCTTGACACTTAACAATGTCTTGTATGTTCCGGAGTTACGTAGGAATTTAATTTTTGTTTCAATTCTAGACAAGAACGGATTCAAATGTGTAACCGTTTCAGGAAAAATTATAATTAGCAAAGGAGAAATGTATGTAGGAAAAGGCTATCTGACCGAAGGTCTTTATAAGATGAATGTAATGACTGTTGAAATAAATAGAAGTTCGAATTCTTCTTATTTGCTTGAGTCTTAGGATTTATGGCATGAACGTTTAGGCCATGTTAATTACAAAACGTTACAAAAACTGATTAACTTAGAAAATTTGTCAAACTTTGAGTGCAATAAATCAAAGTGTCAAACGTGTGTGGAATCGAAGTATGCAAAGCATCCTTATAAGTCCGTTGAAAGAAATTTAAATCCCTTAGACTTAATACACACTGACATTTGTGATATGAAGTCAATACCATCACGTGGTGGGAAAAAGTATTTCAAAACTTTTATTGACAATTGAACTAGATATTGTTATGTCTACTTGTTAAATAGTAAGGATGAAGCAATAGATGTGTTTAGGCAATATAAAACTGAAGTTGAAAATTAGTTAGACAAAAAGATCAAAATGATAAGAAGTGATAGGGGGGGAGAATATGAATCTCCCTTTGCACAAATATGTGTAGATAATGGAATAATCCATCAAACTACGGCCCCATATTCACCTCAATCTAATGGAATTGCGGAAAGAAAAAACCGAACTTTGAAGGAAATAATGAATGTCTTACTTATAAGTTCTGGTTTACCGGAAAACTTATGGGGGGAGGCTATGCTTACGGCCAATCGTATGCTCAACAGAGTTCCCCATAGTAAGACACAATCAATTCCTTACGAAAAATGGAAAGGAAGAAAACCCAACTTAAAATATTTCAAAGTGTGGGGGTGTCTAGTGAAGGTTCAAGTTCCTATACCTAAAAGGGTTAGGATAAGACCTAAAACGGTGGACTGTGTATTCATAGGATATGCTAAAAGTAGTAAAGTATGTCGATTTTTGGTTCATAAATTCGAACATTCGGATATTAATGAAAATACGGTAATAAAATCAGATAATGCTGAATTCTTTGAAAATATTTACCCGTATAAAACTAGACATGAACAGTCTAGTGGGGGTCTAAATGACCCCGTGATGAACCAATTGAGAATGAACATAATGAAGAAAATCCAAGATGTAGTATACATCAAAAACGTCTACATCATTTGGATCGGATTTTGTAACATTTCTCTTAGAAAATGAGTCTCAAACATTTAAGGAAGCGATGACATCTTCGGATTCATCATTTTGGAAAGAGGCAGTCAATAGTGAGATTGATTTAATCTTAAGCAACCATACATGGGAATTGGTTGATCTTCCTCCCGAAAATAAACCTTTAGGTTCTAAATGGATCTTCAAAAGGAAAATGAAAACGGATGACACTATTGACAAATACAAGGCAAGACTTGTAGTAAAAGGCTTCAAACAAAAAGAAGGTCTTGATTACTTTGATACATACTTGCCAGTAACAAGGATAACATCGATTCGAATGTTAATTGCCTTAGCGGCGGTCTATGATCTTCAAATCCATCAAATGGATGTGAAAACCACTTTCTTAAATAGAGAATTGGAGGAAGAAATATACGTTGAACAACCTGAGGGTTTTGTGGCTCCAGGAAAGGAAAATAAGGTGTGTAGACTTATTAAGTCGTTGTATGGACTAAAGCAAGCACCTAAACAATGGCATGCGAAGTTTGACAAAACCATGTTGGCAAACGGGTTCAAGATAAATGAATGTGATAAATGTGTATATATTAAAGGCACTCTAAATCACCAAGTCATTGTTTGCTTATATGTGGATGATATGTTGATCATCAGCAGAGACATTTCTGACATAAATGCAACCAAATGAATGCTCGAGAACAAGTTTGATATGAAAGACCTTGTAGTTGCAGATGTGATCTTAGGTATAAGAATCAATCAAACTCCACAAGGGTTAGCATTGTCACAGTCTCATTATATCAAAAAATACTTGACAAGTTCAAATATATGGAATTCGGTATTGCCAAGATTCCATTGGATGTGAACTTTGCACTTCGAAAGAATGAAGGTGAAAGTGACTCACAATTGGAGTATGCAAGAGTATTGGAATGTTTAATGATTATAATGAACTGTACATGACTAAACATAGCATGTGCTATTAGTAAATTGAGTCAGTACACGAGTAATCCCAACAAAACTCACTGGATAGCAATGAAAAGAGTTTTGGGGTATCTTAAATACACTCAAAATTATGCTTTGCATTATAATAAATATCCTGCAGTACTTGAAGGATATAGTGATACAAATTGGATTATCGGATCGAATGAAGTAAAATCCACAAGTGGATATGTATTTACTATCGGTGGAGGAGCAGTCTCTTGGAAATCATCCAAACAGACTTGTATTGCTCGCTCTACAATGGAATCTGAATTTATCGCATTGGATAAAGACGGTGAAGACGCAGAATGGCTCCGAAATTTCTTAGAAAATATTATTCCAGTGGCACCAGTATGTATACACTGTGATAGCCAAGCGGAAATAGGTAGGGCAGGGAGCATGATGTACAACGGTAAATCTCGTCACATACGATGAAGACACAATGCCATTAGGAAACTTCTCTATAGTGGAATTATCACTGTAGACTATGTAAAGTCAAAGGATAATGTGTCGGATCCACTTACAAAAGGCCTATCTAGAGAAGGAGTTGAACGGACATCCAAGGGAATGGGTTTAAGGCCTAAGACAAGTCAGCACAACGGTAACTCTACCTAGCAGACTGGAGATCCCAAGAGCTAGGTTCAAGGAGATCAAACAAAGTTGTGTCTGACAGGTTTAACATTGTCAATTACCCAATCCATTCTCATAATGTAGACAATATCTAGTAAAAACAAGGATAAGACTTAAGGTTAAAAGTCTTTTAATGATTATCTAAATTTGACAGATTTGACCAAACAGTTTTAATCTACAAGATTGAACGTTTAGAAATCACCTATGTGAGGGTGAAGTGGAAGCCGCTTCAAAGAGAATGTTAGTAAAGGCTTATTCTATAAGCTCTCATGAAACTGGAACGTGTTCATGGCTGAAAAGAACAAAACCATGAGAACCATAAACGTTAAAAGGCTGGTTGTGTGACATGTATTGTTTAGGTGTGCATTAAAGCTCGACGGTTCAAAGATATCAAATCTACCGATTGACCGAGTGCATCCGATGCATGTTCACTACGGAAAGTTCAAAGGAAAACCCACTTATTCAGATGCAATCAGTCTTTGCTTGATGATCACATACTTGTCCGTAAAACTTTTACGGAAAATAGTCATTCCCCATTCATGTGGGGGATTATTGAGTTCATAGCAAATGAGAAGTGTGAATGAAAAATGGAGAAAAATCAAGTGGAAGAGAAAAAATTGAGATCACACCAATATGGAAAGTGTACTAAAAAATAGGAAAACTTACTAAATTCTCCCACATTGGTGGGAGAAAGAAGCTTTAAAGTGTTTATATTGTGAAACACACTCCCATATGGATAAGTGAGGCAAGGAATAAGAGATGCCTCGCGCCTTCGTCGTCGTCGCTCGCTCGGCTTCGGATTTGGATTTGAAAAATGATCGATCGATGAGATCTATCTTTTTGGACAAACTTTATTTGAATTCCGAAGAATGCCATGGAAAAATGCAGTAAATTTTTACTGCAGAGTTTCGAAACTCCATTTATATATATGCAGCATGCAGTAACAGTGAAACAGTAACAAATGCAATGGTTTGAACAAGAAATGTTTCGAACTGATATTTAGTTTCAGAAGGATGCAACCCTTCTAAAAATGACACAATGTTTCGTGAACTGACATGACTGTTTCGGAACAAACACACTCCTTGATGAACAGACATGAATTTACAGAAAAGGTACAACCTTTGAAGTGAACCATTGTCTCTTTTCAGAAGAGACATGTTATGGCTATAAAAACCTGCTTTCTTCTACAGGTTTTGGTACGAAAATTTCAGAATACAAAATTACTTCTTGTCTTCCAAATTACTCTGTGTGATCAATCAAAACGTTCTGTGCGTTCGAAGATATTCCAACCGTTTGAGGTACAGCTACAGTTGGTCTGTTTAGCCATTTTATCCTGGGAGGAAAAATTCCACAACCTCGGGTACAGTGAGGGGAATTATTTCCTTAAGGAAACTCCGTGAATTCGGACGACTTGGCTATTTTCTGTTTCATCTTAATTTTTGGAAGAATAAAAGACACCCCTTGGAAAGGTCATTTTGATCTTGTGTTGAGGGTATTTGATATACTTCATTGTGTTCTTGTTTATACTTGAACTCTAGTTGAAGTTATTGTTCTGCATATACTAATTCTGTGTACCCGAAGTACAAACAAAAATAACATTAATTTCAATGAATTGTGTAAGACACATAATAATAATAATAATAATAATAATAATAATAATAATAATCATAATATTGGCATTAGCCATTAAGGTAAGCGAAAAGTAGTAAGGGAACCGAACCAAACGGCCCTAAACGACCTAAGTTTTTGCCTGTTTAATAAGGCAAATGAAGACGATCAAGTAAACAACAAATGCTAGTTTGCCTCTTTTTGAGATACCTCAATTAGTTCAACATTATTGCTTATATAAATATTAACATAAGATTGAAATCTCACTAAAGAACAATTTCTTTGAAGCATCCATATTGTAATGAGACTGAGTCCAGCTTGCCGTGTCCTTTGGTGACTTATGTCTCATTAATTTTCCTTATCGGCGTCTAAAGGCGGATTCAGGATTTTAAGAGTATGAATCTCAACCACGATTTCAAATTTATATACACAGTAAATTTCCGACCAAATATTTAGTTTGTTTTACTATATATGTATCTGAGAAAAAATTATTAGATTCACGTGAATCCATATATTACCTTGTCGATTCGCTTCGTAGGATTGAAAGTACAATAATTTTATTAAGAAAAAAAATAATGTTCTTCAACCAAGTTGAGCTTTGAATTGTACGAATACACCTGATCCAACAACCCTAAATAGGAAAACAGTGCTTAGGTGCATTAGTGAATTAAAAGGATTGCCATAATTGTTTTTTTTTATTAAAAAGAATGCGGATGATGGAAATTAGAAAGGATTAGCATATTGAATGAAAGGTCAACCAGTGGAAAGGAGGGCCCTGGTTTGTCTCAACGCGCATTGCAGACCAAATCTTTTTGTGCACCAAATTCAATTTTATTAGGGAAACCATTGACAATTCTATTTAGGTATTAATTGAATTCATATCATACCATATAATACATCACATTTTTGTGAAGGTACACAATTTTTAAAATTTTCACATCTGTGAATTTGAGGAGTCTATACACGTCCAAATCTACTAACGGAAACAGTCAATATGTGCACAATAATGCTTTTAGACTCGGCTTGTGCGCTACTCTTTTTTTTTTCGATCTATATTTTTTTAAAATATATATTAAAAGTCTTTAAATTTAACATTTGATTTATCCTGAACATAGAGTCATACTTAAGATATAAGTTTCAATGTAATTCTCTGTACGCGTCATAATTTTTTATTTTTATTTTTATAAAATGTGTGCATGGGTCAAATGTTGTGCATTAATTTCCAGACAATTCCAAACAAAAAGTGGGAATATTATATATATATATATATATATATATATATATATATATATATATATAGAGTGACGGATGTAGAGTAGGGAACCCACACCCGCTATCGTAAGACTTAAAATTACATAGAAAAATGGCCAAAAGTTATAAATATTAATAGATGGGAATGCATAACTAAACCAAGGAATAACTTAGCGGCAGGAAAGGAGCCCTTGGGAACCCACAAATTTAAAATTCTGGACCCGTCTCTGTATATATATATATATATGTGTGTGTTAAAAATAGTACTACTATAAAATTGGAACTCACGAAGCTCGTCCTTATTCTAAGCATAGAGATTCAAGGAAGACACTGCCAATCGTCAATGTTTTGGATACCGCTTTTAAATATAAAGGAAAAAGGGATAGTTAAGATGGAAAATTAATTATTTTTCTATTATATTTCAATTATTGGCTGAATATTGAAAAGCAAATAAGAAAATGGCGAATCTCCCAGCCCCAATTTTATGTTGAAAGTCATTCGAGTTAATTACAGAAATGATCCTAAATTGAGTTGCCTTGATATTTTGTTCTTCATAAAAAATCTTATAAAATTATCTCATAAGAAATAATCTTGATTTTTTTTGCCTCCTTTAATAAATTCGATTCATAAGATAAACGTTTAACTCTTACCTATAAGATAGATGTTCATGATATTTTAAGACAATGAACTTACAGAATTTATCAAAAATTCTATCATATAGATAAAAGTAGAACTTATATATTTTACTTATAAGACATGCGCTCTAACTTTTGTTCAAATGTAGACATTGTGACATTTTAAGCTAATGAACATGAACAATTAATCAGAAATTCTACTTTATAGACGAAATTTTAAAACTTATTTAGCGGAAAAAAAAAAAAACTTTGAAAGAAAAAATTAAGATCAAATATTTGAGGGACAAAAATATAAGACCAACCACTTTGAAATACACTAGGCTTAAGTTCCTGAATTTGTTACTCCGAGGCCCAATAGGAGAAAGAAGTGATCTGTCGCTATGGGGCCTTATGATTGGTCTATAAATCGAGCCCAATCGAGACTTTTTCTCATAAAAAAATATAAATTTCAATTCTTTTAAAGTGAATTACTTCCTATTCAGCTCTTTTTAATATTATTAAAAATTCTTGATTTAGTTTATATGAATACATCACTCAATTTTATACAAATAAATTATATTTTTTTAAAATATATCACTTAAGTTTACATAGATACATTGTATTATTTTGTGATGTATTCATGAGTTTTAAAGAGAAAAAGAAAATATGAAGTTTATATAAATATTTAAAATAGTTGATATTTTAAATATTTCTGATTAGTTAAATAGTTAGTTTTTCTTATTTTCTCTCGGACAAAAGCAGTCCGACAAAAACAATGAGTTTTTTTATATTTTTTTTAAGAAAACAAGAAACTTGTTGATAATAAGCTACCGAAATGAAGATAAACAAGAGAGATTTTGGTAGGATTAGAGGTGTGTAAAAATCAGAAAATTAATTTTTCAGATGATTAAATTAAATAAAAAATTATTAATTTACTTGTATCGAGTTATTAAGTTGACAATTTTTTATAATATATTTATAAATTATTTTATTGAGTTATTAGTTTGATTTATAATTCAATAAAATTATATTGAAATTATGTTTTTTATCTTAATTATATAATAGTGACTTACATTTTAAACATTTTATGATTATATTGTCTTAGTACCACTATTTTTTATTTTTACTTTTATGAACGAAGATAGTACACATATAAACAAATAAAAAAATAATTATAAAAGAATATTTTTTTATTGATTGAATAAAAATTATATTATTAAAAAAATATCAACTAACAAAAAATCAATAATAAATTTCTTATTAATTTAATATGTTTATAAATTAAAAATTCATACTCACATATAAAAATAGATCGAACCTCGCATTCATGATGTGACCTAATGATTTAATTCCCGATAAAAATAAATATTATTTAATTTCTTTTCCTTTATTTAAGTCTTAGTAAAAAAATTATCTAATACTAATGGAAGATGAGAGTTATCCTATAAATTCAATCGAGGTGCTGGACAATACAATTATAAATAAATAAATAAATAAAAAAAAAAAGGCAACCGGCCTCGAATACATATCAGAAGGTTGGTCCTCGTAGACCTGGGACTTCACACGTGTTTAGTGCACTTGTCAGTTCATCCACCCACGTGCGCCCCCCTCCCTTCTCTTTCACTTTGAACAAACAAACAAACCATCGTATATAATAGCAGCGACATACTCCATCACTCCCATTCAGACCTTTTTGTCTCTTTGATTTTCTTCATCTGTATCACCCCCATTTCTGTTAAGCCATAATAATGCAAAAATCTAAGAGCTTTTTTCTTGAACTAGCAAAGGGTTACGATGATGGAGTTGACATCTTTGGTTGGTGGAATCGAATGTTGAAAGCCACCGATGATGAAAAACAAGACATTTTTTACGCTCTATGTGTTGCTTATGCCTTTGTATCCTTCATTGCTCTGGTACGATGCTTTTTTTTTTTCTTTTCTATTAGGTTAACTCATTTATGACACGAGATTTATTGTCTAATCTTATTGGATTGATCTTTAATGCTAGCTGATGAAGTGTTTTACTGTTGTTGTTTTTTAACGACGAATCCCTAATTAATTTTGTTTCGAAACCCGATCTTTTATGAGTGAAATTTGTGCATCTATTATTAGGTCTGTTTATTGAAGTTTTGAGTGTGTACCTAGGGCTAGTTATTAGGTCGAGGTTAAATTTACTTGTTGATAAAATTTAAGGAAACAGCTATGCCCTAGAACGAATTGTGATATGCCGGGCCGAATAAGTCAACTCTATTCTCTTCTTGAAACCTATGAAGGACTTTAAGGGAGATAAGATAGGGTCCTCTCTATAGGATATACCATGCATCTTGCTGCCTTAGGACGAGTGTACGATGCATCATATAGCAGCACGACCAAATGGAGGTGGGAAGCCGTCGTGTAGGTTGGGCGCTAGCTAGTGTTTTCCTTATACTGATTTTAGTTTTGGTCCTTCCCCTTGTTTATTAGTATTAGGAAAGTTGCTCGAGTATTTCTACGATGAATGGAGTTCCCTGTTATAGGATCCCTAGTAAAGCCAATTTAATGATGGCCGCTTATTTGGGTAAGAAGATGATAACTCCTGTTAATTGACAAGTGATCTAATCTACATTTCAAAGAGATAACTATTCAAACCACAAGGGTATTTGGATTCACGTGCTTTGATGAAATTCTAATGAAGGATAAGGAGATCATTTTATTGTTTGAAGGGGAAACAAAAGTTTAAAGTAAGAGTAAATCATTCCCGTCAGCTTTATACATTTTTTATAAGTTGGATTTTCCTAAAATACTCACTCCTTATCAAATGCACAAAAAGCAAGAAAGTTAGCTCTTCGGTGCATTTCCTTTCCTAATCATTCCATGGCAACCAAATGGTACAAGTCAGGTTTAGAGATTCACTTCTTTTAGTAGAGGAGGGTGGTGTGTATGCAGCCTTATTCCTACCTTGTGAAAGTAGAGAGGCTGTTTTCGGAAGACCCTCGGTTCAAGTAAATCAGATCCAAAAACAGGTAAGGAAAGCAAGTACAGTAGTGAATAAGCCATGCTAAAAATAATGAAGAAGAGAACCACAGCAACAACAAATACTACGATAATCACATAGAACAATGAGTGGAATGTCAAAGAATTAAATTTATAATAATAAACCATTAGGAGTCCTCCCAAAAGGTAATACCCCTTCCTTTTGGAGTGTTTCATAGTCATGTGGGGTAGTGGCATAATCTGGAGATTGACAAAGGGTTGAATTTACCGCACTCAACCTAATCTTCTTCCTTCTAATCCCAACCGAACAAGTGGTTCGCACTGGCATGGAGGTGAATTCTGTCTTTTCTTGGTAATTGAGAAACACTTTGGTGCTAAAATTTTGGATATGCCAGCTTAAATCCCATTACATTGAACTCGAGATGAAAGCTGGAAACCTTGACTGGTAAACTATACACTAGAGTTTTTACTGCCAGGGTCGTAAATTAGTTGGCAGGTAAGGAAACCTGGAGTTACATTCAAAGATACAATTTGCGGATGACCGAATACTCTTGGTTTCCTACTAATCACTATTACCAAATTGATGGTTGATGTTTGATTACCAGTTACCTAGGTTTTATATATGAGTTTGTTGGCTACCTTCTAAAGTGGTTTGAGGTTCTTGGATACTGAACCCCCTTAACTTCATGTCTTCACCTAAGCAGGAAACGTATTGTCAAATAAGTTGAATTCTGTATTCTACTTAACTGAGAATTCGTGCGTAGCTTGAATAAGCAACTTATACTATGCATCGACAGCACCAAAATCCAAAAGATTATACACTTTCAGACTTTCAGTCTCCGGCTCTCCTCTCCTTGCTCTTTGCAGTGATTTCCACAAGAGGCCAAGAGCCATGGAAATGAGCTTAAAGTAAATGACAACATGTAAGAGAGATAGACTTGTTAAGACAAGTCATTTCCGATTTTGATTCACGCAACTAGATCATTAGGTTCTAAACACAGGTCTAGGCTCGAAATAGAAAAGATTACACATTTTTTTGGCATCTGTCTAGTAAACCTGGATAATTGACTCAAGTATTGCAACAAATAGCCTGTACTTTCAAAGGATTATTTAATCAATTAAAAGTCAATAGTCCTTCCGACAAAGCTAAAAGGGATGATGAAAACAAGAGTCTTACACTGATTGCAATGCCATCATACAAAAAATGAAAAGAAGAGGAACACATTAAAAGATCTGCCAGTAAATTTTGTTTATCCTCCTTTCCTTTTCCATGTGATTTTTAGTTTTTGTTTTTATGCTTTCCATTTAAGGGGTATCTGTGTTTGTATTTCATAATGTTCAGCAGGAGAGGGGGTATGAAAGGGGTGACACTTGTTGCTAACTTGGGTTGTTACAATTTTAATGATCTGCACGCTGCAGCTTTTTTGAATACTACAGTCAGTTTGCAAAAAAATGAAATTCCAAATTTCCATCAGCATTCCCGCTAGCTTGTCTTGACGAGGCATATGCCAAATTCTCGGAATTTATCATCTCAGCATGTTTCCATGTGTTGTATTACAGGTACAACTCATCCGCATCCAGTTGCGTCTTTCAGGAATTGGTTGGACAACACAAAAGGTTTTTCACTTGATGAATTTTGTTGTCTGTGGATGTAAGGTTTACTTTACTTTTCTCAAAGTTCTGCTAGAAACTGTTCATATCAAGTTATTTTAATGCTCATAACAAACGATTGTTGGCAGTGAGAGCAATTTTATTTGGTGTCTACAGGAGTGTGTTCTATCTGAGACCAAAAGTAAGTCTTTTCTTTGCCTTTACTTAACCATTCTGATTCCTATAGGACAATTTCAGTTTCTCTGAACTGCTGGCAAATAATTTGAAAAGTAAGAGTACTATTGACTCCTAAAACTTCTAGAATGGACTTTCAAGGGAATTACACTGCAAGAGAAGGAATTTTAACTCATGAACGTCACCATTTAAGTAGCATTCATTTAATGTTGATGAAACAATCATATGCAAGAACCTGAACTGAACAATTTATCCTTGTTTAGCACCAACTCATGCTGTGAGCCTGTGAGTTTAGTGTATAATGATATCTGGACATAATATTTAGGCACTCATTTTGCATGTTCTCTAATTACTGTCAGTTTTGACTGTCTTCTGAGCAATTCCCAGTGCACAAACAGTCAAATTGCCCGTTTCTACTACTCCCTCCTTTAGTGTCTCTCTTCATATTCCATTACTTCTTAGTTGATATGAACCCATTCCAACCTTAACAGACCAATCAGCTCTTGCTGAATTTGATTGCAGGATACATATTAGGACAGTGTCGCTTTTATTTTTAAAAATATCCAATGCATCAGAACTGGGGTCCAAGTTTACTTCCAAAAAATCTTTAATGAACAGCCATTATGGCATAGTGCTTCGTCTGCTTAGCTAAATCCAATCAACATTTAAACAGGCACTTGAGATGATGCTTCTGGATCTCCCTGGTCTTCTATTCTTCTCCACATATACACTACTAGTTCTGTTTTGGGCTGAAATATTTCATCAGGTAATGCTATTTGGTTCTCAAAGGTTTATAAGTAACTATTCAAGACAAGATATTTTCAAGGGAATCATGTTGGATTGTTCGCCATTTTCCTTGTGGAAGAATCACTAGCTACTTTAATTATTTTCTTCATTGATCAAGCCTTACTCGTTGCTTATTATTTTTCACAGGCAAGAAACCTTCCAATTGATAAACTTCGACCTACATATTATGCAGTTAATGCAGTCATATATATTATACAGGTAGTTCGTCGGAGTACTTTTCACTTCACAGAAATGTATATCCATGCATAACCAACGAAATCCTTTCTGAGTTTCCTCTTATTTATGTAACCATGATATGACTGCAGATATGCATATGGATCTTCATTAGGGTTGGTTCAACTTCGGCTGGTGTTGAAATTGCAAAACTCTTTCTCGCAAGTCAGTGCTCTCTCTCTCTCTCTGCATGCAATTATTACTAGTCCATTGTAGTATACTATCTTAGTTTAAAAAATCTGATTTTGCACTTTCTGCAGTTATTTCACTTTGTGCTGCTCTGGGATTTATCACGTACGGTGGAAGGTACTTGGTGCCCCAGTATTGCATAAGTGACTGTTTTCACTTTCCTATAGCCATGTTTCATGAATTGATCCTTTTTCCTTTTCCTTTTTAATCTCTCTCGAGGTTGTTCGCAATGCTTCAACGATTTCCTATTGAATCTAGAGGCCGTCAAAAAAAGCTTCATGAGGTTTGTACATGATATTGCTGGCGTCCTTTTCTTTTCAATCATTTTCTTGCCATGTACACTGCTTCAGTCAGATGCAAAGCTACATATCATTTTGGTCCTTGCTTTTGCCTCCAAAAGGGATTCATCCTTTTGAAGCTTTTTTTGGTATTAAGTGCTACTGTTTATGCTCAACCTGTTAATAGTGTCTTCACCATTTAGCTACCAGAAATCGAGTTCCTTGCCGCGTCCTTTATGTTCGTAGTTTAGATAATAGTTGCTATAATCTGAATAATCAAAAACCAATAAAGTAAGTAAGTAAGGAAGGTGCTATTTCCAATATATAAAGAATATAACTAAGGGATTTACCATAAATAATATGTTTAATCAATGGTAGGTAGGGTTATCATGTATCTATACTAAGACTGTCTAACGGGCCGGGCCGGTTCAACCCGGAACCGGCCCTCTCATTCTTACCGGGTTCCGGGCCGGTTACGGGCCGGGTTTGGCCTTAACCGGTCCGGGCCGGGCCGGGCTGCACAGTAAAAATATTAAAACCCACCCGGAACCGGCCCACTTAACCCAATCCGGTCAAACCCACTAAAACCCGGTCAAACCCGGTCAAACCCACTAAAACCCGGTCAAACCCGGTTAAAAACCGGTCAAATATACACTATATACGCTATATACATAATATATACATTAAATATACACTTTTATAGAAGATATATACACGTGTATACATTAAATATACACTTGTATAGAAGATATTAAAATTATAAATCGTTAAATAAAAAAAAATAAAAAACAACGACTATACGTTAAATATACACGTCTATAGAAGATCTATTAACATTCATACACTCTATTCTATGTATATGTAATACTTTAAATGAGATATACTACAATATATATACATTACAATATATATTTGTATAGTTATATACTAATTTATAAAACATATACACATGTATACGTTAAATATACATGTCTATAGAAGATCTATTCACATATATACACTCTATTCTATGTATAGGTAATACTTTAAATGAGATATACTACAATATATATACATTACAATATATATTTGTATAGTTATATTCTAATTTATAAAATATATACACATATATACGTTAAATATACACGTCTATAGAAGATCTATTAACATTCATACACTCTATTCTATGTATATGTAATACTTTAAATGAGATATACTACAATATATATACATTACAATATATATTTGTATAGTTATATACTAATTTATAAAACATATACACATGTATACGTTAAATATACATGTCTATAGAAGATCTATTCACATATATACACTCTATTCTTATGTATAGGTAATACTTTAAATGAGATATACTACAATATATATACATTACAATATATATTTGTATAGTTATATTCTAATTTATAAAATATATACACATATATACGTTAAATATACACGTCTATAGAAGATCTATTAACATTCATACACTCTATTCTATGTATATGTAATACTTTAAATGAGATATACTACAATATATATACATTACAATATATATTTGTATAGTTATATACTAATTTATAAAACATATACACATGTATACGTTAAATATACATGTCTATAGAAGATCTATTCACATATATACACTCTATTCTATGTATAGGTAATACTTTAAATGAGATATACTACAATATATATACATTACAATATATATTTGTATAGTTATATTCTAATTTATAAAACATATACACATATATACGTTAAATATACACGTCTATAGAAGATCTATTAACATTCATACACTCTATTCTATGTATATGTAATACTTTAAATGAGATATACTACAATATATATACATTACAATATATATTTGTATAGTTATATACTAATTTATAAAACATATACACATGTATACGTTAAATATACATGTCTATAGAAGATCTATTCACATATATACACTCTATTCTATGTATAGGTAATACTTTAAATGAGATATACTACAATATATATACATTACAATATATATTTGTATAGTTATATTCTAATTTATAAAACATATACACATATATACGTTAAATATACACGTCTATAGAAGATCTATTAACATTCATACACTCTATTCTATGTATATGTAATACTTTAAATGAGATATACTACAATATATATACATTACAATATATATTTGTATAGTTATATACTAATTTATAAAACATATACACATGTATACGTTAAATATACATGTCTATAGAAGATCTATTCACATATATACACTCTATTCTATGTATAGGTAATACTTTAAATGAGATATACTACAATATATATACATTACAATATATATTTGTATAGTTATATTCTAATTTATAAAACATATACACATATATACGTTAAATATACACGTCTATAGAAGATCTATTAACATTCATACACTCTATTCTATGTATATGTAATACTTTAAATGAGATATACTACAATATATATACATTACAATATATATTTGTATAGTTATATACTAATTTATAAAACATATACACATGTATACGTTAAATATACATGTCTATAGAAGATCTATTCACATATATACACTCTATTCTATGTATATGTAATACTTTAAATGAGATATACTACAATATATATACATTACAATATATATTTGTATAGTTATATACTAATTTATAAAACATATACACATGTATACGCTAAATATACATGTCTATAGAAGATCTATTCACATATATACACTATATACGCTATATACACAATGTATACATTAAATATACACTTCTATAGAAGATATATACACCTGTATACATTAAATATACACTTCTATATAAGATATATAAACATATACACATGTATACATTAAATATACACTTGTATAGAAGATATTAAAATTATAAATCGTTAAATAAAAAAAAATAAAAAACAACGACTAAGGAGTGAATGAATTTGTGGAATTTTATTGATTGCAAAATGATCCAAAATTTATAATTTACATGAATGAAAAATCTATAAATTATGCATCATTTTTTCCAACTCATTCATGTTAATATTAATTGGAACTTGCATAGGGTAGTCGAAGTCAACGGGGGAAAAACCCTGCATTGGACTTGATTCTGCTGAGTTCTCCCGTGAAGTCATAATTTCTTCAAGTTTGAGGTCGTCGTTGGGCTCTGGTTCCATTCCTTGGTTTCTTCTTTCTGCTCTAATCCAATCTCTGAGGCAAACTAAAACATTCATTGCGTTGCTTCCCAATGAGTGTCGGTTGTCTCCAAGCTGCTGTCGTCCCTGACTGAAGGCGCTCTCTGATGCAACGGTTGACATAGGAACATTCAAGATATCTCTGGCTAATCTTGAAAGTACAGGATATTGTGATTCATTATTCCTCCACCAATCCAGCGTGTTGATCCGTCGTCTGCGATCCTCTGGTGGCGTCCGCAGATAATATTTTAGCTCTTCCCGATAAGTTGATGTGTAAGCTCTCTCATCCACACTGTTCCAACAAGTTAAATCATAAAACGAATCAGGAAAACCACTATGTGCCGGCCTTTTAGAAGCTGATGGCTCCTCGGGAGGATGAGGAGCGACAGTTGGAGTGATATTTGTAGGTACGGCTGAATCAAATAAATCAGCATAGTGATTATATAATTTTTCTATATAATCTTTTGCATCAGCCGTAGCCGTCCACAAATCAGGTTGTATTTGTTCAGAATCATGGTTAGTATTTATTTCTAAGTTAGTATAAATAAGAGTACTAAAGTGACACATATGATTATATTTCATGCACGGATTTAACATAGCAGCAACCAAGTAAATAGGGGGAATCGGGAAGAAATATTTTTTAAATTTCGTAAACATAGCGCCAACAGCTTCTTTATAACCTTCTTTATCTTTATATTGTCGGAGCAAACCAGAAATATCGGCTATATATGCCAAAATATTACAAACAGTAGGATAATATGCACCGGAAAATTCAACCGTAGCTACATAAAATTTTTCTAAGAAGTTAACAAGATCATTAATTATAACCCAATCAGAATTATGTAGCATGCAATCAGCAGAATCAGCAAATGAACCACAATGTTGGTTAAAAGCTAGTGTAATAGGAATTCTATATTTATAACAAGTTTTTAAAAATTCATACGTAGAATTCCATCTAATATCAATTTCCTCAGGCATCAAAATCGGTGCAAGTCCATTTTCTTGACATTTAACTTTAAAT
Source organism: Capsicum pubescens (assembly GCA_030864215.1). Taxonomy (NCBI): domain Eukaryota; kingdom Viridiplantae; phylum Streptophyta; class Magnoliopsida; order Solanales; family Solanaceae; genus Capsicum; species Capsicum pubescens. The sequence continues at coordinate 264,164,414 of CM061545.1, read as the reverse complement.
TCTTTAATTCTAGATCTACGATTATTTCCTTGAATAAAACCAACAGCAAGACGAATTTTTTCAATATAAACCTCAAAAAAGTCAAGACCATCTTTTACAATTAAATTATATATATGACATGCACACTTAACATGAAAAATTTCAGGAAAGGGCGGAGATAGCGTAGATTTTATTTTTGTTATAGCAGTCTTGTTGTTAGAAGCATTATCAAAAGCAATACATAAAATTTTATTTTCTATACCATAATATCCGGCAATTTTAATAATAGAATCAGCAATAAATTGTCCAGTATGTTTCCGATCTTCATCATATAAAAAAGCAAGAATACGTTTTTGCATTATGAAATTACTATCCATCCAATGACAAGTAACGGTTAAATAATCATTTTTATTTACAGCACGACCAAGATCGGAAGTTAGGGACAATCTACATTGAATACTTTTTAAGAATGTTGATAAATAAAAACAATATTGTGAATGGAGTCTAAAAATATCAGACCGACAAGTAGTTCTAGGAATACCATTAAACATAGGATTATAAATTGCTTGTATATAACGAATAAAGGCATCAGAAGAAGGAAAACTAAAAGGCAAACAACCCACAGCTACCATTTTAGCTATTTCTTCTCTGTCCCTCAATTTATTATACTTTTTCGCTACTTGACCGGTTGTTGGGTCCATTCTAGTTTGCGTTGACCCACCAACATCCCCACCACCTTTTGCAATATTCAACTCTCTAGTGTGATCTTCAGCTATATGTCTCATTAACGTACCCGTACCCCCTTGCTTACCGCCACTTCTATGCTTATATTTTTGTTGACAAATATTGCACTGCACCTCAATATCTGATATACGTTCAAAAAATTGTCATGCAATACTAGTTCTTTTACGGGGTTTTGGGGCACTGGGAGGACGGGAAGGGAGATTAACTGATTCAGATCTAACGTTAGCATGTCCTACTGCGGGTGTTTCAGCAATATTTTCATCATCTTCGTCTACATTAACTGCATCTACTTCATTTTCTTCTTCTATACCGTAATTTTCCTGAAATTCTACATAATCCATATCGTGAGCACCTACACCTATTTCTTCCTCAAAAGGTGTACCAAGCGGTACCGGAGGCGAAGTCACACGGGTATATCTATTACTTGAACTACCTCTACCGCTAGTAATTCGCTTTTTACTACCACTACCGCTTCCGGGACAAAAATTTCTAACACCTTTAGTAGCGAGGTTTTTTAATTTATCCATAATATAAATTAAATTAAACTAAAAATATTCAAAATACACAAATATAATAAAATTAAATATTAAACAATTAATACAATAAATAAAAATTAAACGTAAGAGATGGAACGACAATACCAAATTTTGGAAGTATCCGAAGATTGCGACTTTAGAAACTTCCGCTCGTACTTTGTAAACGAAAAATTAAAAATTTAAATTGAACACTTTAAGAAATTAAATATATTGAATATTTGAGAATTGAGAATTGAGATTTGAGAGAGAATGAGATTTGAGAGAGAATGAGATTTGAGAGAGTGAAAAATTGTGTGAGAAATGATTTGAAGTTGTAGGGTATTTATAGATTTATTTTGGGGATTAAAAAATATTTTTTTTTTTTTTTTAAGTTAATGGGCCCAAACTAGCCGTTTGGACCCAAAAACGGTAATATAGCCGTTGGGCCAACGGCTAGTTTGGCCCAATAATTTTTTTTTTTTTTTTTTTAATTCCGGGCCGGTTCCGGGCCGGTTAACCGGCGGGCCTGGACCGGGTTGGTCCGGGCCGGGTTAACCGGGCCCAGTTTAAAAAAAAAACCGGACCGGAACCCGGAACCCTAAAGCCCTAGGGCTTACCGGGCCGGGTCAAACCGGTCCGGTTTGATATGTAGGGCCGGTTCGGGCCGGGCCAGCCCGGCCCGTTTGACAGGTTTAATCTATACTGCTTAGGGGATACATGTTAAGCAATCCAAGAATACTGCCTTTATCAAAAATAAAAGAAGCTAGGATTTATGATTACGATATTAATATCGGCCAATCAATCAATTGTGCCTTAAGTGCAAACCAATTGGTGGTCGAGTACCTGATCATATGTTCTATACCCTGTCAGTTAGGAAGATTCTGATTGAATAGGGAAGATCTATTACTGGGGGAGATTTTTTTCCTTATCCAAATGATTTTCTACTCTGTAGGATAACATCGAGAAAATATTGAGCATTCAATGTGGTTTGGTATAATTATAAAGGGAAAATTAATTATGAAGGAAAAACATAATTCCTGTATAAATGATATGTGATCTGCTTTTGGTCTTTAATATCTTTTATTGGCAGGTTGGTTTCGTGACTGGTATTTGCTGCACTTGTTTCTTGATCAGATGTGTTGTGGTAAGTTTCCGCTATATGTGGGGTTAGGCATATTTGGTCCTAGCTAGCATGATTAAGAGTATTCATTTCCCTATTATTTCCTTTCAGGTTGCGATTTCTGCTTTTAATGGGAGCGCAGACGTCGATGTCATTGACCATCCCGTTCTCATTCTCTTCTATTACCTGGTAATTTAATACTCAATAGCTGGTGAAACATTTATGCTAAGGTTTATTTTTACTTTTATTTATCCTGATCATCCTATATAATTTTCAAGCTCCCTTTAACGTCTTCTTATAGGCCTAAACGACGTTTCACAAAATGATCCATCTGTTTTGTATATTTGATTGTTCAGGTGGTGGAGATTGTGCCTTCTATTTTGGTGCTTTATATCCTGCGCAAATTGCCTCCAAAACGTGTATCGGAGCAGTACCATCCTATTCAATAACTCATAAAAAAGCTATCCCTGATTTTAGTGCTTCACAGCTTTAGTTAGAAGAAGCGCCATGCAACCAATTCACTAAATATATTTGCAAATTTCTTTGGTTGTTGCTTACAGTTTCTTTGTGTTGCTTTTATTGGTTATGGCGTTTGTCTCCAGTGACGGGGAGTTGATAGTTTGATACCCAACACCGCTGTTTAGAAGTCTTGAACTATGTATTATTCAAAGTGTGACATAGAAATTAGAATTTGGATATGTTTTGTTGGAAAAATAATTGGAAGTTAGGAGAAGCAGCCCTTGCCAGGCAACTTGGTCACTAAAAATATTCACATTTTTTTTTTCTCTTATACTTTTTGGCCTTTTTTTTCTAGTCTTGAGAAAGAGTTTGTCTGATGTTAACACAGTTGTTTAGTAGGTCTTGAACTATAAATTATTCAGTAACATAGAACTAGAATTTGGATAGAACTAAAAGAGTAGTTGTTTGTAGTTTAATGGGACTCGAAGTACTGTTATATTCTTTGGTTATTTATTTCTACTCATATTACTCTCACAGGTAAATTGTTCATTTTCCTGAAGCATGGCGAGAACTAGCACGTTATGTGTATTTCTGTTCTTGCTCATTTGCGTGAGCATCGCCGCGGCAAGGGATATTCAAGAAACTCCATTTCCGTCTTCGTATTCACCACCAACGCTAGACTGCTATCATCCCCGCCCGCCCCACCACAGGCACCATCCACCCCATCACAAACACCACCCGCCCCACCGCAAACACCACCCACCCCATCACAAAGGGCACCACCCAAATCACCCATCACCATCACCTCAAGTGCAGCCACCCCATACCGCTCTATCTCCTTCTCCTGTTCATAATGTGGTTCCCCCATCGCATATAGGTTCACCAACTCATTCACCACGCATGGCTCCTTCCCCAGGTGATGCTGTTTTGTCACCGCGTATCACACCAACTCAGCCACCGCACACGGCCCTATCTCCAGTTGGTCATGCGGTTCCACCATCGCGAATGGCATCACCAACTCAGCCACCATCGCGAATGGCATCACCAATTCAGCCACCGCGTGCGGCTCCATCCCCAGTTGATACGGTTCCACCACCACATGTGGCACCAACTCAGCCGCAAATGGCTTCACCAATTCAGCCACCGCGTGCGGCTCCATCCCCAGTTGATACGGTTCCACCACCACATGTGGCACCAACTCAGCCACCAGGCACGGCGGCATCAACTCAGCCACCAAGCAAGGCTCTGTCGCCGGCTAAGCCGCCATCAACTCCGCCGCCGCATGCCCCTCCATCACCAGTTGATAAAGGAGTTTTGCCACCGAAAATGGTTGCTCCGAGTCCAGCAGTTCATAATGTGGTGGCTCCACCACCGCACGCGGCTCCTATAACATCACAACCAAAGTCTGATTCACCCGTGGTTAATCCACCTCCATCGCGTCCCATTCCACATCCATATCCACCTCCTCCTCCACCAAGTGAGGATGAATCAACTAATTGCCCGATGGTTCTGATCAATGTAGAAGGGTGTGTATCAGATCTGATCAGGGCCTTTTTCAAATTTGATAAAGTTTCCATATCTACAGAATGTTGCAAAGTTGTTTCATCAATTTCAGACGATTGCTTTTACAGTGGATTCATCAGGGTACCAGTTTTCCTAGGTAAAGTAAGGAAGTATTGCAGTCATCATAAAGGCTGAAGCGTGATCAAACTTTTGAACAATCATTAGCAACTTTCAATTTTCCTCTTTTGTATTTTTGTCATTTAGATTTTAGCTTAGGACTTGTTAATAGTTCGTAGTAAAACTTTCTGTTAAGTTTCACTTAAATCCTCTGTTAGTTCATTTGAATCTTCAATATCTCTATTTTACCTTTTAGTTACTACTCCCTCTCCGTCTATATTTTACTTGTCATATTTGATATGGCAGACTCAATAACAGGTTATAAATAAAACGATAATTTTACTATACCACTTTTAGACGGTTTGTACAACTTTGGGATCTTGGTCAACATAGTAGTAAATACAAGTGGATCATTTTATTTTGAAGTTATCCAGTACTTCCCAACTTCAGAAATCCAAAGGCAACATGCAAATAGCCTTTATCTGTTGGTTACTAAATTGAAAACCCTTTAAGGGGGGCAAAAACTCAAATAGTAAGTAATATATTTCTGTTCGTGTTACATAAAAATAATGCATGCAAATGTAATTTTTATGGCCATTTGATAACGTAACACAAGTGCTCTTGTATTATAGAATCAATCAATTGTGACAAACCAAATTCATAGTTTCTTTAATTAATGAGTTCGTGATTAAATATTTATATATAATATTATTTACTGGATTTCTTGATACAAATACGAGATTGTTTCCAACATAATTTAATTCATGGAAAATAAACTTCAACCACAAATAAAAATATGAAGAAACAACAGTTTTATTGATAAACGATGGGGGTATAAATTTGTTCCTCCCTTGATTCTTCTCTTTTGATTTTCTCTATAATTCGAGGGCCGTCAGTGGCGTATTTCTCGAATGTATGGAGATTTGGATATGATAATTTGAGGGCCGTTAGTGGCGTATTTCTTGAACGTAGGAGTATTTGGATTTGATGTGGATCTTCTTGATATATTTGATTATCAAGAAGAGAGAGTTTTGATCTTTATGACGTATTTCTTGAACGTAGGAGTATTTGGATTTGATGTGGATCTTCTTGATATATTTGATTATCAAGAAAGAAAGAGTTTTGATTTTTATGAATATTTCATGAATTATTTGATTATCAAAGAAGAAAGAGTTTTGATCTTTATGAATGACTTTTCAGATCTTTGATCTCTTTGTGAATATCCGTGCATTTATGGGATACTGGAGATGCCTCTTTAAAGGGATATTTGCCCCCTTTATATAGGCATAATTTAGGATTTAAATTGAGTAGCCATCAAGCTGGATTTAGAGTAAAGTAGCCCCAAGAACTCTAACCAAAATTGAACTCTTTTTGTAGAGTCCATAAAATTTAAATGTTTACAAATGCCCCTGCTTTAAGGCTTGTCGGAGTGTAGACTTCATGAAACACAAAATTTCAATGTTTACAAATGCCCCTTGCTTCAAGGCTTGTCGGAGTGTAGACTTGATGAAACTCAAAGACGAGTGTTGAAGTACCGCTTCCATCTTTACGTTCCTGCGGCTACAGATTTGCATAATTGAGGCTTGTCGGAGTGTAGACTTGATGAAACTCAAAGACGAGTGTTGAAGTACCGCTTCCATCTTTACGTTCCTGCGGCTACAGATTTGCATAATTGAGGCTTGTCGGAGTGTAGACTTGATGAAACTCAAAGACGAGTGTTGAAGTACCGCTTCCATCTTTACGTTCCTGCGGCTACAGATTTGCATAATTGATTTATGAGAGAAAGATGGAGGGCAGATTTGGTCACACTGGGCGTGCCAATTTGTTTCCAACATAATTTAATTCATGAAAAATAAACTTCAACCACAAATAAAAATATGAAGAAACAACAATTTTATTGATAAACGATGGGGTACAAATCTGTTCCTCCCTTGATTCTTCTCTTTTGATTTTTTTCGTAATTCGAGGGTCGTCAGTGGCGTATTTCTCGAATGTATGGAGATTTGGATATGAATTTCTCCGTAATTTGAGGGCGTTAGTGGCGTATTTCTTGTATTTCTCGAATGTATGGAGATTTGGATATGAATTTCTCCATAATTTGAGGGCCGTTAGTGGCGTATTTCTTGAACGTTGGAGTATTTGGATTTGATGTGAAAATTTGAGGACCGTTAGTGGCGTATTTCTTGAACGTAGGAGTATTTGGATTTGATGTGGATCTTCTTGATGTATTTGATTATCAAGAATAGAGGGTTCTTTTCAGATCTTTGTTTGCTAAGAGATTTTGGACTAAGATCTCTTTGTGAATATCTCCTGCATTTGTGAGATACTGGAGATGCCTCTTTAAAGGGATATTTGCCCCCTTTATATAGGCATAATTTTGGGTTTAGATTGAGTAGCCATCAAGTTAGATTTAGGGTAAAGTAGCCCCAAGAACTCTAACTAAAATTGAACTCTTTTTGTAGAGTCCACAAAATTTCAATATCTACGTAGATTTAAACAAAATTTATTGAGTTTTTATCGAGAATTGTAAGGGTGGGGGATGTATAGGATGAATATAGGTAGGATAATAATTTTGCATGTACTTTTTGATATATAGAAACTAAGAGAGGGCTATGATTTCGTAGAATGGGATAAGTCAAGTTTCTATGTTAATTAATGTGATTTAAAATAAAAAAAATGGCGATAAAATTCAACTGTGGCTGAGCTATAAGCAGCAATTTGTTTGCTTCATTTAAGTATATATGTTTTTTTTTTTTTTTTTTAATATTTCTTCCTTTAGATTATATGCCACCCTCCCCAAACAATATAGTTTGTCGTATTTCTAATTTTCTTAATTATTGTGCAATGCACGTAGAAGCAAATCTTATCTACATTCTTTTTTTTTATTTTCCTCAGAGAAAATCATTACATATTTGGCCACAGTAAAGGGTTTTGAATAATGAAAATACTACTATTTAATTAAAACAAACTAAGATTTAATTATTAGGACTTGACATCATGGGATTGAGAATATATTAGATATCTGTGACTTTTTCTAAGTACAGAAAGGCATTGCACCATATCTTCATTGACGACTTGTCTAATTATTTATTTGCCAAAGAAGGCAACAATAATATGTATAATATAATTTCATAGGGCAAAAATTTAGAAAGAGTAAGCTGTGGTCAGATTTTATCTCTACCCTTACACGGCGTAATAGTATATTAGTATGTAAAAGATGGTGAGTCAAAAATCCATTGTCAAAAAAATATATTATGTATATAGAAATAAATAATAAAATTATTTATTTTCAGAAAATATATATCCACCTTTATTTGACTAAATTATATATTAATATATTTTTTGAGATAATAGGAGTATCATTTATTTATTTGCCAAATATAAAAAAATAAGTAAATCACTTATTTTTCGGGAAAATATCCATCCACCTGACCCACAGAAATCTTAATATTTTTATTTAGATTACATGAATAGATGCTTTTCAAATTAATGTTTTTTATTTACTTATCAAATATTTCTAAAAAAAACAAAGAAGAAAGAAATCACTTAGGAATCATTTGGTCATAAAAATTATTCACTGTTTTTTAGGGATAAATTTTCATTTTATTTAAAAATCAATATTTTGTAATAAATTTTCAAATCCAGCTTGAAATTATACTTTAAATTTAGAAAATCACTTATAGCTTATTTTCCAATTCATTTTTACTCTTAAACTTTTATTTACGTACACTCTCAAATATTCTTTATAAAAAAATATAATCGAACACAAATTATTTCAACTTCAGTTCTATAAATTCTAAATTATGTTAAAAGTGTTCCAAGTATATCGCCAACTTATACGTCCAAAAATATCTCGGGTGAAAAACACTTTTCTTGCTGCCAAACACAGCCTAAAAGGAAAAACACTCTAATCTCCCAAATAAATACTCTTCTCCTTGGAAAAGAATTATCAATTTTGACTTGACATAAAATGTAAAAAAATAAAAAAGATTTTTTTTGAATTTTGTATCTTAAATTAAAATTATGTCAAATATATCAAAATATTCTTTAATCTTGAAATTCTAAACATGTCACGTGAAAAATAAAAATTAAAATATTATCAAAAAGAAAAAAAAATATTTTTTTAGACGAATTAAAAAGGAAAATAAATCACTCTTTTTTTAAACGGAGGAAGTAAATAGTGTAGTAGTAATTAGATTAGTAGACTTATAAACATAAGGTTGGGTCAAAGGTGGAGAGAGAGAGAGAAAGAAAGAGATCTCTGAGGGATGGCTAATTTTCACCGCCTCTGCAAGCACGCCTAATGACACAATTCATTCACCAAATTTCAAACTCTCTCTCTCTCTACACAAAACCTCCAACACACTCTCTCTCTCTCTATTGGTACAGTAGATAGATGAATTAGCCCCATTTTGTAGAAAATTAATCTGTTGAATTAGTAGAAGAAAGGAGCAGAATAGAGGAGTATTGGTATCTGGTAGATGGTCTCATGGGTGCAACGGGTTCCAAGCTCGAAAAGGCCCTCGGAGACCAGTTCCCCGAAGGTGAACGATATTTTGGTCTCGAAAATTTCGGAAACACTTGTTATTGCAACAGCGTCTTGCAGGTTTATTCTCTCTTCTTTCTTTCTCTATTTTTTGACCACGTAAAATCTGGGCTTGCCTTGGATTTCTACAATAGCCAAACTTTGCCTTGATCGGTTACTTCTGATGATTTTTGTTCTTACTTAGACCTTGTTTTTTGTTTTCACCATCCAGTTTACGAATTACTACTCCCTCCTCTCATATTACTTGGCATGTTTGTCAAAAAAATAAAAAAATTGTCCCAAAATAATTGGCATGTTTAAAGAATCGAGAGATAATTAGACAACTTTTTTCAACTTTACCCTTAGTAATTTAATGGAAGTAATTAACTCAAATAGGTAATTATAATATTTAATGTGAATTTAATAGGGTCATATTAGTCAATTTACAATCCTTATAAATTTTTCCTTTAAGAGTTGTGCAAAAGGCAAGCATGCCAAGTAATATGAGACCGAGAGAGTATAAGCTTAAGATGATTATTTGGATGCATAGTTTTACAATTTAATATTTTGCGAGTAATTCGATGGTGAAATTCGTTTGTTGTCAACAAAAACAACAACGTATCCAATATAATCTAACAAAGTGGGGTCTAGGGAGGGTAGACTTGACTGTACGCAGACCTTTACCTCTACCTTGAAAGGCGGAGGGGCTGCTTTTAATAGACCCTCGGCTCGAGGAAAATAGTCCAAAGCAATGAAGAAATATCAGATAGTAACAAGGACAATAACTAAAGTACAAGACACAAAAGACAGGAACAGAAAATTCTGTTTCTTGTCGGATAAACAGAAGTTCAGTTATGAAATATTACGCTTGTGAGTAATTTGGGTGATAAAATACTTCATTTTAGCAGCGATTTGTCGTCTTTAATGTGATTATTGATTGGTCGTTTTCTGTTATGAAACAGGCGTTATACTTCTGTGTTCCCTTTCGTGAGCAACTGCTAGAGTATTATGCAAATAATAAGAGTCCTCCAGAAGCAGAGGAGAATCTCTTAACTTGTTTAGCTGAATTGTTCTCACAGGTACCAGATTCAATCTAAAAGTGTGGGTTTTCTATATAATAAATGGTGTTTTGAATGTTCGAGTATTCTGCTACGCTGAACGTGAATTTAATAATTCTCAGTAAAGTTATTACCTTATTTGATTTTCAAAAATTCTGGCAAAATTCGTGATGTCCTCCACGTGACATACTTAATTGAGGAATTTGGCTAGTCTAGTCTCAAGTGCCAGCTATCTCTGTGTCATTCAATCGAGCATATGGAAAAGGATGATACATAAGCAGGAGAACTCCGACTATTGTGGACTTAATTCCAATCAAAGTGCTAGTTTTGCATGTTCAGCAAGCATATTCCGATTGTCTTAAATTTAGTCAGATAAAACCAGGAAGTGAGGATAGCACTTGGTAGTGTAAGATTTTTATTTTACTCGATTAAAGCGGCAAAAAACACTATTTATTGGCTGAGCTAGGAATTAGGATGATTGATATGCTTGTTGAACTGAAGAGTCAATCCAAAAACGAAGACAACATGATAGCGTAAGAAATATAGAAAAACTTTAAACTTTCTCTTCCAAACTCCCTTTCCTTGAACTTTCATTTCTTTATTAGCAAACTTAAGACTTGAAAATAAGGATGTGCTATTGAGCAGTTAGCATTAACTGGACATTGGTGCCCTTCAACCAGGTTAGTCTTTCCGTTGGTATCTACGGTTAAATTTCTGTTGAACGATGACTATTCAAGAATTATCATCAGGAAACAAAATTTCTACCCATGAGAATGGCATTTATTTTAATTTAAGCTTGTTGAGAAGTTGTAGGCACGTTAATCTTCTTCTTGTTTTCATGCAGATAAGTTCACAGAAGAAGAAAACGGGTGTTATTGCTCCAAGGCGCTTTGTACAAAGAGTCAGGAAGCAAAATGAACTTTTCCGAGGTTACATGCATCAGGCACGTGTTTCTCTGTACATTTATGTGTGCTTGCTGTTTGGTGGCAACCATCTAACATCTATGCAAGATCTGTTTTTTGGTCAGATCGTGGAAGAACCAAGTATGACTTCTTGATCAGTTTCCTTAACCATGACGTTCTTGTAGGCTTCAAGAAAATGTTTAAGGAGCCATCACTATCTTTAAGTTCACAGTGGTGACTTATATCAAGAGACCCGCTTAAAAGAAAATAAGAAGAATGAAAGAAATATCATCTGGAACAAGAAAGAGAATACCCTAAAATTGTCAACTGGGAGATTTGTCATGCTCACTTTTACTTTATATGCATAATTTAGTCCTAAGGTCAGTTTGAAATGAGAAACCTCTTAATCTCGGTCCTGAGTTCATCTTATGTGCTTTCACATTGGAAGCATGCACTCTTCGAGTTACATGGATGTTATATTGCATGTATCATTTAATTTGGAGCTTCTTCAATGTGCTGTGACCCGTATGTCCTTATAAAATGTATTTTCTTGTCGGTTATTCGGTTACATCCTTAGTGTTTTAAATGACTATGAGGAGGAGAAGAAAGAATTAGTTAGGAAGGTACTTAGTTGTAAGTCCTGTATTGCCCTTATAGATTGGAGATATCAGCCAAAATTATGGAGGGTTAAGTTAATATTCTTTTTAATGCTGAAGGGCCCAACTGCCATGAACAATGGTTTAAGGCAGCAAAGTGTGTAATTATTGTGATGTGTGATCTCTACTCCATTGGTATCCAGAATTACTAGGGCACAACTACATGCAAAATCAATTCCTAGTTTATCTAGGTTTAATAAAGTTGATTTTTTGGTCATGCTTTTGCTCAGGATGCCCATGAATTTTTGAACTTCTTGTTGAATGAACTCGTTGATATCTTGGAGAAAGAATCGCATGCAACAAAAAGTTTAACAGCAAGTTCTCCTGAAAAGGTCTCAAATGGATCATGTAATGGTCACACAAATGGTGTTAAGAAGGAGCCACTTGTTACCTGGGTGCACAAAAATTTTCAGGTAAACTATTTAACCGTGTTTAGAATTTTATCCTCCTTTTTGTCTATATATGATTTGGCGATGTCAATTTTAGCATCTGCGTGGCAGCGTCACAGGAGGTAGTGGAGGGGGAAAATCGAAGTTTTCTCTTGAGTTTCTGTCAATGAACTTCCTTTATACTTTCATTTTGAAAGGAAAATAGATAAGATTCGTTCCTTATCAAAAAAAATAAAAAAATAGGTCAGGTTTGTTCTATGTTGGGTTTTTTGGATTTGTACCTCAGAGGAGGTAGAGGAGCGGGACAAGGAGGAAATATGAAGTTCTCTTAAAATTCTATCAATGACATGATTTTGTTTTGTCATTTGAGAAACTTGGAGGCAAGGTCCTATATTGGTCTACTGAATTTGTATATGATGCTCTGGGTTCCATCAATGGACAAATTCATACATGTTTAAAATTATAAGTGCTTACTTCCCTCCACTTTTGTGATGCAAATTTTGTATCCTAGGACATTGCAAATGGTGAACTAGTTTCTAGATATAGTGGCTGCTTTACTGGTTTCTTTTTTATATGGAATGCAGGGTATATTAACCAATGAAACAAGATGTTTGAGGTGTGAGACAGTCACAGCAAGGGATGAGACATTTTTTGATTTGAGCCTTGATATTGAACAGAACAGTTCAATAACAAGCTGCCTAAAAAATTTCAGTTCTACAGAGACCCTCAATGCAGAGGACAAATTTTTCTGCGACAAGTGCTGTAGGTAAGTGCCTTCACCTTTTCCTTTTTAAACAGTTAAAATGGTGGGGAAGTTAGTTTCTTTTTGTGAATTCAGCTTGCAAGAAGCACAAAAACGGATGAAAATAAAGAAACCGCCACACATCCTTGTCATTCATTTGAAGCGTTTCAAGTATATGGAACAACTAGGTCGCTACAAAAAATTGTCTTACCGCGTTGTGTTTCCTCTGGAGCTAAAACTCAGCAACACCACTGAGAACACGGACTCTGAGTATTCTCTATTCGCTGTTGTGGTTCACGTTGGGAGTGGGCCAAACCACGGGCATTATGTTAGTCTAGTGAAAAGCCACAACCACTGGCTGTTCTTTGATGATGAGAATGCGGAGATCATTGATGAGTCTGCTGTCCAGACCTTTTTTGGCTCAGCTCAAGAGTACTCGAGCAATACGGATCATGGCTATATCCTCTTCTATGAGAGCCTTGCAGCAAGCACGAGCTGATAAGAATACTCGCATCTTGTGACCCAACTATCCCGCATGTGTCGGTTTAACTTATGGCATGTTTATCTTTCCCATTGTGTTCACTGGACTGGCTTAGCGAATGTTTATGGTTCGGTGTACAACACAAAGGGTTGCAAGTATTTTGACTTGTTTTAACAATAAAGAGATGTAAATCTTGGTATAGAAACTTCAAATGAGATGTTGACACTGTATTATTAGCTATGTAACTGCAAACAACTTCCAATGAACTCCATTGGCAGAACACCAAAAGCAGGAATAAGTCAAGTTTCTCCTTTGTGACTGCTCCGGTGTAGTTTCATTTTGAGGTGCTGAGATGCACAATTATGGAGTATGATTCTGGTACTTAAGTCTCTTCTTTCTTACAACACTGCCTGAATAGAGTTGATCTAACACACTTCTCTAAGACTCTAATAATAATCATACAGCGCTCTGTAAAGTGAATTTTAACTTTTAACACACTACTCCTTCTAATTCTCGATTCTTCATGGACCTTCGACTTCAATACTTAATATCTTTATTTCTTACAACAATGCGGTATAAAGTTGGAACACACTTAGTCTTTGATTCTAATACTTGGCCTTTTGTTCTAATAGTATGCGAGTATAAAGTTTATCTGAACCCAGTTAGCTTTTATCTATGCTGACATCTTAGAAGTAGTTTTCATGGGCTTCTCAGCTGAAATAACAATCTCCTGGGTACATTGCCTGTAATAGAAAGTTCAGTCTTGATAAGTTACGAACTGAAGATCTTTCTGTATAACATCAGATACATTTCCAACACTTGTCATTTAAGTCAGATAAAAGATATTTTTCTTGAGATCATGCCAACGATGATCGTATCCAATACCAGTTCTCTAAATATTTAAATGACGACCTTATTATTGATCTTACAAATATTGGTGCTACACAAAACGTAGCAGATACATACAAAGCTAATGCTGCAGCAGACCTTCCGCTAGAATCTCTAAAACAGTTTTAACATCTGGCACTGGCTAAAATTATTAGTATAAATTTTCAGAAATCACAAACACGTTTTCAGGAATGAAAATTGACTAAAAAAAATTTAGTGAAAATTGACAGCTACACATTAGCATTTCTTTTAAATTATAAGAACCTAGAGCAAATTGAGTTTCCCCTCAAGTAACTTGATGGTGCAAAATTAGTTACTATGTTCTATATATATATATATATATATATATACAATGAATAACCTGTTAATTGGCTAATAAAGGCAAAAGGAGCTTATTCAAATGCTATAGACATGAATGTATCATCATCCAACAGACTATCAACATCGAACAACTCCTCTTCAGGGTAGACGGTATCTTCTGGGATCTCCGGGATTTGAGTTGGACCATCCTGCTGCAAAGGAGAAGAAAAAAGTATGAAGGAAAAAACACCAACAGACGTGAAGAAAAAGACACCAAAAGACGATCAAAGATGAGTCCAGTTAGGCAGCTGAATTTAGATTCACCATAACATGTCCAAGGGTCGTCATCATCATGATCAAGGTACAGCCAAACCCAATAGAATTTGGCTGTAATTTCCTAGACTCTACAATTGAAATTAAAAAAATACCGACTAATTCACATTCAGATGCACAATTGAGAATTCACACATATGGTCAATGTAATGATGTTAATAATTTGGAATAATCTGTTAGAGTTTTTCTCCTGATTTTCTTACTATATTTAAGTTTTATTTTTTCTTAGAAGGAAATAAAAGTTACCATAATTACTTTTACTTTTTCTGAAAGAAAAAAATATAATTCTTTTCCATATTTGGCTAACCTCTTTCTTGGAGGAAAGATTTTGGACATCTATAAATAGAAGACCCCTTCTCATACCATAACACAATAACATTCACAATGTAGTCGTCGTTTAGGGGGAGATTTTCTCCCAATAATTTTTTTATATTTCTTTAATATTAGTTTCTTGTGTAGGCCATTTGGCCAAATTATATTCAATAGTATATTTTTATTTGTCATCTGAATTATCACCGCCTTGGTTTGCAAACTTTAAGCTTCCGCATGACGCCTTCTCGATTTCGAACCCAACATAATCAACCCATCAAACTACATCCAGAAAGTCGAGGTACACTAATCCAACTATGTAACTAACAAAAAGATCTCTCTCCAACACAGATACCTGTCCTAAACGAATTATCGGTTTTTATATTCAGAAAGTGTCATAAGAGGGTAGGCATGGGGAATACCTTTCATAGATGCATTTGGTCATGAAAAATCAAACAAGGCAGAATGACAAAAGAAAGTTGAAAAATCGAACAAGTATCAGCCTAAAAAAGATTTGACATTCCACAACAAGATGTAGCATCCTATTTTTCATTATTCATCTACTTTTCTCCGGAAGCAGCCATTTTCCAAGTATTTGTCCTACAAAGCTCAGTCAATTTTTGATCTAGCAACCTAGCTTTAACCCATAGTTTATCTTTTGAAACTTGAGAGCAAACCCATAGATCAACTCATTAAGTAGATGCATAAATGTGCATGCAAGACAATGGGGAAAAGAGCAATTGTTATTTTCTGCCCAGCGCCCCCTCCCCCCAAAAAAATAAAAAAGAAGCAGCAACCTCCATTTCCTCTACACATCATAGATAGCATAAAAGCGCATTCAATAACTGTGAAAACAGAAACCATATTCAGCACAAACTTGGGAAATTCATCGTTATACCTTCACTTCACGAAGTCCTTCGGCAGCAGTAAGCAGCCTACGATATTGAGCACGACCCTCCGGATATTGAGTCATGGATTTCACCCTAGCAAGGGCTTTTTGCATCCTGACTTCAGTCTGTTTTCTTCCTTCCTTCAGAAAATCATAATCATCCTCTGGTAATGAGACGTCTTGTGTGCTTGGCTTATTCATGACTTCCTCTGATTTAAATCCCCTCAAACCACTTCTTTTACGTCTCCACCGCAATATCACCTTCTCCAGAATTCCTACCGACCAGATAATTGGTTTATATTTCTTCCTCACTTGATGCCCCCTTATATGAGCCTTCACAATGAATAGCGAAAATGTCAGCATTTAGAAAGAAAAGGACTACGAATGTACACTATATCAAAAGGGGAACTACTTTAAAACAATGGGTAACAGATCAGCTGAAGGAAAAGGACCATATATGACAATACGATTAGCACAGCCTCTATAGTGACATACCCTGAATCGTGAATAAAATTTTGCAAGTGGAAGTTGGTTAAACAACTTAAAAGTTAAGGTACTCCGCATCAACAAAAACATATGTAACTAGCAGCCAAGTGTATAACAATATTGTTATTTGAAAGAAGCAACGTACCTGAATTTTAACAATTTTTTGTCGAATTAAAAGAAACTCTTTTCTCTTATTCCAGCCACGGAACTTTTTCTGGATTTGAATGGCAGCCGCGTGAGCTATACCATTGTTTTGCCCCAACTTACAAGATTTAGAAGCTAAAATAGAAAAAGCATTCTCATCAGATGATAACTCATCGTCGCTATGCTCAATAATCTGCTTCCTCTGAAATGACTGAACCCTGAAAATTTGATGGATCCGAGCAGCTGCTTGAGTAGCATTGCGTATAGCCGCCAGAGAATCCTTAAGTGAAAGTACATCAGGCACATCATTTCCAGTAGTTGTAACAGCCACACGCTCTGTAACTGTCTCTCCAACTTTTGCTTCACAACCTTCTGAAGCAAGTTCTTCCTTTGCATCACTCACAGTAAGTTTAGTAAGGTGAGTGGTCAAAGAAGATTCAGCAAGAAATCCAGATATTCCCTTGTGTCCATTGGCAGATGCCAGATCAGCGGGAGTTCTAGCCAAAGGAAATTCAGCAGATGGGTCTGTCAATGCTCCAGGAGATGCACTTAAAGAGACGAGACCAACAACAGTCTTCTCCCTGCAAGATAAAACCTATTACCAAGCTGCTCGTTCTGTTGGAAGCTTTTTACAGGAATGAATGATGAGTGCACTAAAACAAATCCAACAGTGTTTGAATCTCAACAGAACTTAGGCAAGTTCTATTGACCATTGATCTCTTTTTCTTAACTAAAGAAAATCAGTTATGAATCCTAAAAGAAAAATCACAGGACAATAAGAATGGACCACTAACTTGCTAAGTGGAGCTTAAATGATGAAATGAAAAATTAGTCTATGAAGTATTTACCTGCCATAGAATGCGGCCCAATGAAGTGCAGTCCATCCATTTATGTCACGAAAATCTACACTTACCCCTGAAGCTAAAATTGGCTTTAAGGCCCAATCATAACCAAGTGCAGCTACCAAATGAAGTATACCTTGACCTTCATCATCAAGAAGAGTTCGCCCTCTGCCATCATCAGTAACTTGGTGAATCAGCCATGCATAGAAATTCTGCTTCATCTTGCTTTCAAGAAATAGATCCTCTTTCACCCTGCATTGGGATGTATCATAGTCTGACGCTCTCTCTATCATCTGCTGATTCTCTTCCTCCATCATAAAGATGATTTTATTCACTGTACTTTGTTTATCCTTGGCAGCCTCCATAGTATCAGAAATGCGACAATTACTAACAGGTCCCAAGGACAATAAATTCTCAATTCGTTCAAGGAGATGCATCTCAGTATTAGAAACATTGGCAGCACCAAATTCCTGAAAAGGTCCAAATCTATATTCGAATTCTCTGACTTCACTACAAGCCAATCTATTCGAACATGTCACATAAAAAGGGAGTACTCCTGGTTTGTGTGGGGGGGCATGACAACGGAGTACCCCGTCTGCTAAAACCTCTGCGGGAACCTCTACTTCCCCAAACATACATGACCACTTGTACTCTACCAGCTCGCCTTCACTCTTAAGAAATCTTCCAGTAATCAATACCTGCTTCGTGTGTCAAAAATCAGACTAACTCTGAAAATTCATATAATATCTTTCAGCAAGTAAATTTCAATTGCTTAGCTAACATACTGAGATTATGCACAATCTAGGCTATAGATAATTGGTTGCATGTTTGTGGAAAGCTTGATAATCTAACAGTATGCAGACAGGTCAAGAAAGGTAATTGCATTTGATAGAAAAAGTAGACAGTAACTTATGAAACTACTGCAAATAGAGATTACGGACAACAGGCGATGCAAGCAGTGCCATCTAGCACTAAAGCTAGAGAACATAAAAGCCAAATGCTTACCTTTGTTTCAAAGTTTGAATAAGCCCAATTAGGTGAAAAATCAATGATGCTGAACACCTGCTCCTGGGAGAGTGAGGGATTCAGTGTATCTGAATCCATATGCAACCGGTTTGGCAAATAGGAACCATCCTCCTCAGTATCTATAGCATTCCATGAAATTCGATTATTTGGCTGCATATGCAACTCCTCAACATCCTCAAGCTCTTTTGCAACCCATCGGGAGAAGCTGTCAACTTTTTTCAGGCCTTCTTCCATTTTTACATTGCTCAGCTGAGGCCGTTTGACCGTGGAATAGTCTCCAAGCTCGATCAAATCCATATTACTCTCTTGATTCACGTCACCTTGAACTTCCAAGAGTGAATTCAGATATTGAAGATCCAATTGTGTCAGTTGTCCTTCTTGCGCATCCGGATACAAGTACGATTGCCCCCTAACAGTAAGTAGATCTGAAGGTAGGCTTCTGTTCTGAAAACTATTTCCCAAACCATAGCTCAAATCTGCAATCAGATCCTGATTGACATTTTGTCCATGAAACTGCAATGGAGAGTCTCCAAAAGAACACTGATAAAATTAAGCAAGGTTCAGCACATAAGGAATCAAGAACAAGGAAACCTGGTATACAAAGATGAAATCCAAGGACAAGGAAGAGAGGATAAAATAAATTATCTCCAAATTTCGAGTCTTTAAGTAAAAACTGGAGTCTCAGAGATATATGCCCATGAATACATCCTTAAATTGTCTAACATAGATATTTATTTGCCACCAGAAAAGGAAAGTAGAGAATCTTCTTAATTTTTTTTAAAAATTGGTCGTATAAGAATCCTGGAAAGTTTCTTTTAGTTTTTTAAAAGTACAAGTGCTTACTAGATCCAGATTTACAGACCTAAGATTTGACTGCAGATGGCAGCAAATATGTCAATGGAGTGACTCCCAAAAGAGCATCCCAAAAGAACTAGAATGAGGATAGTTATTGCTTATCGTACTTGAACAGTTGAACCAGCAATGTTGATCAAGATGTAATATAATCATGTTAAAAAAAGGGACCGTAATAGCTGTACCTGCCAATTTTCATGGACTGACAAATTGTTCTTGAAATCATCTTGACATACCATCTCACCTGCAAAAGACTTGGTTAAAGCCCTAGTTCATTTCCCAAAATGATACCAGAAAAGCTCTGAAGCGATTTAGTACCATTTGAACAATGCTGAGAAACTGGTACCCCGTATCCCAAATCAACTGTTCTTTGAGGACCAGATGCAAAATTACCAAGATCACACTTTCCAGCTCCATCTATGCTGGGAAGTGATGTATACTCCACTGCAATAATAGTTACAATTTTTTAGACATAAAATTGACAATAAAGAATCTGAAAGAGTCTTAAAAGAAACCATAGGGCAAAGGAAAAAATGCAATAACTTTGCATAGGAACTTAGTAAATGCACCTGAAGATTGCGGCGAACCATATGAACTACAGATGGTATCCCTACTCTCTACCAGATGACTGTCCATTCCAGATGCTCGATCCGGATATGAATGAAATCTAGAGCACGCGTGGTGATTATCTTCTGCAATAAATGGATTTCAGTATGAGACTTCAACAACACCTTCAGCACTCGGCACAAAGAACTAGGTAAATAAAGTAAAGCCAAAAAATTTCAACAATACAGCTGAAGAAAAGAATCACAATAGAACCAACTGCAAAGAACATTACCTGATTCAACTTCTTCATGTGCTTCTGTTAAAGTGCTTGCTAGACTTGCTGAATCGGCATTTGCTGAAGCTAGTTTCTTGTGTCCCGTAGGCATACTATCGGACAATGAGCATTCATTCTGATAGTTTGAGTGAGCAGATTTAACGCTTCTGATGTAACCGACATTCACCTTGTTACCCTGTCAAGGAGAAATAACCAAAAACTACAATAATAATAAGAAAAAAAGCAGTCCATAGATTTTTTCTGATAAGATAATACTATTTTATTAAAGCTAGTACCAAGGAGGCAATGCAAAAGTACATAGAGGAATCACATCATCAGCCAAATAGCATTTAGCCCAAGTAGACAGTCTATGGATAAAGCAGTCTTGCTTAAAAGAACTTGCTATCTCCATACATATACATATATAGCCTGGTTAAAGGGATGTATATTTGTCACGACCCGACCCGAGGCCCTGGCCGCAACGGGTATCCCGAACCATCAAGGCTCGAGACACCCCTGTAAACCCAACCCACTAGTGATATTGTCCGCTTTGGGCCCAGGCCCGCACGACTTTAAAACGCGTCACTAGAGAGTAAGGCTTTCTTACTTATATACCCAGCATCCCTCCTGTGTTTTGCCGATGTGGGACTCCTTCCTAAGTTGGGGTGTTACATACACCCTCCCTTACGGACTCAGCTTCCTCGCTGAGGTTTGCCCCACCGAATGGGATTTGCCTACACTCAGGACTGAGGTTTGCCCCGCCTTACCGGGATTTGCCTACACTCAGTTTGAACTCTGACCCACATCGACAGGGCTAACACGGGAGTGGCTCTGATACCATTCTGTCACGACCCGACCCGAGGCCCTGGCCGCGACGGGCATCCCGAACCATCAAGGCCCGAGACACCCCTGTAACCCCAACCCACTAGTGATATTGCCCGCTTTGGGTCCAGGCCCGCACGGCTTTAAAACACGTCACTAGAGAGTAAGGCTTTCTTACTTATATACCCAGCATCCTCCTGTGTTTTGCCGATGTGGGACTCCTTCCTAAGTTGGGGTGTTACAATATTACTTTGCTTTTTCTTCACAACCCCCAGCCCTCTTCCTTTGCTTTTTTCCTAAAAGGCCAGAGGGTTGGACCAGTGATATTTCACAGTTCTACAAAGATGTAACTAAAGAGTCATTAGAAAGAAGGATGCATAGATCATGCACAAACTGCACTCTCACATCCCGCTTTGTGAAAGTAATTTGATTTGATCCCTTGTGAGTGTATAACAATTAACCAAACTGTTTCATGACCTAATAAGGAAAGAAAATCGTAGTCTAACCTTTACTTCCAAATAGTGGACAAAAACTATGTGCATAAGATCCCTGCACCATATCAAGTGAGAAAGAAAGAACTTTTAGAGCAGAGGTGGTTAGATACGAAGAACAGACAGAAGGAAAGAGTAAACAAGAATGTGCAAACAGTTTAATCCATAAAACATTTTTTTGTAGGACTATAGACAGAATGATTAACATGTTCATTATAAACTCTTATATAATCACTTAATTACCAAGAAATAATCACTTAATTACCAACTTCTATGAAATAGACATAATACTTTATTCTAATCTAGTTTTGTTTAATATCACGTGTATGAAGGTATCTTAACCAATTGATAAGTACTTTTGTTTCTTATTTTGAGCTTCTAGCTTTTCGAGGAGAAAGTAAATTGACACAAAACTAAAAGGAGGAGAGGTCCAAAAGAAATACAAAATATATACGGAGGAGCTTCCAAAATGAGCCACATTATATGGTCCATACTCACTGTTCAAGCATCCAATAACTACGCCTTTGAAAATTATCATCTTCTTCTCCATGGGCATAGTAGCAGTGTAGCACATCAATACTTCCGACCTACAGAAGGATTAATCAACAAAAAAAAAATCAAGCATATAAAAAAGCCATTATCTTTCGCTCACAAAAATTAGACTCATCAAGCCAATCCATGTAAATGGTACACTTACATAAACTATCAACACCTACCTTCAGCTTCTCATGAGCTTCTTTAACTGTCTTCCCATCCTTCTTCTTCCTCCAATTATGCCCATCCTTCCTAAAGTATCTTAGCACCTTCCGATCGAAAAGAAAAACAGAACCACCTGAAGAGCAAAACACACATTAACAACAATCATCTAAACATGAATAGAGGGAAAACCAAATCATCCGCTTTTCCTTTTTAAGGAACAGAGGTATCTACAACAGACTGCTCCAATCATCATCAGTTGTTTCGGTCGTCAGTCTCACAGGATGGATATTGGATAATGTATATTCTTCTAATGACTTTGAAAACAAATCTACATGGAATATGGGAATATTCTCAGAGGATCTTCTAGTTCCTTACTTAGATGAGAGTTTAGCAGGACAAAGTAGGACCATGGAAAAGTCATTTACAAAGTCTAAACAATTAGGATCTCAATGAGCAAGCTGAAAATCAATACAACGCAAAAGCTGTATATTTTTAGATCGAGCAGCAGCATATTGCTAAATAAAATCATTTCATTGAAACTACTATAAAAGAAATTTACTTAAGAGTCCTCATATAGAAACTGCTGCTTTGTCTAAACTCAAATCTTTTTTAATTTAGCTTAATTGAGACTGTGAGTCTTACAACTAAAATACTCATTGACGCTAGGGCATAAGTGCAGAAACTTTACAAACTCCATCAAAACAAAGAATCCAGAAAATTTTCTTTTGTAGAAGTGTCTCTTAGGATATGCTAAGTGGCATTGCTTCTCTGAAGTCAAAAAAAATATAGAGAGTTTCAAAAATAGAAGGATAAAATGAAGAAGACATACTGACTGGCCTGTATGGAGCCTCTGGGGTTAAATGAAACTTCCTATAGTTCCGCAGGATTTCACAAATCTCTGCGGGTCTCAGCCAACGATGCTGTACTTCTGATAATATCTGTGTTATGTCTGCAACTCAAAATCAACAAATAAACATATAATGTTTTAGAAGATACAATTGTTCAACTTTGGAAAGAAGTTTTATATCGAATCAGTCAACATAATAAAACTCAGTGAAGAACCCTTAACTCAAAATATGCAAATGTAAAATCAGACAAATTCTATGGATCAACATTTAGAACACTCTTGCCAATGCCTTATGCATTGTATATGCTTAGTAACAGTGTGTTTGTTTTCTCAGAAAAGAGCACGCGAACGAGACTACAGCCTCCAGTACACTAAAGGAAAACTCATTCTAAATCATAGCTCAAAAACAAGACATGCGGTATAAACTTAAAAGAGATTTTATGTCTCATTCTCACATACTCTAATAAGACGGAATTGGATAGTCTTGGACTTGAAATATCACTAGTGACTCATTGGTTACGGTGTTTGGGGTTGAAATTGCATCTCTGAGATGTCAACAATATTCTGCTAATGAGAGGTTTCATTTTTCACTTCAATTCTTTGCATTAGATTTCACAAGATGAAGTTCGTTCCGCAAATAGGTTTCTTCTCCCTGGTTTATGTATTTCATTTTCACTCTGATGTCACAAAAGTCTTGAGCTTTTTAATTACTACAACAATCCAAGCTCAAAGGACTAAATCTAGGCTTGGTTACGCTTGATCCCATAAACTAAGTAGTTCTCTGTTTGACAGGAGTTGCGCCAAAGAAAAGTTGACTTGGCTGACATACACCCATCCTCCACTACCATTATCCTATGATCAGTTTCTTTCTCCAACTAAAACTACTTAAATAACCAACACATTAACGTTTCTCTTGTGCATCTTGTGTATTTATGGAACCATTGGCAATTAGATTAGAACACTCTAATTGGTTCCACTATGGCAAGAGTGTATTGCAAAAGGTTAACAATATCTAGTGTAATCTTCTCTTAAGGCTCTTGTATGGAGCAGTAGAATTACTTTATAATTATTATCAAAAGAAAAAATATCTAATAAATAAAGAGAAAGATTATATATATAAGAAGTGAAGAACTATGCGTCTTTTAAATAACTTTCCTTTATGTACCCTCAAGTAGCGGATATCGACTTCTACATGTTTTTGGTCCTTATTATCCATATTTCTTCTTAGGCATGCAGTTATCCTTAGTATTTACAGATGACATAAAGTTGTAGAGGCAAGATGAAATTTTGAAAAGTGCAAGCTACACTATGAAGTCTGATCTATAGGGAGAGAATAGAGTTGCAAAATAAAAACTCTACACATCAATTAAAACTATATGAGACTGCAAAATTAACAGCATATTCGGTGTACTCCCACAAAGTGGGGTCTAGAGAGGGTAGAGTGTACGCAGTCCGTTCCACTAACACAAAGGTGAGGCAGAGAGGTTGTTTATAATAGAACCCCGGCTCAAGACAAATATAGTCTAGAAAGAGACGTAATATAAGATCAAGAAACAATAGGTAGTAAAAAACACCAGATAAAAGCAAAAACAAGGCTACCACAAAATAATCCTACAATCCATCTACCCAAAACAACAAACATCACCAAAACTCCAAGAACAAGAAACTACAAACGTAGCACTACAACTACTAGTACGGACCACAAAACAAAGCACTCCTACCTACTAGCATGGACGCACTCCCTCCTACTAGCCTTTTACCCTAATTTGCATCCTCCACACCTTTTACCTAGGGTCATTGTCATTGCTAAGATGTAACTGCTCCATGTCCTGTCTAATCACCTCCCTCCAATATTTCTTTAGTCTACTCCTACGTCTACTAAATCTATCCATACCCAACCTCTCACACCTCTGCACTGGGACATACGTGCTTCTCCTCATCACATGCTCGAACCATCTCAACCTCACCTCCCGCATCTTGTCTTTCACCGAAGACACTCCTACCTTATCTCGAACAACCTCATTTGTAATCATATCCCTCCTATTAAACCTACAATCCATTGCAACATCCTCATCTCTGTCGTCTTCATATTTTGTGGCCAAAACTTCACCCCATACAACATCGTTGGTCTAACCGCCACTTTGTAGAACTTGTCTTTTAAGTTTAAGAGGCACTATCACGCAAAACTCTGGATGCGAGCCTCCATTTCATTCATCTTGCATCAATATGGTGGGTGACATCCTCGTCAATCTCTCCATTACCTAGATAATAGACCCAAGGTACTTGAAACTGCCTCTCTTTTGAATGACCCGAATATCAAGCCTCGCTACCACATTAGCATCACCTCATTAACCATCTCATTACCACATGATTTAGATATGTCACAAGTCTCTCAGAGGTTTTCCAGCGACATGTTAAACATACAATCTAACTTAAGAGTCTGTGCCTTTTATTAACTGTCTGATTGCAATTGAAAAAAATCAGAGATAATAAAACCTTAAAAATCTTATATTCAGCTGTTTACATAACAGCTCTAGCCCATCACAACTACCAACAACTCTTTCATGCAAATAATGTCATGACTCAAGAGGAATAAAAAGTCATACTTCAATTCTAATTCCGTCAAGCCAAATTCATAATTTAATTCTAATTCCGTCAGAGCAAACAAGTAACAACAACTAGCAAATTCCCCAATTATTTAAGAAATTTATTAAATTGTAAATTCAATCAATTACAAAAACACAAACATCACACAAATCAGTGCATCCTCTCTATTCTACATTTCCGTTCACAGTTCAATCAACATCCACTAAGTTTGTTTATACCTGCGACCTATAGTCATTTAATTGTTAAATCATAAATAAATAAATACCAAGCGATTAGGTGACTTGTAAAAGGAAGGTACAAATTAACTTTACCTAATCGGAATCCGGAAGGATCCGATCCACAATCCGCCATTGACGATGACTTAATCACGGACTAGAGATTCAGCGTATAGAAATGATGAAAGAGAATATAAACAAACAAAATGGAGAATGTTCGGTGTGAATACGATGGATTGGATTTGAATATTGCGGATTTTTACAACTCCATTAAACTAATTTTAATTTAAGACTTGTGAGCTGAGACTTAAGAGGGGTGTGAAGCTTCATAAAGTTGGTGGGAGATGTCAAAAGCCAATCGTATGCCGACACGCGTTATGGGAGAGAAGAGTCGATGGGCCCCGTCAAGTAGCAGCATGACGTGTTGACGCGTATAATAACTCCACTTTCAGTTTCTTCCGGGTCGCTGTTTTTTTCTCGGTTTTCATATTTACGTGGTGAATTCCCTACCAACCTAACCTAATTCCTTGATCTGTATTTTGGTCTGAAGCAGAAAGTAATTATATTTCCACTATCACAATGGCTCTGTCAAAGTAATAGAAAAGGGAAAATAGAGCTACGAACCAATCTTTGAAAATATATAGAGAGTAAAATCTAAAAATCTCATTAATATTATTAAGTTTCAAAATTTCCATTTTTTTGTAAGTAGTAATGTCGTCATTATTATTCCACAACCATAACTAAAAAACCCACCATGCCAATTTCAATAGCTTCTTCGGTTTCTAACTTCTACTTTTACATTTTAATATGTATTTTTATTAAAATATACTACTATTACTCAGTAATTACTCTGTCTGTTTCATATTAGTTACTCATTTCTTTTTAAACATATATTAAAGAAATTATAGATAAGAACATGATTTTATTGATTCGCTTCTTTTAAAATTTCTTGAAAATTTTATCTATAAGACTGAACACTTCCAAAAATAATAGTATGTGAAAATTCAATTAATATTTTATTAATTAAATAAAGTGAAAAACTAATATAAAAAAATAATTTTTAATAAGATTGACAAACTATGGTAGCAAGCGAGTATTAATTTACTATCTAATAAGAGGGAAAGAGCAAGCAGGAGCTCGTCAACATGCTTGTTTGTCAATTCGTTCAACTGTTTACTTCGTAATTTTATTATATTATTTTTAATTAATTATTATATATAATTTACGTATTAGAAAATTAATAATATTTAATAAAAAATAAAACAAACATTTATGACATGTCTGCTTCAGTCGTAATTTTACATATCATCCGTAATTAATTATTATAAGATATTTTAAATATTAAAAAATTATATTAATGAGGAAAGAGCAAGCAGAGCCCGTCAACATGCTTGCTTGCTGATCCGTTTAGTTGCTTACTCCATAATTTTACTATATTATCTTTAATTAATTATTATATATCATTTACATATTAAAAAATTAATTATATTTAATAAAAAATAAAACAAACATTTATAATAACATGTATGCTTCAACCGCAATTTTACTACATCACCCGTAATTAATTATTATAAATCATCTAACTATTAAAAAATTATTATAAAGTCATTTAATTATTAAAAATTAATAAAATTAAATATTAAATTAACTTAACGTCTTATATGAGGTTCACTTAAATTATTTTCACAAGTATTTTTATTAATTTTGTTATATCACTTCTAATTAATTGTTGTGAGTCATTTAAAACACGTCTGCTTCGTTGCTTCAGTCGTGATCTGCTTCGTTGCTTCAGTCGTGATTTTACTATATCGCCCTTAATTAATTATTATGGCCGTCTAAGCATTATATCACTTAAATTGAAATAGAAGGAAAAGTATTATAAATCACAATAATTTTAAACTTAAATTATTTAAAAAAATGCAATTGACTATCAATGCCACAAAAGTTTGGATAGTAAGAGTAACATATAAATGTATAATAAATTACAACAGTTAACAATTTAAATATCTAAAAAAGATTAATATGTTATATATTTCAAAAAAAAAAAAACCCTAAAAAATACAATAAATTCCAATAATTAACATTTTATAAAATTTAATTGATATAAAATATTTAGTTGACTCTCGAAATTATATCAATATCATTTAAATTGGAATGGACGAAAAATATTCTAACTCAAAATAATTAAAAACCTAAATTCTTTTAAAAATATAATTGACTATCAACGGCACAAAAGTTTGGACTTCGAGAGTAACGTATATTATTTTAAAACTACATAAAAATATTATATATTTCTCGAGTAATTAACAACTTAAATATCTACAAAAATATTATAGATTATAATATTTAATAATTTAAAATATCTAAAAATATATCAAAAGTATAATTGATTATCTAAATTTTATTTGTGTCGCATAAATTGAAATAAAAAAACAGCATATACTGAGAAAATAGTAATATAGGCCCATCAAATTTTACTTTTTATTAATTTATATATTTGTAGAGTTTAACTTGATCTTGAATTAAATTTTTAAAATAAAATTTTATAGTTGAATAATAAATTACAGTAATTAATAATTTAAAATATTTTAAGAATATATACAAAAGTAAAAGAGTAAGTGAAAATTAAAATTTTAAACAAAATGAAGATTAGCCAAAAAAGATAAACATAAATTGATTGCACGTACAAATCCAATGTGAATGATTATTCATCATTTCGTTCCCGGGTCATTACCGCCACGTGTTCCAGACAATAACGGTGCACGTTCATTTTTTACGTTAACAGAGTTGTACTTGTCTGACAATTTTAACCTCCACTTGTAGTCTAACCGTCACTAAGCTTTATGTGCAACTTTCGTCATGCGCTTTACCTTTATCATGCTATGCTCGTGTTAACCGCTTCTTTCATCATCACACACACACACACACACACACACACACACACACACTAAAAAAGTAATCAAAGTTGCGATAATCGGAAAAGATGCATCAGTTACTCGCAAGGTCGGTGATGAGGCGGTTGGTTTCTAGCAGTACCAGAAACCGGTTCATGTGGTCTTTGTCATCGTCGCCATCAGCGGCGGTGATAGTGTGGAAGGAAGTAGGTAAGCCGAGTAGTGGGTCAGTTGTGATGATGAGTGGCCAGAGGCTGGGGTTTTGTGGTCAGTGGTGGAGGATGATGAGCTCTCCTAGTGAACCGCCAACGAAGAATTCGACGTCAACTGTGGCGAGGAAGGAGGGCGATGAGGAAGTGAAAAGGAGCCGTGCTTCTGTGGAGAGAATGGAAGGCGAAGACGAAGTAGCTGTTTCCAGCTATTGGGGCATCTCGAGGCCAAAGATTACTAAACAAGATGGTTCTGTTTGGCCTTGGAACTGCTTCATGGTATGTGAGTTTTGATCAGTACGGATTAGTGTACAACTTGTTCGATTAATTGTCAAAATCCAAACGCAGGCAATATTTTGGAAAACTTCATTCACCCCAGCGGGGCGGACCTACGTAGTGCCGAGGGTTCACCCGAACCCCTCGGCAAAAAATTACCTTGTATAATATAAGGGAGAAAATCTATATTTATGTAAATATATTAATTTTGAACCACCTAACATAAGGATGTTGGATAGCTCCGTGGTACAATCACTACTTTTTGGGCGCTACTTCAGTCTTGGTCGCGGGTTCGATCCCCATTACGCTACTTTTCTTTTAAAAAGTAACTGAAACCTACAGCTAGACGCCTACAGAACTAAAAAGAAAAGCCTACATAAAAAGTAGACTGAAACCTACAGCTGGACGCAGAACTAAAAAGAAAAGCATACCTCACCTGCTATATAAAAAAAACTTAAAAATATAAGTTTAAGTATTTTATATTTATAGACTATATACTATTACATCCCTTGAAATTATATTTTGTTGGCTTATTCACACATTTATATTTTTATTATTTTTCGAACCCCCTGAAGAAAATTCCGGATCCGCCACTGCCCCCAGCCTTCCATGTCTGTTTACTCTGTTTCAGTTACTGGTTTATGTTTGGTGGAATTGATGACACTACATAGCCGGTGTGGGACTTCTTAACACCCCGCACACCCAAGACTTATGTTGTGCGGGCGGGCTCTTCAACAATGTCATGGGGTGTGTGGTGGATCCATTAAAAGTAGTGTATTTTTTAAAGGATTCGATATGGGTGCGACAATATTTTTGAAGAGTCCGAGCTATTTAGCACATTTGGAGGGTGGACAATGTAATTTGGGGCCTAACATAGGATAGACGAAGAATTGTGATGAGTCTGACTCTTGATACCGGGGTTAGAATGTACCTTCAGCTTAACTCAGTCCCAAAAACTAGCAGCTAGCTCTGCCGGACTTCTGATATACTCACTCTCTGAGGGTTGGAGACTTGGAGTGAGATTTCAATCTTGCATTCTGTTGCAGTAGTACATCACTGTTGTTGCTGGAGCTGTTTCATTTTTCTTTTGTTTATTCTGATTTTTAAATGAGTATTATATAGGGAATCTTGCACATGTTTAATCGAAACTTTCTTGTGATCTTTTTCTTTTTCCGTTGTCCCCGGGTACAAGATGTAATTTCATCTGGCAATGTCTTGTTTTACTTGCTCAAAAAGAAAAGAAAGTAACTGTCTTTCATTAATTTATATCCATTCTCTGTTTCTGTTTGTAGCCCTGGGAGACATATCAGGCTGACTTGTCGATTGATCTAAGCAAGCACCATCCACCCAAGACACTCCTTGATAAGGTTGCTTATTGGACAGTGAAACTTCTCAGGATTCCAACCGATCTATTTTTTAAGGTTTGATTTCCACTCACCTTCGCGAGGACTATGTTGTCCAATCAAATTGTAAATGACTATTTTGTATTGCTTCTTTAGGAACCACGCTCTGATAGGGATGTCAGAGAGATGTTCTCTTTACTTCATTCTTCTCTAGTAGTACATCTTTTTGTGAGAGGAAACACATGCCAAAATTATAACAGTTATTGTTTCATGGATTACCCTAAGAGTAATGGAAATATGTATGATAGGGAAACTTCTCTGCTCTGGACACTATAACGTTAATTCTAGAGTTGCTTTTATATCAGTTACCTTCTTATCACCATTGATTCTATACTCTGATTTGCATTACAGAAAAGATACGGTTGCCGTGCAATGATGTTGGAAACAGTGGCAGGTGTACCTGGAATGGTGGGAGGTATGCTGCTACATCTGAGGTCGTTACGCAAGTTCGAGCAAAGTGGTGGTTGGATAAAAGCATTACTTGAAGAAGCTGAGAATGAGAGGATGCATCTGATGACTATGGTGGAGCTAGTACAGCCTAAATGGTATGAGAGGTTGTTAGTTATTGCCGTGCAGGGAGCGTTTTTCAATTTTTACTTTGTGCTTTACTTGCTGTCCCCCAAGCTTGCACACAGAGTTGTTGGTTATCTGGAAGAGGAGGCTATACACTCATATACTTTGTATCTTAATGATATTGATCGTGGTGAAATTGATAATGTCCCTGCTCCTGCGATAGCAATTGACTACTGGAGACTGCCTAAGGATGCGACTCTAAAGGATGTTGTTACTGTCATCCGTGCTGATGAAGCTCATCATAGAGACGTTAACCATTTCGCATCTGTAAGTTTCCTTCTGTTTCTTAATCAAACTTAAACATGATTGCCAATTTTTGCGTTTTTAGCTGGCAATTTTATCTTCTGTTTGCACTGTCTGAAGTTAATGGTGCAACTGATTTAGTTATTGCTCGTGCTATTCAGGATATCCATTACCAAGGAAAGAGATTGCAGGAGGCAGCTGCTCCTATTGGTTACCATTAAATCATTCATATTGTTCTGCTTTGTATAGTTGTGTTTTGTATATATATGTGGTAGATCATGGTCCAGTCAAAACAAGGAGAGTCAGTTGGGCATTTCTAATTAATCACGAAATCCCCAAATAGTGGCATAAGTATGGATTAAACTACTGTTATATCCTGTATCGTTATATGATAAACGTGTGCTTTTGCTCTTCAAATTTTGTAACCTTTATGGGATTGCAAGTGATTCCTGCTCGAAAATTTTATATAGTGGATTTGTTTTATGACACTCATGCTTGGAAATCGTTATGTCCAGAAATACACAGAAAGCACAGGATCTCCAGAAATCTACGTATTACACATGGAAGTTATTCTTAGGCAGAAAGTCCGATAAAGCGTATTGGGAAACAGCCAGCTATAGAGCTACCAAAGAAGCCAAATTTATCATCTGAAAGTCGGGGGATATTAGTTGGTTGAGATGACTGCAGGAAATGTTTGTTCACACCAATCTATATTAGCCAAGTACTTACATGACCTGAATTTGGTGTGTCAAGAGTATAAATTTTCTTTATAGGTGTTTCGTAGCAATGTTCGTCCAAGAGCCATCAGTTTCCACCAAATGATGAGTGAACTAACATGAAAACAATGTTACACTGACTGAAATTAAGTCACTCAGGTAACTTGCCTGTTTGAGATATATGTTCCATTGTGTATCTTAAGCCATAACGTTCAACTGCCCATTTTGCTTCTCTAAATCCATGACCATATGCTTCAGAATGGTTTTTTTCTATTCCCTCTTTCAGATAATCTTTCAGATTTCTCAAGAACTGAGCTTTTTCACTTGCACCCTTTACGTTGTCATCACCAGTAAAAGATTGCCATTCTAGCCACTTGTGAGCCATAACTTCACAAATACCTTCCGCTACGTTCAGGGTCAGCCTTTTATGGTAGCCTATAAATATGAGAGGAAAATTGAAAAAAGGGTGAAAAGATGTCCTATGGATAGGAGGGATGGCATTCAGAGATAGGAGAATCCTGAGAAGTGTGAGGAAACAATTATTTCCTTAACATGGCATAGAAGGGAAAATAAGGGAGGGGGGAAACTTGTAGAAGTAAGATTCAAGAGGAATGTGATTCCCCACAAGTTTGATTTCCTTTTTATGTTAGTTGAAATAGCACAAAAGCAACAAGTCGATTATAATAAAGAGTTGGAGACCACCTTGAATCTGCATCCAGGCATGCATCATTTCATGAGCCAAAGTTGCTCCCAAGGCCAACCTATTTACAATGATCAATGATGGCATTATGATACCATAAAAATTAAAGTAGTAACTCCTTACACATCCTCTTAGAACAGGAGCCAAATTATTTCTGGGGAAAAAGGGAACATTTTTGTTAACTTTGACCAAGTCAAGGGTATCATGACAACAAATTGATAGGATATAGGCAGCAACATGACATCTGAAGCCCCTACTGGTTTGACATTCAATATTTCCTCAATGCCCCAATGTAGTTGACATTGTGGGATACGTAATATGTAAGAACCTACCTTGGGAGAGAGCAATAGCTGGAAACAGCGGAGCCAACATCTTAATT
This sequence comes from Capsicum pubescens, assembly GCA_030864215.1. Classification (NCBI taxonomy): domain Eukaryota; kingdom Viridiplantae; phylum Streptophyta; class Magnoliopsida; order Solanales; family Solanaceae; genus Capsicum; species Capsicum pubescens. Next base: position 264,131,261 of record CM061545.1, on the reverse strand, counting down.
GAGGGGTTCAAAATCGAAAAATGTGAACGAAATAATTAATTGAAGGGGGTTCAGCGTTAACTATATATACATGAAAAATAATTTATAGCTTGTATACATAGTATAATTTTCCGCCGAAGGTGGCTCGGATGACCCCCTCACTATGAGCTGGATCCGCCATTGGCTGGAAACGGCTGTTAATAATGCAGATTTCTTCAGATAGACTATGTGAACATTAATTTTTTTGTATTAAAAAACAGCATTTTGTGACAGTTTATTACATGAAATACGACATTGCTGATTCGTTTCAACTATCTTAGTTTTGTAGATAAACAAATTGCATAGGACATCTCGTTGCATAAACAACTGAAACTGCTTTCTGCTTATCCTAACTAGATGAAGAATATAAGATATATTTCCAATTTACTCTCTTTGAAATTACTAGATGAAAATTTCTTGGAGGAATTCTTTATTGAATCCATTAAAAGACCACTTATGTGAAAGCATAGAAGTTCAGAAGAAGATTACTTTGGAAAGCCATATAAAAGCAACATTGCCTTCACTTTGCGTCCTTCAACCAGATGCTCTACTTCTTTCAACACTTGTATATTTTCACCCTTTTGCTTTGACCTTGACACCTAGCATGATTGAATTGAATGCAAAATGAGAGAGTAGATATTTTGTGTCTATTCGCTTCGTTATACAGTAAAGTCATTGAACTTTACTCATTATAACAGAAGACATCGACCCATCTAACAAAAGTCTATAACAGAAGTAGATGTACTCACATAAGTTACGGCGTCCAATTTAGATTTGTCATAAATAGTCAAGCCAAGTGGTTTCTGTGAAACCAACCAAATACTATCACTACTACAAAAATGTGATGGAAGTATTGGAATTCCACTTGCTAATGTAAACACCTGCTCAGCCTACCTTTTGACCATTTTTCATCATCTCGTATTCATCAACTAAGAGAATTGGAATGTAATATCTGACTTTCATGTTTAATCCTTTAAAAAATCTGAGAACTTCATCAAGAAGGGGCTTACAGTCTCCAGGATCTGTCACTGCTGTATAGTGGCAATCAGGGCAAAGCTTCCGACCGTCATTCAGAGTGATATACTTCATGTCTCCTATCTAAAAATAGGTGAATAAATTCTCAGTTAAACATGTTATAAGCTGAGCAATTGACATCTATTATAATTGAACGCAAAGCCAGTATCGCAGCTAGAAAGTTCATTGTGTATGTATATTTGCTATTCAGGAACATTCATCATGCAATTGCTAGTGGTTGATTTATTTATCACTATGCACTTTATTTTTAATAATACTCAAGACTAATTAAGAGGTTCCTGTATATCTCATTATAGATTGAATCTAACAATATAGAAGGCGTTTGAAAACCTTTAATCTTGAACAGCTGCAGCACAGAGGAGTTCCGTCAGATATATGCTTCTCGCAGTAAGTTTGACCCCAGTATGTACACCTTAACCAATCCGAGCAAATCTGTACTTAACATGACGGAGGTATCAGGTAACTCATTCAGATATTTTCTGATCATCTTCACATTTACAAGGATAAGTTAGTTCAAGAAAGACTAAAGGGAAGGACATATTTGAGGAAAGGGAACACAAACCTCTTCTTCACAAACATCACAAACAAGAATATTGCACCGCTTTCTACTCTTTCTCCAGAAAGAAGTGCTCCTACAAATCATAAGAATGCATCAATTTGATGAAATGGAAAGCAGAAAAAAGTATCGTGTCAAACGATACTGCAGAATGATAAGAAAGTGTATTCATGAATGGCTTTACTTCCTTATTAGTACTTGTTATTTTCCCAGAATTAAGGACTAACAATACTTATCATGGATTTAGTTCTTGGAACAATTATCAAGCCAATAGATAGAAGCATGGGTTTTCTTCTCTTTGCACGTATTACTAAAGACCTAATTGTATATTCTTCATTACTTATGTAGAAGCACTTGTAGTGTGTTTAACTTACTTTGATGAATCGACAAATGGATTTAACTCCTTGAAAAGTTTCCACCATTTCAGATCTCTGCCGCCAGCACTGGTGCTGTAATGATGTAAAGCTTCAGTAAACTAAATCAACTCACGACGAAAAGGGAGGTGAATAGGACAATTACATGTATGTGACATACTAGATGGAAAACTGAGTAATCCCTGGGCGCCATTGTTCCACAGTTCGAAACTCGGTGGATAATAGTTTTCATTTTCCCCCATAAGAATCAGAGAATGAGGGGCTAATTACAGGGCATATAGATTTACCTCAAGTCTATAGAAGATAATGTGCTTTCTTCCAGCGCTTGTGTAAGTTCTTCTACTTCATCATTCTGGGGAAACTCCGTATCTAATTAAAAAAAGTGACCAAATTTATGTATCAGAAGTTAAGAAACTTTTGTTAAAAGCATTTAGTTCTGCCAAATAACCAACTCAATCATCCAAAATCATGAAATTAAACTTATGGGCTAAATATGTCTACCAATTTCTTACTAGGACAAAATTTAGCTTTAAGATAGTGAGATGAAAACGCTGCATTGAACAAGTGCGTGCTTGCTTGAGTGGTTGAACACCTCCATCATCGACTGGAGGTTTTGAATATTATTTTGAAAAAAAAAAAAGTGGTGGCGGGTGGGTTGGGGGAGGGGTTGCATCATTAGTGACCCTTACCGCTAGTATATGTCTCTTCTGCTGCCTTTGACTCTTGAAGAGAGAATTCAATAGCACGAACCACGTCCTCATTCTCATCTTCTGATAACTGGTAATTCTGTATTCAAGTTTTTTCAAATAAATTTAACTCAATGATGATGATGATAATAATAATAATAATAACAATAACAACAAAGATATACTATATAGAAGTGAAAAACACTAAACCTCATAATAATAAGAAGGACCTTCATCGAGAGATCTATTTGCATACATTTTCAAATTCAAATCCTCTTACTTCAAACAAATATATCAATACTACTGCAACACATGAAACTTGAAGATGGAAAGTTTATTTAACTTTTAAAACATGGTAATTTCCTGGAAATAATTTCTTTTAAGAAAATGGAGTATTCGGTTTGTCTACTTACCAGAACAAAAAAACAAATATTCTGCTGGTAGTAGCATATAAAGAAGTTGCAATTCAATTGAAGTGGTAGTTTCGTGTTCTGTTTCTTGTCCTTAAAAGTAGTAGTATAGTATAACATTTAATTAATAATTTCCGAAGACTTTGACCTCGTCGAGTCTTTATCAAAGCTTATGTTTCCAGTCAGAAAAGTTTTCCCGAAATTAGTTAACAAAGTGTGCTTCATGTTACTACTATTGTATTGGTGTAAAAAAATGGATATTCACTTTTATGTCTAATTTAAAAAATAAAAGATAATTTATCACTTAATTTTTAACTTATTCTTATTATTAATTATAATTATTTTCTAATATTGCTCAAAATATTAATTTTATTATATTCAAATTTTAATGTTGTAAAATTATTATTCCAATTTCTTAGTATGCCAAATCAAATTTTGGACAAGTAAATTGAGTTGCCTGCTCCACATGTTTGTGATTTTCTTTATTGTACTGGCTCGTTTGGACATGTTTTTTTTTTTTTTTTCCTTTTTCTAAAAATTATTTTCAAAATATTATTCGGTTATGCATTATATTGATTTTTATGTTAATTTTTGCAAATAAGTTTTAAAAATTTGGAAAACTAGTTTTTGAAATGAATTTTTATAGCAGTCACAAAACCAAGTAAAATATATGTACGTACAACTCCAGCTTTCAAATATTATTTTCAACTTCAATTTTAATTATTATATTTTTTTTTTCACGCCCAAATGCGTATCTAATATGCTGAATAGAATTAAGTACGAAAGAAAACAGAAGCATGCGTGATAAAGTGGTTAGTTTCGAGACTACTAGGAGTATAATCTCTTTTTTTAAACCTTTAGTACCAATGCTCGTGTTTGATGTACCATTTGGGATGATATCTTACATGTTAGCTCCCGTTTGGCTAGAGATTTTGAAGTTGAAATTTGAAAATGTGAGTCGTTGAATTTGTGTAGTGATATGTTTTCTTGGAAAAATTTGAAGTTTTGTGAATAGAAATTTCAAAACCCCAAATAAAAACTTAGAAATATTTGAAAATTAAATTACTCTCTATATATAATCAAATGCTAGCTTAATTAGTTTCAACTCTTAATAACTTTTTGCTATCCTTTTATATTCAATTTTCTTGTTTCTTTAAATAACCTATTAGTACATAACCTGTATTCAAGAATTCAACAAATAATCCAAATTTTGTATGCATAGATTGTAGAGTCAATAAATCAACATGATGGTGAAGAATCTAATGAAGAAATTATGAAGGAATTTCCAGAAAGTAAAGGGGACGTTACACGTTAATTAAGAGAAAAAAGAGCCTCCACGGTTGACTCCTCGTAGGAATAGGAAGGCAAAATCTAAAGAAATAAGAAAAGGACCACTTGGTGTTTAGTCCCTCCTTAGTCCCTTACTAATAAAATGATAATGACAACTTAACAATAAATAGAAGAAAAATAAACCAAAATTAAAAAAAAAAAATGGTGTTTAGTTGGTAAATAGATTCTTTTTTTTCTGGAAAATATATATATTAAGATTTACTAATAATAATATTAGCAAATCTGAGATTGTTCTGATTAATTTTCTTATAGCACTGAATATTAAAAATAATATCTAAATGTTATTCGAGCAACGTGGTCTTCTGTGGACTACAATAAATACATGACATATGAAGTTCTATTAAGACAACAAGTTTGAAAAATTAATGTAAAAACAGCTCGCTATTGATAGAAGTAAAAATAAAAAGAAGCCAAATTCATCTTGTGATTGTCAAAGGGAAATTATGCCCATGTGGCCTGTGGGCTGCAGATTTTTGTCCGTTTTGTGTTACTCATGTAGTTTCAGGGCCTCAATTTGGAGTCACATAGGTAAACAAATTTTTTTTACAAGTTTTTCACAGCAATGTTCGTCCAAGAACCATCAGTTTTCTCCCAATGGTAAATGAATGATTACAAAAATCAAAGGCGAATTTAGAATTTTTCGAACAGGGGTGCATCACTGGAAAAAAAAAAAAAAAAAGAAGAAGAAAAAATATTTGTAGGGAATTGATTCCAAGTCCTCTAGATAAATAACTTAACATTCAATCAAGTGCATCATTTAGCCTTCTTGTAGCATGAGTACCAATATATAACAATTTGTTAAAAATTAATAATGTCACCTAAGAGGTAAGTCATTCAGGTAACTTGCCTGCTTGAGATACATGTTCCATTGTGTATCTTAAGCCATAACGTTCAACTGCCCATTTTGCTTCTCTAAATCCATGACCATATGCCTCACAATATCTATTTTCTATTCCATATTTCAGAAACTCTATCAGATTCCTCAAAAAACTGAACGTTTTCACTTGTACCCTTCATGTAGTCATCGCCGATGAAAGATTGTGATTCTAGCCACTTGTGAGCCATAACCTGAGCAAGACCTTCTGTGATTTTTAGGTCCAATCCTTCATCGCCTGCAAATATGAGACGAAGATCGTAAAAAAAGAGTGATGAGATTTCCTCTCTCTTCTCTCTTTTGCTGAACTAAAAAGGTGTAGATTCATGAGGAATGTCGCGTTCCACAAATTTGCTTTCCTTTATTTTTTAGTTGGATTTAAGTTATATAACTCTATTTTCCAGTCGCTAAATAAGCTTGCTATAAGGAGTTACCTATTGTTGTAGCCTTGTAAGTTGTTTGTCAACATAATCTGATGGTGTATAAAATCTCTACACATAGTGTATAAACTCAAAATTTTCTTACTTTGAACAAGAAAAAAAGAAACATGCAGCAAATAGTAAAAAGCTGGAAACCACCTTGAACGCGCATCCAAGCGTGCATCAGTTCATGAGCCAAAATTGATCCTAGGGCCAACCTGTTTATAGAGAGCATTGATGCATACATAAAATTACAGTAGTAAACTTGTTACAAAAGTTGCTTAAAACTGGAATCAAATTAAAGAGAAACATTTTTCTTGACTTTGATCTAAGTGAGAAAATCCGAGCACTAATGGCTAGAATGTGGACATCAACATCTGAACATAGAGTTGCGCGTTGTTAGTGATGCAGTACGTCTTCAACTGGTGATACTAACAATTCTAGGATATGTTCATCAAATATAGAAGTTAGTGGTCGTTCATTTACAGTGAATACAGAAAGAAACGAGTTGGGCTGCATGAGATATGAGTATTTTCTTATAAACTCTCCTAGAAATTACTAGATGAAAATGGCATGTAGTTCTATACTGAATCCATCAAAAGACTACTTATGTGAAAGCATTGAAGTTCAGAAGAAGATTACTTTGGAAATCTGTACAAATTAAAAGAAGCGCTGCTCTCACTTTGCGTCCTGGAAGCAGTAGTTGTTCTATTTCTTTCACCACTTCAACATTTTCACCCCTTTGTATAGACTTCGACACCTATTATAGCATGAGTGAATCTAATGCAAAATGAGAGAACACATGTTGCGTACAGAGGCAGATGCAATATATAATTAGATGAACTCGACATTGCAGGAGAGGAATCGATAAAGTTTCAACAAATATTAAAATCTAAATCCAAGATCACAAAACTGCATTGATTTCAATCGTGAGAATATAAAAGTTAAACTCATTAAGTTTGAATTATCTTTTTTCCAACTGAGTGTGAACCATAAAAATTGTATAAAACTTCCATTCCATTGCAGAAGACATCAACCCATCTAACAGAAGTCAATAATAGAAACGGATATACTCACATAAGTTACGGCCTCCAATTTAAATTTCTCCGGAATTGTCATGCCAACTGCTATACGCTGTGAAACCAGCCAAAGCTATTACTACTTCGCGTGGTAATGTTGGCACATGTCCTACACACCTCTTTATGGATTCTGATCATCTCTTCTTTGTCAACTAACAAAACTGGAATGTAATATCTGGTTTTCATCGAGAAGGAGCTTACAGTCTTCAGGATCCATCACTGCTGTATAACGACAATCAGGGCAAAGTTTTCGACCATCACTCAGAGTTGTATACTTGATGTCTCCTATCTGCAAAACATGTGAGTCGTCAATTGTTTACATAATAGAAGTTGAGAAACATGCTAAGTGATGCATTGAACTAATTACTAGAATATCAACTCACTTCCTGTCTGTGGATACTTTAGTGCACCCAGGCTCAACAGAGCTCAGCTAATTACTGACCGTAGATTCAATCAGGAACATCTTCAATCAAATAATATAGAAGGTGTATGTTTAAGAACCTTAAATCTATAGCAAGCACAGCAGCGGGGAGTTCCATCAGATGTATGCTTTATATAGACAGTCTGACCCCAGTAGGGACGCCTAGACCGCACAAAAATCTGTACCAAGATTCATTATGTTAAAAGGCAATAATCAAACATAATCGAAGCATCAGTTATCCCATTTAGAAATTTTGTAGTCCTCTTCATGGATTACAATGATAAATTATTTCAAGAAAGAAAGTTTAAAAGGAGAGAGATTTGAGGAAAGGTGATACGAGTACGACCACGAGGATGGACGAGAATGAGTGCGTATTGAATCCGTCCAAGAAAGTGCACAAATGAAGTGTAGCAGAGGGCCTAAATGCACTAAAAACAACCCCTAAGTTACACTTTATGGGCACCTCACCCTTGAGGGATATTGTGGTCATTTTGTATTCTATTTTGTAATACACTATATATAGAACCTGTTAGGATTTTTAGTCTTAGTTTTTGTTGAATATGAAAGTGTAACACTTAGAAACATCTCTCTTGAGAGAATGACCCTCCTTGGCCGAAATTGTAACTAGGGAAATCAACTTGAGTGTGGAATCACTCGTGTTGGATTCAAGCTTGGAAAAAAGTTGGATGCTTGGGAGATCGAGGTCACTCTTGTGCCAACGTAGGAGTTAGGTATTTGTTGTGTGTATTGTTAAAGGTCAAAGAGTGGAATAGGCTCTTGAGTTTTTAAGATTACACCTTCATTTTGTCTAACTATTGTCACTACCCGAACCGAGGTCCTGGCCGTGACGAGCATCCCGAAACATGAAGGCCCGAACACCCTTCTAAACTTGAAATCATATACATCATTCATACATAAACAAGGAAATACGGAAATTATAGCAAGGCGGAATCATGGTCATAAATCTAATATGAATTTAACATTTAAGAACGAAATTCAAAACTAACTAGCAACATCTGCAAACCGTCTGCGAAATCTCTACTACATGATCACTAACACAATCTGAAAACTGGGACAAGGCCCCCAGTAGACTAAATTCATATCCAATAATAGTTGTCTGAAAGTAAACAAGCCTTCTGGCATAAAGAAGGCTCACCAACTGGACACTGCAACTCTGTCTGATAAAATCTATTGCTTTTCTGGACCCCTAGACTGAGCCTCAGAACCTGGAGGGAGGAGGGGGGGTCAATACAGATGTACTGGTACGCAAAGTAATCCAAAATAAAACTTTTATATAAGTAAAATAGTGGAGAGCAATTTGGTAAAACATCATGCATAAACAGTTCTCAAAACACATGGGCACTTTCTGAAAATCATAAGTCATTTTTGTCAATGCACTGTCTGTTCTTTGTATTACTTCTGAGTTAAGTGACACTCCCCTACAACTCTAATATTCCACAGGCTATATGGAATCCGTCATTGACTCGGCGGGGAATCCCCCAACCCAAGTATGCCGCAAGGGTTGGAGTCTCTAATTCTGATACGGCACACGAAATTAGGCCAGCGTAATATAATATACCCGGATCGGCAAATCACGGTTTTGGGCAATGAGTTATCTGAACTCGTGCCCTCTTCAGGGAATCACCTAACATCTCTTTATGCCCTATTTTAGCCTTTTCTGAACATGCATCATTCTGAAATTCTAAAACATGAAAGTCTGATTTCTGTATTAGTCTGTGTCTGTTATGGCATTGTCTGAGTTTGTATCGTCATACCAAGACTTGCAAGTCGTTATTCTAATCCATATATGATTATTTCATTCTAAAACAATGTTCAGGCCACTTGATCATGCATATAGTGTAAGAAGAGTCACATCTCAAATCATAAGTCAAAAATCATGCAAAGGCTTTTCCATTCATTCAACAATTTCAATAAGTAGTGGCCAACTTCTCAAAAACATTCCTGAAGTTTCTTTGTTTATCAATCTCAACATTTAAAATCATTAAAGCATTCCTCTCTCCCATTCTTAATCATCATGAATTTCACATAAGACAAATAGTATCTTGAATCATTTTGTAAACCATGAAATATAAGGATTCATAAGTTGTAAATAAAATAATAAAGTAATGGGAGAGGGAGATTATATATTTCATTCTCTCGATTCACAATTCACAGTTTTCAATACATACGTACATATATACAATTCAAATCAATTTGGGGGAAGGCCTAAAGACCAAAACAATATTATCGAAGCTTCTAAAACATGAATGTATTCATAAATTCAAAAACCCCTTTCTTAAAATCATGATTTCTATACCCATGAGATTTTAGGAAAACCCCCGCGTACCTCGATTATGAAGAATAATGGTTGATCCTTGAAGCCTACGATTTGGGGATTCCAAATCTCCGATCAATTTTGAAAACCCACGGTTGAATCTTGAGTTTCTTGGAGGAGAAGTATATGAACTAGGGTTTTTGTTTTGAGGAAAATCTTGAGAATATCGTATATTATGTTTGTAGAAGTCTTAATCTCCTGTTTGGACATTTTAAGAGACTGGAAAAAAGTTCAAACTACCCTTGTTAACTTCTGAACGAAACAGAAAAAATTTAAATAGGGAACCCGATCTTATGGGCCACCGTGACGCGCCACTATCGCAGTGGCTCACTAGAAAGTGACGAATGGGAATTTGGCCCACTCTGCGATACGTCACCATCGCGGAGTCTCACTGTAAATTGACCATCGTCATTTACACCCTCTCCGCGACGCGCCAAGAACAGGAATGATGGTGTTTTACGACTAGGACTTAAATTAACCATAACTCCTTCACCGAGTGTCCGTTTTGGACGAATCTTATGTCGACGGAAAACTTATTCGATCATCTACGTAATGAAAAATTGAAATCTAAGGAATTCCATAGTGAAATAAGTATAAATCATTCTAGAATCCAATGCTTGATACTTTAGGTACAAAAATTTAGCTAGAAAAAACTTTGGGGCGTTACAACTATCTATCATCTTGTTTGTTGTAATCGTTATTTCTTATTTTTGTTAATGTAACCCGTGAGGTGTTGTTATTGTTACCACTTTGTTGTTGTTCATCTTGTCTTCATATTATTGTTGTTGTTGCTGTTTTGGTGTGATAAACACCTTCTTCATTTCATTATTGTTGTTGTCATTGTCGAATTCGAGTGAGGTCTCCAATCGGTCCAAGAATTCTTTTGATTAGTGGACTATTTGGGGTGTGTTTAGTATTTCCGTGGTTTTTGTTGTATCATTTGGTATCAAAGCATGGCTTGATCTTGTTCCTACAAGATCAAATCTTGGGCTTGGCTTGATCTTGTTTCTACAAGATCAAATCTTGGGCTAGCTCACTTGAAAATTTAAAAAAAAAATTGAAATCTAAAAATTCCAGAAAAAGAACAATCTGTCCATTTTGTGTTCTTGGCCAAAAATTGTGTTCTTGTTGTGTCTTGGCCAAGATTTTTACTTGTCTTGAGTGTTTCTAGTGTTAGTTTTGTTCTCAACGAACACTTTGAGTCTAAATCTAAGTTTGAGCTTGTATTTGTTGAAGTTATAGTCGTGAACTTGGATTTGACCGATTTGTTCTTGAACATTGTTGTGGTGGACTGCTTTGGCCTTGTGGCCTTCATCTTGTTGTTGTTATAAGCTTGGACACGTGATATTATTGTTCATTGGTGGCCTAAGAACCATTTTGTTGAAGTTGTAGTTGTATTGGCCAAGTGTTGAAGATATTGTATTGTGAAAATTGGAAGTTGGCCGTGTGAAATTGTTGGTGTTCTTGGAGATTATTGTTGGTTGTTCTTGGTGATTGTTGATTTTATTCTTGAAGTTCTTCACAACCTTCATAGCTTGTTAAAATAAAGTGAACCTTAGATCTATAAAGGTGAAGGGAAAAAGGTGAAGCTTTGTTAGTCTTGAAAGACTTACCATCACTCGTCAACTAGTCAATCACATCTCAACCACTTTCCATGATTCAAGGACCCATGTTTTAAGGAGAAGTACAAGTAAAGTCAAAGTCTTGAAAATTGAAAAAGGTTCCAAGACTTATTTTTTTCCTCCTAAAATAAAATTCCACTAATCCAAATTAAATTTTTGACCAAAACATGAACATTTGAGAATAACAATTCGTTAGAAAGACCGCAACCAATACGTGGCTGCCACGTTAAGTTACTGTTCACGCGTCAAATTTTGGCTCAAATTTCATATTTCGTAGTTTCCGTTTGTTGTTTCTTAGTTTCAATTTCGTTGGTTCCAATACTAATTGGCAAACTAGTACTCATCTACTAGATTGTTAGTCTTTGTGTTCGTTCATTCGTGTTAAACGTTTGTTGTGTGCTTTTCTCTTTTGTGAATTCGTTTTATCTTGTTGGTTCAAGTCCGTAAACAAATTTTCTTTGAGTCAACTCAAACAAAAATCCATTTCGGACAAGAGTAGACTCGACCCTCAATCACTCACGAAGTACAAGCCGACTTTCAACACTTGTAAAATCAAGTGTGAGGTAAAACCGAGAGTGAGAGTGTGGTGAGGCATTTTGAACTAACAAGTTTGTTTTGTTGTTTGTTGTTGTCCTTTGCTTTAGGTACTATGGCTGCCACTAATCTTGATGCCACGTTTGATCGCATTAATGACGATATTGAAGAAATAAAATGGCACGTGGAAAGGCTATGCAAATTGTTACCTAAACTTATCCCACAAAATCCAATTTCCCTTGTCCAAACACCTTGTGCCGAGAGCTTCCCGAAGGAAGAGGTGGGCTACCCCGACCCACACCAAGGTAAAGAGGAGATTGAAACATCTTTGGTACTTGATAGTGAACTTATAGAGAGTGAAGCACTTGCTAGTTCCAAATTTGTCCGTGAGATAGATCATGCTCTCTTTAGGTTTAATGTTTTGTTTGAAGATGATATAAACACTCCTAATGAACCTAGTGGTGAAAATTATGGTATAGCTTTCCTTGAAGGCTATAGCCGATATTCTAACCCACTATAGTATGACAACATTCCTCCTAAAGATGGAAATCTCTTCTTGGAAGATGAGAGTACTCTTATGGGCAAGGAATGTGTAATCTCGGAAATGAGTACTCTTGGTAGTACTCTTGGTGTGCATGATAATCAATTTGCTCTTAAATGTAGTTCACTACTTGAGCATGTAAATGGAGTGCTTAAAAATTCTCAAGTTAGTGATGGTGTCTATAGAATTGATCTTGATAATGCGCATGACTCTTTAAACATTTTGTGTGGTAAAAGTATTGCAATTAGTTTTGTTCATAGAAATCATGTGTATGAAAATATTTTTGTGCGTGAATGTGGGAGTGACATTCTAGGGGAAGGAAGGGCTAGCCTCGGCTTAGTCCCTTGGTTTCATTTTCCATTTGATCCCGGTACCATCTTAGGGTGGGAAAGGATGACTCTTGGCCTATTTTCCTTTTGTCTTGATGCTTCTCCGAGCCACTTCCTTTGTAGCAATTGTACTAATCTTTTTATGATTAAAACAAAGGACTCGTGGCTATACTTCAAATTTTTCCCGCCTCAGCATGGCATGTTGATGTGTTAGTTTTGCTAACCCTAACCCCTCATGTCATGAGGATGTATACTTGTTTGTCTTCTCTTGATTTGCAAGGTATAGATTCGAGGTCGAATCCTTTTCAAGAAGGGGAGGTTGATACAAGTACGGCCACGAGGATGGAAGAGAATGAGTGCGTATTGAATCCGTCCAAGGAAGTGCACAAGTGAAGTGTAAAAGAGGGCTTAAATGCACTAAAAACAGCCCCTAAGTTACACTTTATGGGCACCTCACCCTTGAGGGGTATTGTGGTCATTTTGTATTCTATTTTGTAATACACTATATATAGAACCTCTTAGGGTTTTTAGTCTTAGTTTTTGTTGAATATGAAAGTGTAACACCTCTCTTCAGAGAATGGCCCCCCTTGGCCGAAATTGTAACTAGGAAAATCAACTTGAATGTGGAACCACTCGTGTTGGATTCAAGCTTGGAAACGTTGGATGCTTGGGAGATTGAGGTCACTCTTGTGCCAACATAAGAGTTAGGTATTAGTTGTGTGTATTGTTAAAGGTGAAAGAGTGGAATAGGCTCTTGGGTTTTTAAAATTACACCTTCATTTTGTCTAACTATCTATCCTCTTGTTTGTTGTAATCGTTGTTTCTTGTTTTTGTTAATGTAACCCGTGAGGTGTTGTTATTGTTACCACTTTGTTGTTGTTCATCTTGTCTTCATATTATTGTTGTTGTTGCTGTTTTGGTGTGATAAACACCTTCTTCATTTCATTATTGTTGTTGTCATTGTCGAATCCGAGTGAGGTCTCCAATCGGTCCAAAAATCCTTTTGATTAGTGGACTGTTTGGGGCATGTTTAGTGTTCCCGTGGTTTTTATTGTATCAAAAGAGAACACAAACTTGTTTCTCACAAACATCACAAACACCAATATTTTGCCGATTGCTACTTTTGCTCTCTCCAGACCCTATTTGTGGGATTACACTGGGTATTGTGTGTAGACACCTAATTTTGTCCCTCCCGAAGTCTAATTTTATTCATTTTTAGTTCACCTTACCATGTGTCCAACCCCATGTAATTATATCCCACAAAAATACAAAAAATAAATAAAAAATACCTCTAACTAATTTATCTTATCCTAACAGCCTACCCAATCAAAAGCTTCCACCTACCCTAACTACCCATGTGATTTCCCCCCTCTTTTTTCTTGTCCACAAAGAAAGAATATATGGGGGACCCACCAAAATTTCCACATCATAACAAATTCATGCCCATTATAAAAGAAAAATTCTAAGAAGAAAAAGGGGGCTCATTCTTTGATCATCATCTTCTCCACAATAACAAGAATCACCAAATAGTCTTCCTCACAAGAACAACAACGAAAAAAAAAAAAAAGTAACTGGTGAACAGTAACCGGTGAACAGTACCGGTGAACAGTGACGGCATGAAAAGTGACGGTGAACGGATAATTATTTGTCGAGTTGGATTGTTGGTGTTAAGGTTCGGTTCGAGGTTTCTGGGTGCGGACTCTCTTTATTCGAATAACATTGAGTTTGAAAGCTTCAAATTTAAGGTCCAATTCTTTCTTCTCTTTTATTTAATTCTTATGTGATTGTGATTGCGTGTGATTCGATACCGTGGTTTGTTTGTTGATGTGAACTGTTGGTGACATTTGGGTGTGTGATGTGCTAAGCATGATTGGTGAATTTTCGTTATTCTCGATTGGTGGATTGTGTATTGAAATGGGTTAATCACGTGGTTAAAAATGAATTAAGGTGGGGATTAAAAATGGAGGAAAATGAATATTGATTAATTTTGATGTATTGATAATGTTAAACATGATAGAATTGTGATATGTTGAACTTGGTAGGCAAACGTAGGCCGGTTAGGCAAATTTAGGAATAACGATTTATTGGAGTGTTTGAATATGTGCGTGAATGGTACTTTCTACTTTATTGCACGAAAAGTTTAAATTGTACTCATTTGGCCGGGGAATGCCCCGAAGGATTTGTATTGATTTATCCGGGGAATGCTCTGAAGTAGCATGTACGCAAAGGAGGCTCGTGATCAAGGACCGGAACGTCGGGTGGAGTTTAGTTTAGGATTAGTTTAGAATAGAATAGGTTTTATATTTCAGCACCTCTTTTATTTTGGATTGTATAATTTGGACTGAACATTATTTTTGTTTGTTTTGAATTTTGTGTGATTTATTTGTTTGGTTGCTTTGTGTGTTTATGTGGTTTGTACATTTATAATGTCAAATTAGCCGATACGCTCCACCAAGCGACCGTGGTCGAACCACGGGATCGAGGGGTGCCTAACACCTTCCCCTCGGTCAACAGAATTCCTTAGCCGGAATCTCTGTTCGTAAACCGGTTTAAAGAGTCAAATGGTTTCGAAAAGGATTTTCCAATGGTGACTTGGCACACCAGATTATGCCAAGTGGCGACTCTGATTTTGAATGTAAAAACAATCTTTTTTTGGAACCAATCTTCATTTTGTCACTTTAATAAAAAACCCTTTCAAACCTTAAAATACATATCTTTTTTTAGAGTCGAAAAAGGGGTGTGACAGCTCTGGTGACTTTGCTGGGGACTATTTCAGAATCCGAGCTTTTTTTGGAGTCGTATAGGCTTTGTTTGGCATTACGAGTGTATAAGCATTGTTTGTGATTTTTGTTTGTGTTTTCACTTTTGTGCATTTTCGTGCTCTTTGTTTACAGTATTTATCCTATGTGTTACCGCTTTATATCTGGCATCATTTACATAACCCGAGTCAATTCTTTCCGCAACAAGTCTCGGAGCGCACGTCGTGCGCACGAACTCTAGTTGAGTCACCTTTATTTTAGGGGGGAGCCGTTGGATGTATGGAGTAGGTGGAAAGCAAAGCAGCCACTATCGACCATATGCTCCCCCGAACGGCCTTGTTAGTAAACCACAACGTAGGTCAGCCTCTAGGTCATGCTTATGTGCATCATATTGAGACCTAGCGGGGCCCACTTGGTCCTTTGTAGGAGACTCACCTCTAACGCATCCCTACGTGCTAAATGTTGCATCTTTGAGGGTAATGAGGTCATTTGACGGACTTATTTGGTGAAAACATGTGTTAGAAGTAAGGTGCGGAGGCAAGAACTGTTGAAAAAAATAGAGAAAAAAAGTGAAGTGAGTCAAAAAGAAGAAAAAAAAAAGAGTGTCGTAGCTTTTAGTGCTCTTTATGGCTTTTGTTCTTCACAATCCAAAAATTCAAAAAAAAAAAAATTTACCTTTTGCACTCATTTCTCAAAAACGAAAATATCAAAAAGATTTTTCATTTGTCTCCTTTACAATGCATTCATAATTCAAAATTTTCAAAAAAGAGATTTTTTTTAGCAGTTTTTATAAAAGAAAATGCAAAAAAATGGTAGAAATTTGTACATTTCATGTAATGAAAATACCAAAAAGATTTTTTTTTTCCTTCATAATTGTTGGTGTCAGTTTAGTTGAAGTGTCTAATTAAAAGAAAAAAAAAACCTCAAAAATATTTTATTCGTTTGTCTTTGGTTGTGCCCTTAAGTTAGGGTCAATCTGTTAGTTAATCGTTAATTGTCCAATCTGAACGAACTACGCACCCCTGATTCTCCTCTCTCGGGAGTGAGATACGTAGGCAACCTATTGTGGGTTCGGGGATCTTATTTCAAAAATCCAAAAAAGATTTTCTTCACTCTTTATTCGAATAGGTGTTTCATATACGTCTTTAAGAGAAAACAGAAAAAAAAGATTTTTCCTTTAATAGGTTCAAGTTTCGTTTTCATATGAAATTCAAAATCGAAAACCCAAAAAGATTTTCTTTGGTAATCATAGGTTTCATTTTGTATAGGGATGTTAAAGCCGAAGAATTCAAAAATATTTTCGTCATTTCTTTTGACAAATTTTTCTTTTCTTTTCTTTTTAAAGTTTCAAGAAAAAGAAAATAGAAAGAAAAAGAGTTTAATCGGCCATTTTTGCAAGATTTCACGAACTACGCACACCTGATTCTCCTCTCTCGGGAGTGAGATACGTAGGTGCCCTTCTTGGGTTCGGTGATCTTTTAAAAAAATAAAAAAAGGTTTTGAAAAAGTGTTGAACTCTAACGCATTTGTTGTTTTATGTTGAGTCAGTTTAAGGTGGTTGGTTTGTGGCATTCTGGCTGGTCTTTCACATCACACCAAATCCAAAGGGTTAGTTATGTTCAACAAAGATATAGAGAGTGACATCATGGATCAAACAAAGAATCAGGAAAATGAGAGTTTAAAGCAACAGGTCAGAAGGATAAGACAACAAATGACAAAAATGCATCGAGCTTGGGCCAGGGGTTGCCTCCTCCTCTATTTCCCTTTATTGATCCTACAAATACCTCGTGTTTTCCACCAAAATCTCAGAGTCAGTTTTCTACTGTTGTTGATGCACCGCAACATGACTCAGAATTCATTCTAAGCCAAAAGCATCTCAATACTTCCACCACTTTGCCTCTAGTTCCTCAGCATAAGTCTGCTACATTCACAACACCATATGTTGTCTGTGATCTTATTGCTCAATTATTTACTGGGACTTTCACACCGTCTCGTCCAACGGTTGTGCGTCCCCATGCTGCTAGTGAACCTATATTGAATACTCTTGGTGATCATTGTTATACTCTTGAGCCTGCTTTTAAGTTAACCGGAACACCAAAGTTTCTGAACAAGAAGTCGAGTGTGCCAGAAGAGTCGGAGAAAATGGTTGGAAAATGAAGAGTACAAAAAATGCTATGAAAAATTTTCTAGGACCTGCGGGTAAAGAAAATGTTTCATACAAAGACTGGGGCATGCCTTCAAATGCTAATCTTTCTCCAATCTTTGTGATGTCGAAATTTGAGGAGCAAGATGGGTATGAGGAATCCGTGAAAACTTTGGGACAATATTGCAATCAATTAAGGGAACCTGGAGGGAAGAAGAATGAGAAAGATGCATTTGCTATTGTAGTTGGACAGCTGGAAACGTCAAGAAGACCATGTCGTCGTCGGTCTCAGGCGCAAGCTCAAGTTTATGACCAAGCTCCACATAATCACTCCCAAAATCCATTATCCTCTTTTTTTCCACCTCCATATCTAGTATATCGTGCACAACCATATGTTCAACCCCCATCTTACCCACAGTGGAACACACCAACTCCTCAGAGTCGTCCTCTAACTCCACAAACATACCAAAACCCTTCTAAGCCTGATTTTTTATCCAAGCCAAACGATAAAATGAGGCAGAAGTCGAGAGATAGCTTCACACCAATTGGAGAGTCATATGCCAGTTTATTTCAGAGATTGGTACAGTAAGAAATGACCACTCCTCTCCTTGGGCACGCCCTTAATCGGCGTTCAAGAAATTTTGATCCTAACACACGATGTGCGTATCATTCTGAGGCTCAGGGTCATAGTATTGAAGATTGTCGACATTTGAAAAGAGAAATTGAAAAGATGATTCACGATGGATCAATTATGGTGCAGAACATTGATAGTGAGGGAAACTCTAGTCATGCTGATATGCAAACCAGTGGCTAAGTTGTCAGGCTGAGTGATTGAGAAGTCACCCCTCTCCTTACCGGGAAGGGGTTTGGTAGCTTGTTTTGTTTTCTTTTCTGTTCTCCGAATTATTTCAGGATTGTAGTTCGGGATCTATCTTGTTTTCTCCTTTTGTTGTTTATGTCCAAACTCTTCTATCTTTTGTTTTGACTAAATGAAGTGTCCCCTTTTTCTTTGTGTTTTAAATATATGTTGTTTGTTTGTTTGTTTTTTTACATAGTACATTTTATGTTGACTCTAGTGATATGATATGCTAGTGAAATTTACAGCTAGATCTTAACATCCAGTTTAAGAATGAACATTGAATCAGAGGGTTAAAGTTAGAAAAAGAGAGCATCTGAGGAAATAGATAGAGTACAGGGGCATTTGGTGATCAAGTTGAAACCTTATTTAAAAATTAAGGCTATTATTTTGAAAATCGTGAGAATAACTTGGTCATCAATTAAAAGACATGTCTTAATTAGGTCAAACAGTGTCTACGTGATCCTATCAAGAGGAACAGGAAGAAAATTAGCTCCACGAAGTCATGAGTCCTTCAGCATGAGGAATGTACAACAAAGTAGAGTTGTATGCTGGGCAAGTGTAGAAAAGAGGTGGCACACATGCTCGGGGCAAGTTAGTGTTGTAAAACGTTTCATAAGTGATCTTGATCGTGCACTTTCATATTGCATGATATGTACTTGCATTTTCAAAGATTAATATGACGAAGGCATTTCATTCTGCCATCCAAACATCGTGTCATCCTTTGTTTACCCTATTTGAGCTTTAGTTTTATTTTCTTTCATACACCTCTTTTGGAATCAATATAGTCAGCAAAGCTCGAAGAAAAATGTCGAGCAAAACAATAGTCAGAAAAGTTCAAAAAAAAAAAAAAAAAAAATGTGTCAAAAAAAAAAGAAAAAAGAGTGTGAAGAAAAATAGAGTCAGAAAAATCCCCCCCCCCCAAAAAAAAAAGAAATCAGAATCAAGCAAAATAAGCTGCCAGAACTACGCATGACCTGATTCTCCTCTCTCGAGGGTGAGATACGCAAGCTGCCCTACTTAGGGCTCGGTCCAACCAAATAAACAATTTCGAGTCACCCAGTCAAAAGAAACTAGGGCATGAGTTAATCCTTATTGTTTGAGTCGATTCCAAAAGTTGTAAGTCCTAACCCACTTTAAGTGTCGTTTGGTCCTCATACCATCCTTTCTTTCCAACCCTATCCAAAAGCCAAGTTACAACCAAAGAAAGACCTTCAGATCAATCTTTGAGGATGTTAAGGCTAAGTATGCAAGGGATATGATGATGCATTTGGGAACTACTTGTCTTCCTCAGCATAAGAAATCAAGAGAGAAATAGAATGAGAAAGTCTTATTGGTGAAAACCCTTACGGGCACCATAAGGCGATGGTAAGTTGAGAGAAATTAAAATGAGAGAGTCTTGTAGGTGAAAATCCTCACGGGCACCATAAGGCGATAGTGAGCCGAGAGAAAATGAAAGAAGCTTGTTGGCTAAAACCCTTCAAGGCGCTACTAGCCGATGGGGTCTTAAATGCAATTGACCTAAGAAAGTGACTCAGTTTCAAGGCCATTAACTCAACAACAATGGGTAGAAAGTTTGGATGAAAGGATCAAGCTGCTTAATCCAAAATGCATGGCATAATCATTAGTGTTGACTGTCATTTTTAGATGAATTTTTCGTTTCTTTGTTTTAAAAGGGGACATTCATTGTCTTTTATTTCTTCTCTTTATTTTAATTTTATCTTTCTTGAGTCAGTTATCAAAACAAAAATTGTCATTCTTTTTTTTTGTTTCTTGTCTTTGAGTCAAGTCCGTGTCAAAACAAGTGAGAAAAGATTTCAAAACTGGCTACCAGCTTCTTTAATTGCACAAAGAAAGACAAAAGCTAGCACATGAAAGAGACATTATTGTGAACCCAAAAAGGGCATGCAGAAAGTTTTGACAACAGAGAAGTAGGGGAACTCATGGACATACCAAGGTTCAAAGGGTTTATTTGAGAAACACGACAAAGCAGAAATACTGTGTTTGTTTCAGAGTCACTCTTGATAAGCTGAGTTTGAGTCAATGATACAGCAAATCAATGACATATGCTAATGGTTGGAAGCAAAGCTAAATGTGACGGGGGCAGGAGCAATTGCCTCAAAAGCCAAAGCCACAAACTAGCCACCATGTTTTTAAACTCACAAGTTTTCTTTGTATGTAATAGGAATACATGTTGCATTCAGATCAAGGATTTTAGAGCCTAAACATCAAAGGAAGTAATTTCTCACCTCAACAAATGCAAGAGGCAAGGTTGCTGCACAGGTTTGGTAATCAAAACCATGGTAAAACTCATAATTCAAGATCTCTAGGAGACGCACTTTCTTGTTTTGGTAATTCAATCAGCTTTGGTAAGGAGACGCACTTCATTGTTTTGATAATTCCAACAAAATTGATAAGGAAACACACTTCCTTGATTGGGTAATTTGAATTTTGCTTCTTAGGTAATGAACTTCCTAACTTAAGTCTTGATTCCTAGAAGACGTACCTTTTAGTCGAGTCATTTCCCTTGATTCCTATAAGACGTACCTTTTAGTCGAGTCATCCCCTTTGATTCCTAGAAGACGTACCTTTTAGTCAAGTCATTTCCCTTGATTCCTATAAGACGTACCTTTTAGTTGAGTCATCCCTTTTGATTCCTATAAGACGTACCTTTTAGTCGAGTCATCCCCTTTGATTTCTATAAGACGTACCTTTTAGTTGAGTCATCCCCTTTGATTCCTATAAGACGTACCTTTTAGTCGAGTCATTTCCCTTGATTCCTATAAGACGTACCTTTTAGTCGAGTCATCCCTTGATTCCTATAAGACGTACCTTTTAGTCGAGTCATCCCCTTTGATTCCTATAAGACGTACCTTTTAGTCGAGTCATCCCCTTTGATTCCTATAAGACGTACCTTTTAGTCGAGTCATCCCCTTTGATTCCTATAAGACGTACCTTTTAGTCGAGTCATCCTCCTTGATTCCTATAAGACGTACCTTTTAGTCGAGTCATCCCCTTTGATTCCTATAAGACGTACCTTTTAGTCGAGTCATCCCCCTTGATTCCTAGAAAACGTACCTTTTAGTCGAGTCATCCCCTTTGATTCCTATAAGACGTACCTTTTAGTCGAGTCATTTTCCTTGATTCCTATAAGACGTACCTTTTAGTCGAGTCATCCCCTTTGATTCCTATAAGACGTACCTTTTAGTCGAGTCATCCCCTTTGATTCCTATAAGACGTACCTTTTAGTCGAGTCATCCCCCTTGATTCCTAGAAGACGTACCTTTTAGTCGAGTCATCCTCTTTGATTCCTATAAGACGTACATTTTAGTCGAGTCATCCCCTTGGATTCCTATAAGATGTACCTTTTAGTCGAGTCATCCCCTTTGATTCCTATAAGACGTACCTTTTAGTCGAGTCATCCCCTTTGATTCCTATAAGACGTACCTTTTAGTCGAGTCATCCCCTTTGATTCCTAGAAGACGTACCTTTTAGTCGAGTCATCCCCTTTGATTCCTATAAGACGTACCTTTTAGTCGATTCATCCCCTTGGATTCCTATAAGACGTACCTTTTAGTCGAGTCATCCCCTTTGATTCCTATAAGACGTACCTTTTAGTCGAGTCATACCCTTTGATTCCTATAAGACGTACCTTTTAGTCGAGTCATCCCCTTTGATTCCTATAAGACGTACCTTTTAGTCGAGTCATCCCCTTTGATTCCTATAAGACGTACCTTTTAGTCGAGTCATCCCCTTTGATTCCTAAAAGACGTACCTTTTAGTCGAGTCATTCCAATTAACTTATAGAAATTGCATTTCTTTATTTGGGATAATTTTTTTTCAGTTTTGATGTGATTTCAGGAGCATGCCCGAAGCACAGGGCGAATAAATGGAAAACCAAGCAACAAGGTGAAGAAATTGAAAGTTGAACATATTGAAAAATAGCAAGTCAGGAGCCCGTCTGCAGAACAGGGTGAAGAAATTTAAAGCATAGCAACAAGTTGATGAAATAGCAAGTCAGGAGCCCGCCTGCAGAACAGGGTGAAGAAATTGAAAGCATAGCAACAAGTTGATGAAATAGCAAGTCAGGAGCCCACCTGCAGAACAGGGTAAAGAAATTGAAAGCATAGCAACAAGTTGATAAAAATTAGCAAGTCAGGAGTCCGCCTGCAGAACAGGGTGAAGAAATTGAAAGCATAGCAACAAGTTGATAAAAATTAGCAAGTCAGGAGTCCGCCTGCAGAACAGGGTGAAGAAATTGAAAGGCAAACAATAAGTTAAAGAAATAGCAAGTCAGGAGCCCGCCTGAAGAATAGGGTGATGAAACTCAAGTCAAAAGTCCAAAAGAAGCTGTATAGATAGGATTTTTGTAATTTTATTTATGCTTTAACTTGTAATTTTCATTTTAATGTAATGACAGAGCCGTGGACCGGAACCTCGATGGAACCTCACTCGACTCTCCAACTCAGTATAGTCCACTTCTCTTCCAATCCTTTGAAATACCCGTGACTTGATTCTCTCATAACTTGGGTAGGAAGGATGTCTTAAGTCAAGACCCGGTTGTCCTTCTTCCTTCTGTTTCTTTCTTTGAATAATGGTCGGGTCAAAATTTGGTCTCGCTATCTACTTCTTTGTTTGAAAACACTTCGTGTTTACATTCAAAGGGGGCATGCTGTAGACACCTAATTTTGTCCCTCCCGAAGTCTAATTTTATTCATTTTTAGTTCACCTTACCATGTGTCCAACCCCATGTAATTATATCCCACAAAAATACAAAAAATAAATAAAAAAATACCTCTAACTAATTTATCTTATCCTAACAACCTACCCAATCAAAAGCTTTCACCTACCCTAACTACCCATGTGATTTCCCCCCTCTTTTTTCTTGTCCACAAAGAAAGAATATGTGGGGGACCCACCAAAATTCCCACATCATAACAAATCCATGCCCATTATAAAAGAAAAATTCTAAAAAGAAAAAGGGGGCTCATTCTTTGATCATCATCTTCTCCACAATAACAAGAATCACCAAATAATCTTCCTCATAAGAACAAGAACAACAACGAAAAAAAAAAAGTAACTGGTGAACAGTAACCGGTGAACAGTAATCGGTGAACAGTAACCGGTGAACAGTACCAGTGAACAGTGACGGCATGAAAAGTGACGGTGAACGGATAATTATTTGTCGAGTTGGATTGTTGGTGTTAAGGTTCGGTTCGAGGTTTCCGGGTGCGGACTCTCTTTATTCGAATAACATTGAGTTTGAAAGCTTCAAATTTAAGGTCCAATTCTTTCTTCTCTTTTATTTAATTCTTATGTGATTGTGATTGCATGTGATTCGATACCGTGGTTTGTTTGTTGATGTGAACTGTTGGTGACATTTGGGTGTGTGATGTTCTAAGCATGATTGGTGAATTTTCGTTATTCTCGATTGATGGATTGTGTATTGAAATGGGTTAATCACGTGGTTAAAAATGAATTAAGGTGGGGATTAAAAATGGAGGAAAATGAATATTGATTAATTTTGATGTATTGATAATGTTAAACATGATAGAATTGTGATATGTTGAACTTGGTAGGCAAACGTAGGCCGGTTAGGCAAATTTAGGAATAACGATTTATTGGAGTGTTTGAATATGTGCGTGAATGGTACTTTCTACTTTATTGCACGAAAAGTTTAAATTGTACTCATTTGGCCGGGGAATGCCCCGAAAGATTTGTATTGATTTATCCGGGGAATGCCCTGAAGTAGCATGTACACAAAGGAGGCTCGTGATCAAGGCCCGGAACGTCGGGTGGAATTTAGTTTAGGATTAGTTTAAAATAGAATAGGTTTTATATTTCAGCACCTCTTTTATTTTGGATTGTATAATTTAGACTGAACATTATTTTTGTTTGTTTTGAATTTTGTGTGATTTATTTGTTTGGTTGCTTTGTGTGTTTATGTGGTTTGTACATTTGTAATGTCAAATTAGCCGATACGCTCCACCAAGCGACCGTGGTCGAACCACGGGATCGAGGGGTGCCTAACACCTTCCCCTCGGTCAACAGAATTCCTTAGCCGGAATCTCTGTTCGTAAACCGGTTTTAAGAGTCAAATGGTTTCGAAAAGGATTTTCCAATGGTGACTTGGCACACCAGATTATGCCAAGTGGCGACTCTGATTTTGAATGTAAAAACAATCTTTTTTCGGAACCAATCTTCATTTTGTCACTTTAATAAAAAACCTTTTCAAACCTTAAAATACATATCTTTTTTTAGAATCGAAAAAGAGGTGTGACATTGCGTTGTTGTTTTTGATGCTTTTTCTCCCACAAAGAAGTTCCCCTTCAAATCACAAAAGAATGCTCATTTAATTGAATAGCAATGGGTAAGAAAATATTCTAGTAAAAATCTACTGCAGAATATTCTTTATTTCTTATACTTCTCGCTATAGCTTCCAAAACTCAGTTGGCAATCTTCTCTTACATTTCTTTTACTTCTTACAAGAATTAGGTTTATCAAGATACCTGACGATTCCTTCATTTTTCTTTTTCTTTTTTTGGCTTAGACAACTGCCACTCAACAACAACTACGCCTCAGTACTCTGCCTCCAGTACTAGTGCTGTAATGTAATTTTTTGGAAAACTGGAACTTATCAGCTTGTGAACAAGAAATAGGATCAATACACAAATGTAATATGTTGTGAGAAAATGAATATAGTAGTTTTTCTGCCATAATGGTTGTGACTAAAAGAGTGAATGTACATCTTCCTTGTGTGATTTAGAAGAATAATTTGTTACAAACCAGTATTTCTAATTTTCTGTTTTTGTACTGCCTGCTCAGAGAGGCATAATCCTCCAAAAAAAACAGCTCAAAAGTGGACAACATATCAGCGCAAAAGGTCACATTATTTACAATCTTTTTGGAAAGTATGGCATAGAAGTGCCATGAAGCCCAATCTCTTCCTTCGATGGAAAGTGTGAATTTCCATAGCTGCCATATTTATTATATTATTAAGAGATAAGGAGTAAATCTAATCAAAATTAAGAGCCACATGCCATATTTACCTCGACTCTTTAGATGGTACTATTATGCTTTGTTCCAATGCATTTGCGAACAACTCCATACCTGACAAAAAGTGACCAAAAGCTACACATTAGAAGCAACTTTCCTAAGGAACTTCTTTTGAGCATTTACAGTTCTGGCAAAATATTCTAGTTTTGGATCTCCAAATTGTATGGGATTATGCTGAACTTAGAGCAGTATTCTTCCCCAGTGGAAGCCTCTTGACCCAAAGTAAAATAAAAAAAGGGCAACCCGTGCACTAAAGCTCCCGCTATGGGCGAGGTCCGGGGAAGGGCCCCACCATAAGGGTGTATTGTACGCAACCTTACCTTGCATATCTGCCAGAGGCTGTTTCCAAGGCTTGAACCCGTAATCTCCTGGTCACATGGCAACAACTTTACTAGTTACTTAACCAAATATTTTTGTCAATGTTGGAATAAGCCTGCTTAGGACATTTGCTAAAAAGAAGTGAAGAAGAAAGGGATACATTGTTAACAACTCTTACCATCCATGTATCTTTCTTTTCCCTTTGATTCTCGAAGAGAGATCTCAACTGCACGGACCTTATCCTTATTCTTATCTAATTAATCCTGTATTCAACAATTTAAATGTGTTAATCATCTATCAACATAGTTTCTCCAAACTTTAAACTTTTTCTTATAGAGCTTTTAATTGCAAATATCTTATCAATAGGAAGTAGATAGTAGTAGCAGATTTCATGAACTATAGTGAGTCATGAGGAAGTTGATCTCTTCAGTAAGAATAGTTAGTGAGCTTCTCGTTAAGAGCCTAAGTATCTGTAGATCTAAATCATATCTGATATCTCAATAGCTAAAGAGCAGCAGGCGATAGATCATATCTGATTAATTAGCTAAATGAACTATTCATTCAGGCTGACTTCCAAATCCCAATTATAATTGCCATCATCTAGCATTAGATCTATAGAAACTATGAAGACACTCTAAAAAGGCATCAAGAAGACCCTCCTCACTTTAATGCATATCCATGCAAGTGCTACAGCCAAAAGAATTTCTTGCCAGACTATAGAGAATTAACAAAATGAACAAGCAAACATGGCCAAAAACATCTAGTTGATTTCTCAAATGGTCATTCGACGAAACCAATAGTTTTTTTTTAATCACGTAAGGTCACTTCTTGTTTGAAGAAAATATGAAATCAAGAAAAAAAATGACTTTCTGATATAATAACTCTATTAGTACTTGAGTGATCATCTGAGAAATCAATCCCCGAAAAACATCAAATGAAATTCAGGGGTGCATGTGCAATTAGGTATTGAGACAATGAGACATTTACATTATTTGCAAAGCCACGAAAGGAATACTAGGAAAAATCTAACACTAAGCACTTATCAAAACTATAGTCAATAATGCAACTATATATTAATAAAACCAGTAAGAATAATATTTTCAAAGAAGCAAGGAGACATCAGAAGAAAGAAGAAGATCAAGTAGACCTCGTATAAAGGAGCTTCATCCAGGAATCTATTAGCCAACATCTTTCAAAGTTACTGCATGGACAAGTAGAAGAAAATGAGAAACAGAAGAAAAAAAGTGTTAAATTGCCATCTTTTTTTGGAACATTTAATTCAAGGGTCTACATATGAGGTAGGTAATTAATTAAATGATTATGCAAAATATACGTAGTTTACTTGGATTTTCTAGAGTGTCTAATATATCACATTATATTGTATTGTTGTATTGTATCTAATGTATTATTTTAATGAATATGACTTTTGGATAGTGTCAAGATATGGCAGGTAGCTAGTAAATGTCAAGGATATAGCAGTATTTTTCATATTATCTTAGGGATTTGCTCTTGACCTTTTGTGTCTAGCTTTGTGTATATATTGTTGATCATGAAGTGAAATACACTTGCATCATTAATATGGTATCAAAGCTCTCTTAATTGCAGCCACTTCTGGTATTTTTTTTCTTTTCTCTTTTCCATCCTTCTCACTCATTCATTCTAGTCTTACCCATCACTCCTATAATTTTCAGCAACTAGAAAAGTTTCCAGCAAAAGCAGATCTACATCAGTTGCTTCTTCTTTTTCCTGCAAAGTTATTTTCTGGAAATTTTCTACCAGGTCTGCAGTCATCAAGAGGAGCCTTGATCTTCTCCTTCCTCTGCTTCGAGTTCTTTTAACCAACCCTTTTTCTTGGTATTTCGTTTTGCTGTCCAAACCATAATGGCAAAGAAAGGCGAATCTCTAGTAACCAATGTCGTAGAGAAAATTGAATCAAGTGATGTCAAATCAATGTTTTCCTCCATTTCAAGTTCTCCTGTTATTACTACCATGAAATTAGAAGGTAGCAATAACTACACACCATGGTCTTCATCTGTTGAGATGTGGTTTCTGGGACAAAGATATAAGGATCGTTTAGTTAAAAATACTAGTGATATTGTTGCTAGTGAAAGGACTAAGTGGACTCGAATTGAGGCTCAATTATGCAATCTATTATGGAACTCTTTGATCCTAAATTACTCAAACTATTTCAATCTTGTAAAACTTGCTATAAAGTTTGAGCTAAAGCGAAGACTCTGTATACAAATGACATACAATGCATATACAAGGTTGTCTCATACTTGGTCCAACTTCAGCCGAATAATCAAGATATGGCGAGTTATTTAGGACAGATAGAAACCTTGAAAGATCAATTTGACTCTCTCATGCCACTTTCTGAAAGTGTCACCACACAGGAGCAACAAAGAGATAAGTTCTTTATGGTTCTAGCACTGAAAGACTTCGATCTGATTTGAGTCCTATAAGGGATCAAATTTTGGCAAGTTCATCAATTCCTTCCTTAATCGATGTTTCCCTCGATTATCGCGTATTGGTTCAGAAACAAATGATACCAATAACGTCGAGACATCTGTACTAGCTGTGAAAAATGCAAATCCACAGGATCAAAATGTCCAGCAAAGGGGGAACGTTAAAAACTCTAGACCTTTTTGCAACTATTGCATCAAGCTAAGACATACTCGACAAACTTGTTGGAAATTGCATGGTCGACCACCACGTACTAACAATTCTAGTACAACTCACGTGGTTCAAACCCATAAAGACACAGATGGTCAACTGTCCAATTCCATTACTTTGTCTGGAGTAGATCATAGTGATTACTTGTAGTATAAAGCGGCTACACGGCAATCACCTTTATCTGGCGCCCCACAAACTGGCGATTCCTTTGCTTGTATTACCAGTTCTTCACCCTCCTGCCAATGGATATTGGATTCTGATGCATCTGACCATATCTATGGTAATCAGAATCTTTTCTCAACCCTTATTCATTCCACAACCCTCACTGCAGTTACCTTTGCTAATGGATCCCGAACTGCAGTAAAATGAATAGGGGACGTACAACTCCTTCCCTCTATTTCCTTAAACTCAGTTTTATTTGTTCCTGAATATCTATTTAATTTGATTTCTGTTAGCAAATTAACCAAACACCTGAACTATAGTGTCACTTTTTTGGCTAAATCTGTTGTTGTACAGGACCGGAGAACGGGGAAGATGATTGGAATAGGATATGAGTCACAGGGACTGTATCACATGTCAAAATTACCACCACCAGTTTCCTTCACTTCTGCTGCCTTAATTGATCTTCTCCACAACCGTTTTGGTCACTCGAGTCTAGCAAAGCTTCAGAAATTAATTCCTAGTCATTCCACTTTGTCTTCATTTGAATGCGAGTCTTGTCAACTTCGGAAACATAGTCGCACTTCATTTCCCGAAAGAGTCAATAACAGGGCCACACATATGTTTGACATTGTTCACTCAGATGTATGGGGTCCTAGTCGTGTTGTTTCAAGTTTAGGATTTTAGTATTTCGTTACCTTTATTGATGATTTTTCTCGTTGCACATGGGTATTTTTAATGAAAAATCGTTCTGAAGTATTCTCTATTTTTTAAAAATTCTATGCTGAAATAAACAATCAATTTGGTGTTTCAATTAAGGTATTACACAGTGATAATGCAAAGGAGTACTTATCTTCACCCTTTGCCAGTTTCATGTCGTCTAAGGAAATCACTCATCAGACTTCTTGTGCATATACTGTTATTTCTCACAATATAGTCGGGTATGCAGAATCTGTATATTACAACAACAACTTCAACTTGAGTTCAAGTATAAACAAAATCACAATGAAGTATCAAATACCCTCAACACAAGATCAAAATGACCTTTTCAAGAGGTGTATTTATTTTTCAGAAAAATAAAGATGAAACAGAAATTGAATAGGCCAAGTCTTCCGAATTCACGGAGTTTTCTTAAGGAAATAATTTCCCTCACTGTACCCAAGGTTGTGGAATTTTTCCTCCCGGGATAAAATGGTCAACAATCCAACTATAGCGGTACCTCTAATAGTCGGATTCTACGAACGCCCTCAACGGTTTTTATGATCACACAGAGTATTTTGATGACAAAAAGAATATTTTTTAATTCAGAAAATTTCATACTCAAAACCTGTGAAAGAAAATAGGTTTTTATAGTCATAACATGCCTCTTCGAAAAGGTGGCATTGGTTCAATTTAGAGGTGTGGCTTTTTCCTGAAAATGCATGGTTGTTTATCCTAAACAGTGCATATGTTCCAAATAGGTATGTCACTTCGTGAATCAGAGTGTATTTTCGTTGAACAATTGCAAATTTCTATAGCATCTGTTCGAAAACAGTGCATCAATTCGTGAAACAGTGCAACCTTCTGCAGCAACATCAGTTCAAAAATGTACACCAGTTCATGAAACAGTGGCACCAGTTCATTCAAACCAGTGAAGCAGTGCGCTGCATGCATGCATTTATAAATGGAGTTTCAAAACACTGTTTTCGGATTGAATTTATTTATTTCTGTCAAATAAAATTTGTCCAAAAAGATAGATCTTATCGATCGATTTGACAAATCCAAATCCGAGCCGAGTGAGCGACGACGACGACGGCGCGAGGCATCATCTAGTTCTTGCCTCACTATCCATGTGGAGTTAGTGTTTCTCAATATAAACACCCTTAAGTTCTCTTCTTCCACCATTGTGGGAGAAAGAGTAAACTTGTCAATTTGGGAGTACACTTTCTATTTTTGTGTCTTCTTCCCTCCACTCTTTTACTCTCCATTTTTCCATTCACACTTCTTTCATCTACTATGAATCCAACAATCCCCCATATGAATGGGGAATGGCTATTTTTCATAAAACTTTTACAGACAAGTATGTGATTATCAAGCAAAGACTGATTGCATCTGGATAAGTGAATTTTCCTTTGAACTTTCCGTAGTGAACATGCATCGGATGCACTTGGTCAATAGGTAGATTTGATATATTTGAACCGGCGAGCTTTAATGTACACCTAGACAACACATGTCACACAACCAGCCTTTTACCATTTATGGTTCTCACGGTTTTGTTCTTTTCATCCATGAACACGTCCCGATTTCATGAGAGCTTAGAGAATAGGCCTTTACTAACATTCTCTTTGAAGCGGCTTCCACTTCATCCTCACATAGGTGATTTCTAAACGTTCAATCCTGTAGATTAAACTGTTTGGTCAAATCTGCCAAATTTAGATAGTCATTAAAAGACTTTTCACCTTAAGTCTTATCCTAGTTTACTATACATTGTCTACATCATGAAAATGGGTTGGGTAGTTGACATTGTTGAACCTGTCAGACACAACTTTGTTTGATCTCTTTGAACCTAGATCTTGGGATCTCCAGTCTGCTAGGTAGAGTTACCGACATGCTGACTCGTCCTAGGCCTTAAACCCATTCCCTTGGATGTTCTTTCCACTCCTTCTCTAGATAGGCCTTTTGTAAGTGGATCCGACACATTATCCTTTGACTTTACATAGTCAATAGTGATAATTCCACTAGAGAGAAGTTCCCTAACGGTATTATGTCTCTGTTGTATGTGACGAGATTTATCGTTGTACATCATGCTTCCTTCCCTACCTATTGTCGCTTGGCTATCACAGTGTATACATACTGGTGCCACTGGCTTGGGCCAATACGAAATATCTTCCGAGAAATTCCGGAGCCATTCTACTTCTTCACCGACTTTATCTAATACGATAAATTCAAATTTCATTGTAGAGCGAGCCATACAAGTCTGTTTGGATGATTTTCAAGAAACTGCTCCTCCACCGATAGTAAATACATATCCACTTGTGGATTTTACTTCGTTCGATCCAGTGATCCAATTTGCATACTATATCCTTCAAGTACCGCAGGATATTTATTATAATACAACGCATAGTTTTGAGTGTATTTAAGATACCCCAAAACTCTTTTCATAGCCATCCAATGAGTTTTGTTGGGATTACTCATGTACCGACTCAATTTACTAATTGCACATGCTATGTATGGTCGTGTACAGTTCATTATATATATTAAACATCCCAATACTCTTGCGTACTCCAATTGTGAGTCACTTTCACCTTCATTCTTTCGAAGTGCAAAGTTCACATTCAATGGAGTCTTGGCAATACCGAATTCCATATACTTGAACTTGTCAAGTACTTTTTCGATATAATAAGACTGTGACAATGCTAACCCTTCTGGAGTTCGATGGATTCTTATACCTAAGATCACATCTGCAACTCCAAGGTCTTTCATATCAAACTTGCTCTCAAGCATTCGTTTGGTTGCATTTATGTCATAAATGTCTCTGCTGATGATCAACATATCATCCACATATAAACAAACAATGACTTGGTGATTTGGTGTGTCTTTAATATATACACATTTATCACATTCATTTATCTTGAATCTATTTGCCAACATGGTTTGGTCAAACTTTGCATGTCATTGCTTAGGTGCTTGTTTTAGTCCATAAAGTGACTTAACAAGTTTACACACCTTATTTTCTTTTCCTGGAACCACAAAACCCTCAGGTTGTTCCATGTATATTTTTTTCTCCAAATCTCTATTTAGGAATGCGGTCTTCATATCCATTTGATGGATTTGAAGATCATATACCACTGCCAAGGGAATTAACATTTGAATTGAGGTTCTCCTTGTTACTAGCGAGTATGTATCAAAGTAATTAAGGCCTTCCTTTTGTTTGAAGCCTTTTACTACAAGTCTTGCCTTGTATTTATCAATAGTACCATCCACTTTCATTTTCCTTTTGAAGATCCATTTAGAACCTAAAGGTTTATTTACGGGAGGAAGGTCAACCAATTCCCATGTATGGTTGCTTAAGATTGAATCTATCTCACTATTGACTGCCTCTTTCCAAAAGAATGAGTCTGACGACGACATTGCTTCTTTAAATGTTTGAGGCTTATTTTCTAAGAGAAATTTTACAAAATCCGATCGAAATGAAGTTGACGTTCTTTGACGTGTACTACATCTTGGATTTTCTTTATTATGTACATTCTCACTTGGTTCATCTCAAGGTCGTTTAGATCCTCCACTAGACTGTTCATGTCTAATTTTATACGGGTAAATGTTTTCAAAGAATTCAGCATTGTCTGATTCAATTATCGTATTTTCATTAATATCCAAATGTTTGGATTTATGAACCAAAAATCAACATGCTTTACTACTTTTCGCATATTCTATGAACACGCAGTCCACCGTTTTAGGTCCTATCTTAACCCTTTTAGGTATAGGAACTTGAACTTTCGCTAGACACCCCCACACTTTGAAATATTTCAAGTTGGGTTTCCTTCCTTTCCATTTTTCGTAAGGAATTGATTGTGTCTTACTATGGGGAACTCTGTTGAGTATACGATTGACCGTAAGGATAGCCTTCCCCCATAAGTTTTGCGTTAAACCAAAACTTATAAGTAAGGCATTCATCATTTTCTTCAAAGTTCGTTTTTTTCTTTCCGCAATTCCATTAGATTGAGGTGAATATGGGGCCGTAGTTTGATGGATTATTCCATTCTCTACACATATTTGCGCAAAGGGAGATTCATATTCTCCACCCCTATCACTTCTTATCATTTTGATCTTTTTGTCTAACTGATTTTCAACTTCAGTTTTATATTGCCTAAACGCAGCTATTGCTTCATCCTTACTATTTAGCAAGTAGACATAACAATATCTAGTGCAATCATCAATAAAAGTTATGAAATGCTTTTTCCCACCACGTGATGGTGTTGACTTCATATCACAAATGTCAGTGTGTATTAAGTCTAAGGGATTGGAATTCCTTTCAACGGACTTATAAGGATGTTTTGCATACTTCGATTCCACACACGTTTGACACTTTGATTTATTGCACTCAAAGTTTGGCAAAACTTCTAAGTTAATCAGTTTTCGTAACGTGTTGTAATTAACATGGCCTAAACGTTCATGCCATAAATCATAAGACTCAAGTAAATAAGAAGAATTTGAACTTTTATTTATTTCAACAGTCATTACATTCATCTTACAAAGGCCTTCGGTCAGATAGTCTTTCCCTACATACATTTCTCCTTTGCTTATTATAATTTTTCCAGAAACGGTTACATATTTGAATCTGTTCTTATCTAGGAGTGAAACAGAAATTAAGTTCCTACGTAACTCCGGAACATATAACACATTGTTCAGTGTCAAGACCTTGCCGGAAGTCATCTTTAAGCAAATTTTTCCTGTTCCCTCCACCTTAGCAGTAGTGGAGTTAGCCATGTAGATCATTTCTTCTGCTTAAGCCACAACAAATGACGAAAATAACTCCTTGTTGGCACATATATGGCGGGTGGCACCAGAATCCATCCACCATTCGTGAGGATTCCCCACCAAGTTGCATTCTGAGAACATAGCACACAAATCATCACATTCTTTGTTGGATTCAATCATATTTGCTTGATTCTTTTTCTTGCCTTTCTTCGGGGCTCGACAATCTGTGGACTTGTGGCCAATTTTGCCACAATTGAAGCATTTTCCCTTGAACTTTTTCTTGGATTTATTGCTTCCATGTTCAACTTTCTTTCTTTTCTTGAATTGTTTTGGTCATCTTCTACAATATGTGCTCCATTAATTGTAGAATTCCCTTTTGACCTTCTCTCGGCAGCTTTATTGTCCTCTTCAATACGCAGTCGGACAATAAGATCTTCGACATTCATCTCCATGCGTTTATGCTTTAAGTAGTTTTTGAAGTCTTTCCACAAAGGTGGTAGCTTCTCAACTATCGCTGCTACTTGGAAAACATCATTCACAATTAAACCTACAAAACAATTTATGTGAGTATTAAGAACATTTTTAATTTATTCAACTAAGGTATTTTTCAAAGATATACCTTCTGCTAGGAGATTATGTATGATAACTTGCAACTCCTGTACTTGAGAGACAACAGATTTTCTATCTATCATTTTGAAGTCCAGGAACCGTGCAACAAGGAATTTCTTAATTCCCGCATCCTCCGTCTTATATTTTCATTCAAGTGTCCCACACAGTTCCTTTGATGTCTTGGTTCCACCATAAACATTGTAGAGGTCGTCTTGGAGACCACTCAGAATATAATTCCTGCAAAGGAAGTCCGAATGTTTCCAAGCTTCTACAATAACGAAGCGGTCTTTGTCCGAGGTTTCCTCGGGTACCTCAGGAGCGTCTTCGCTAGTGAACCGTTGCATACATAAAGTGGTGAGGTAAAAGAACATCTTTTGCTGCCACCGCTTAAAGTCAATGCCTGAAAATTATTCGGACTTCTCCGCCGGTGCCATTGTTGGCGGAGCATTTGTGCGACTTGATGTGGTAATATTAGTTGCCCCCACAGACGTTGTCGCATCCATCATTTGACTTTCAGTTGCCATTTTTCTGTCACCACAAGACAAAAAATACTTAGTATTTTCAGAATACTACTTATAAAAATTAAGGAACTTTAAATTTTTCTTCTTGTTTTCAGTAAACAATGAAGTTTTTATGACTTTCAATTGTCAACTGAATGATCTTTAACTTGTGACGAAGTTTTTATGACTTCAAATCACTAGTTAAGTTCAGGCGGAGTAGAAAGTAAAAACTTTAATCTCCAAAAACAAGCTATACAGATTCTGTAATAGTGTTATTTCCTTAAGATTGTTATTTCCCACAATATAGTTGGGTATGCAGAATCTGTATATTACAACAACAACTTCAACTCGAGTTCAAGTATAAACAAGAACACAATGAAGTATCAAATACCCTCAACACAAGATCAAAATGACCTTTCCAAGAGGTGTATTTATTTTTCAGAAAAATAAAGATGAAACAGAAACTGAATAGGCCAAGTCTTCCGAATTCACGGAGTTTCCTTAAGAAAATAATTTCCCTCACTGTACCCGAGGTTGTGGAATTTTTTCTCCCAAGATAAAATGGCCACCAATCCAACTATAGAGGTACCTCTAATAGTCGGATTCTACGAACGCTTTCAACGGTTTTTATGATCACACAGAGTATTTTGATGACAAGAAGAATGTTTTTTAATTCAGAAAATTTCATACTCAAAACCTGTGAAAGAAAGCATGTTTTTTATATCCATAACATGCCTCTTCGAAAATGTGGCATTGGTTCAATTTAGAGGTGTGACTTTTTCCTGAAAATGCATGTCTGTTTATCCTAAACAATGCATCTGTTCCGAACAGGTATGTCACTTCGTGAATCAGAGTGTATTTTCGTTGAATAATTGCAACTTTCTGTAGCATCTGTTCGAAAACAGTGCATCAATTCATGAAGCAGTGCAACTTTCTGCAGCAACATCAGTTCGAAAATGTACATCAGTTCATGAAACAGTGGCACCAGTTCATTCAAACCAGTGAAGCAGTGCGCTGCATGCATGCATTTATAAATGGAGTTTCAAAACACTATTTTCGGATTGAATTTATTTATTTTTGTCAAATAAAATTTGTCCAAAAAGATAGATCTCATCGATCGATCATTTTCCAAATCCAAATCCAAATCCGAAGCTGAGCCGAGCGAGCGACGATGACGACGGCGCGAGGCATCATCTAGTTCTTGCCTCACTATCCATGTGGAGTTAGTGTTTCTTAATATAAACACCCTCAAGTTCTCTTCTTCCACCAATGTGGGAGAAAGAGTAAACTTGCCAATTTAGGAGTACACTTTCCATTTTTGTGTCTCCTTCCCTTCACTCTTTTACTCTCCATTTTTCCATTCACACTTCTTTCATCTACTATGAACCCAACATATACTCCTTAACAAAATGGAGTCGTCGAATGTAATAATAGACATCTCATTGAGACAGTTCAAACTTTACTCATACACCATCATGTTCCTCTTCATTTTTGGGGGGATGTTGTGCTCACTGCTTGTTATTCATAAATAGAATGCCCTCCACTGTGTTGCAACAACAAAGTCCTTACTCAGTTCTCTTTCCTTGTCAAAATCCTTATCATCTACCTTTGAGAGTATTTGGATGTACTTGCTTTGTCCATGATCAATGTAATAACAATGACAAACTCCAACCAAAATCAATTAAGTGTGTCTTTCTAGGATACTCTAGTCACCAAAAAGGTTACAAGTGCTATGATCCAAAATCGAATAAATATTTTATCAGTGCAAATGTGACATTTTCTTGAAACTTCTCCCTATTTTACACCAAGTACTACAAGCAGAAGTTTAATTCCTCAAGTTTTGTCAGTACCCAGACTTCCTCTACAACAAATAAGTCTTCCAGACAAGCCCTAAACCGCTCCTTCCCGTCCTCTTCGAGTATACACCTGACGTGCTCGTCCTCTTAACAATACTAATACTACTCCTAGTCCAGATGCACTGGTAGCTCCTGATGACTCATCTCATGCTCCTTCGTCACCTGCTCCAGTCATAACTTCATCAGATGCAGTGACCCCATCTATCGCCATACGCAAAGGTATACGTACTACTCGAAATCAACAACCAGAGAGATATAATTGTTTAAGTTATCATCGGTTGTCCCCATTATATTATACCTTTGTATCTACCCTATCTAATGTACCTATACCAAAGAATGTTAGCGAAATATTACAACATCCAGGGTGGAGAGATGTTATGATTGAAGAAATGAATTCTTTACAGACCAATAACACTTGGGAATTGGTTCAGTTACCGAAGGGGAAATCTACTGTTGGAAGTCGATGGGTCTATACAGTAAAAGTGGGTTCAGATGGAATAGTTGAACGGCTGAAAGCTTGCCTTGTTGCCAAAGGATACACCCAAATTTATGTTCTTGACTATGGTGACACGTTCTCTCCAGTTGCCAAAATTGCATCTGTCTGACGGCTTATATCCTTGGCAGCAATGCATCATTGGCCGCTTCATCAACTCGACATTAAGAATGCCTTTTTGCATAGCAAACTTGCTGAGGAAGTTTATATGGAGCAACCTCCCTGATTCGTTGCTCATGGGGAGTCAGACTTAGTTTGCTGTCTCAAACGCTCTTTATATGGCCTCAAGCAATCTCCGAGAGCATGGTTTGGCAGATTTAGTTCTATTGTCCAATAGTTCGGGATGTCTCAAAGTAAAGCAGATCACTCTGTTTTCTATCGACCTAATAGTCCAGCAAAGAACATTTTTCTGTTCGTTTATGTTGACGACATTGTCATAACTAGAAATGATCCAGAAGGAATATCTCAGCTAAAGCAGCATTTGTTCAGTCACTTTCAAATTAAAGATTTGGGGAAGTTAAAGTATTTTTTGGGTATTGAGGTAGCACAATTCAAAACAAGTATTGTCATCTCATAAAGAAAATATGCTTTGGACAAATTAGAGGAGTCATGCATGTTAAATTGCAAACCAATTGACACTCCTATGGATCCAAACATCAAACTCGTCCCTGGGCAGGGGAGCCATTGAAAGATCCTGGTAGATATAGAAGACTGGTCGGTAAATTGAACTATCTCACTATAACACGCCCGAATATTTCATTTGCAATAAGTGTGGTTAGTCAGTTTCTCCAAGCTCCATGTAAAGATCATTGGGATGTAGTGATTCGCATCCTCAGATACATCAAAAAAAACTCCAGGACAAGGATTGTTATATGAAGACAAAGGCCACACAGACATTGTTGGATATTCTGATGCGGATTGGGCAGGTTCTCCATCTGATAAATGCTCCACTTCTGGGTATTGCGTCATGATTTGAGGCAATTTAATTTCCTGGAAAAGTAAGAAGCAAGATGTTGTTGCCAGATCTAGTGCAGAAGTTGAATATCGAGCTATGACCCTTGCACATGCGAGCTTATTTGGCTGAAACAACTTCTCCAAGAGTTAAAATGTGTTGCATTCAATCAAATGAAGCTTATATGTGACAATCAGGTTGCGCTACATATTGCCTCAAATCCAGTTTTCCATGAAAGAACAAAACATATAGAGGTGGATTGTCATTTTATTAGGCAGAAGATTGAGTCTGGGTGCATTGCCACCAGCTTCGTCGGTTCAAATGACCAATTGGCAGATATTCTTACTAAATCCCTTAGAGGAGCTCAGATTGAATAAATTTGCGGCAATCTCGAAGCATATGACATGTATGCTCCAGCTTGAGGGGAGTGTCAAGATATGACAGGTAGTAAATGTCAAGATATGGTAGTAAATGTCAAGGATATAGCAGTATTTTTCAGATTTTCAGATTATCTTAGGGATCTGCTCTTGACCTTTTGTGTCTAGCTTTGTGTATATATTGTTGATGTAATCTGTCATTTTAAGCATGAATTGAAATATACTTGCATCATTAACAGATAGATTGTATCATCTTCTGTCCTTACATAATATCACATATCATTTATTTAAACTTTTTGAAGAATAAACCCACCAGAAAAGTATTGAATAATAAGTAAAGACTAAAGACAGAATGAGGGGGGAAAACTATCACATTATATTGTAAGCAGAAGCAGCGAAAGTAAGCAGAAACATGATATAAGTATTTAATTTCGAGATTACCAAGACTATATAATCATTTGTGCACGTAATAGTTGAAGAAACCAGAGAAAAATTTGGTGTTAAGAAGTGTTTTTTTTTTAAATTATCATTAGTTCCGTATATATACAAGTATATACGAATCTCCTATTTTAGGAAAAAAGATTCTACTTCTCCCATATAAATAAGGTAAACTCCCAAACTTGATTTAATTTGAGGGGGTGTTAAAATGTTTAGCCGTAAAATTAAGAAAAATTTCAGAATTCAACTTTTTACTTTTTGCACTTCAATTTACTCAAAAATATTCAAAAACAATTCATTCAAAAATTTCATGGTAAAACCCAACTCCAATTCCAACTCAACTTCAACTCATCTCCAACTCAACTTAAATCTGATTTTCATGGCCAAACGCCTACTGAATATTCTATATACGGTAAAAACTTAACATAAAATATTCACAAAATCTCAACAAAATAATATATATTCTTTTTTCTTCTTCTTTCTTTTTAACCTTTTTACTACTGCTCGTGGTTGATTGTACCATTTGCAAATTGCAATGATATTTTACCTGAGTAGTTTGTTTTATACTTAATTAGTACCTCTCCATGCACATAGACCACCATCTGTCTAACTAATTTTAAACAAAAGAATTGACTTTCAAAATTTGTGTAGGCAGGGCGGCTCTACCTTCTAAAAAATATCACCTTAGGCCCTCAATGGCCTCATTTTTTAATAATAATATATTATAAATTTTTTAAATATAAATAAACATTATTTATAAAAAAAATAAAGTATTTATATAAAAAGAAAGAATTATTGGAAGAAGTTTATATATATAAATATTATATTTCAAGAAAAATTAAATACATTGATTATATTATTAGTAAAAAATAATTAGAAAAAATTAATTATATAATTTTAAAATATAGAGCTTATTAAAATATTTTTCTTAAAAAGTTAAGGTCTCCGTTTGATTTGACCTTAGACCACGAATAGATTTGAGCGTGAAGTAGGACATACGATTGGATAAGAATAGAGTTATTTGAATAAAGATATGTAAAGTCTATAATAAAACCTCTAAATTTCAAGATTAGATGTTAAGAATTTTAATTGATTTATTACTCAAAATTAGCAGATTATAACTAATTATGATATTAATAAATTAACTTATATCAAATTGCCACAATTCTTTGACTCTTTTTCCAGGATATAACCATGGATGCTATCACCAGCACATTAATGGAATCCAACAAATAATCCAAGTCTTTTCCGAATAGTTATTTTTTTTCTTTGGGTAAATCAGAGGTGACGTTAGGAGAAAAAAGTGACTTTGAGAAAAGCTGCAGCGAAAGCATTTGATATCAGTCATTTTCTACGAAAATATATATTCTTGCATGAAATTATTTTCTTGGAAATATGAAATATTTTTAGAGAAAAATATATACCATTAAAAATTAGTATCAACAGTGAAAATGTTAACAGTCCTGCATAGCAATGGACTAGTGGAGACTGCAGACTGCTAAGGATGTCACTAATCATTTGGCATCAGTTAGTATCCCTCTTCTGTTTCTTACCGATTAACACTTAAATATCATTACGAAATTTCCAGCTGGTTTCAGTTTGCCTAGTGTGCCAAAACTTAATGATGCATATTATTCTTGCTGCTCCATACAATTCTACCTCGACTTGTGTTGTTTTGTAGAGTATATATCTCTCCATTCAAAACTAGGCTATTGCGGTACTGCTTAGTAATGAAATGAAATCTCGTCAACCACCAATACAATAGATGCATGACACGTGAAGTTCTACTATAGCAATAAAATCGAAAAAAAAAACTTAATGAAAAATAGCTAGAAATAGAACTACGAAACAAGCCAAATTTATCATCTGCTCAACAAGGGAAATTTGGTTGGTGAATGGGTATACATATGGCCGTATGGGTTGCCGGAGATTTTTGTCTCCTTTGTATTACCCGTGTATTTCAGCAAGCTAAGGCACATAATTTTTTTTTACAAGTTTTCGCAGCAATGTTTGTCCGAGAAACATCAGCTTACTCCCAATGGGCAATGATGGATGAATTAACCCGAAAACTAACATCACCTGAGAAGTCATTCAGGTAGCTTGCCTGTACGAGCTATATGCTCGAGTGTGTATCTTAAACCATAACGTTCAACTGCCCATTTTGCTTCTCTAAATCCATGACCATATGCCTCGGAATGCCTTTTCTCAATTCCATATTTCAGAAACTCCTTCAGATTTCTCAAGAACTGAGTTTTTTCACTTGCAGCCTTCATGTAGTCATCACCAGTGAAAGATTGCCATTCTAGCCACTTGTGAGCCATAACCTGGGAAAGACCTTCTGCGATGTTTAGGGATAGTCCTCTGTAGCCTATAAATATGAGAGGAAAATCGTAAAAAAAGAGCGATAAATTTCCTCTCAGTAGGGGTGGAGGTTTGCTGAACTAAAAAAGGAGGACATTCATGAGGAGTGTGCCTGTTCACAAGCTTGTTTCCTCTATTTTTCAAGTCATTAAATCAAGTTTGTTCTATGGTGTGTAAAATCTCTATACATCGATAGAGCATAAAACTCAAGTTCTTTTTACTTTGAACAAGAAAAATGCAACATGCATCAATAGTGAAAAGTTGGAACACCACCTTGAACGCGCATCCAAGCGTGCATCAATTCATGAGCCAAAGTTGATCCTATGAACAACCTGTTTACAGAGAGCATTGATGCATACATAAAACTAAAGTAGGGAACTTGTTACACATTATTTAAAATTGGAATCAAATTAAAAAGAACATTTTTCATAACTTCCATCTAAGTCGAGAAAATCATACAGCAACATCTGAAACCGCCACTCATAACCATCCAATATTTCTTTAATGTCTCAATTTTGGTAACTCGTGGGAAGAGTAATGTGTAAGAACCTTCCCTTGGGGGAAAACAATAGCTGGAAACGGTTGTTAATGATGCTGATTTTCTGATAGATATTGTTAATTGGGAAATCCATTTTAGAGCAAAATGAGTAACGTCTCTACTATTCTAGGTCAGTTTCTCTTCTTCGGCTGATGATAGTAATAGAATTTAGTGACTGTTCATTACATAGAATACAAAAATGCATATTCGCTTTAAGATGCATTGTTTTGTAGATAACAAATTGGGCTGCATGAAAAGAAGACCGCGAACAATTCAAAGCTGAAATAGCTTATTTTCTTAACCTAACTAGATGAAAAGCCTGAGAGAGATTATCCTATTTACTCTCTTAAAAATTTACTAAATTGAAAATTGCTCGGAGTTCTATACTGAATCCATCAGACGAACAAGTATGTGAAAGCGTAGAAGTTCAGAAGAAGATTACTTTGGAAAGCCATATAAAAGCAGCACTGATCTCACTTTGCGTCCTGGACGCAGTTGTTCTACTTCTTTCACCACTTC
Source organism: Capsicum pubescens (assembly GCA_030864215.1). Taxonomy (NCBI): domain Eukaryota; kingdom Viridiplantae; phylum Streptophyta; class Magnoliopsida; order Solanales; family Solanaceae; genus Capsicum; species Capsicum pubescens. Next base: position 264,088,614 of record CM061545.1, on the reverse strand, counting down.
AACATTTTCACCCCTTTGTATCGACTTTGAAACCTAGCATAAGTGAATTTAATACAAAATGAGAGAGTAGATCGAACAGAGGCGGATGCAATATATAATTATCTGAACTCACTAGTTTCAATCTTTTTTATCTGCTAGACTGTGAACCATAAAAAGTGTACTAATTTTTATTATATTGCGGAAAACATCAATCAATCTAACAGAAACGTATAGTAGAAACAGTTATACTCACATAAGTTACAGCGTCCAGTTCAAATTTCTCATAAATCGTTGAGCCAAGTATGCTCTGCGAAACCAACCAAATGTTATCACTACTACTACAAATGTAAAGTAAAAATAATTTTCTCTTGAATGTTGGCACATGTTCTACACACCTTTTTATGGATTCTGATTATCTCTTCTTGGTCAACTAGAAGAATTGGAATGTAATATCTGATCTTCATGTTTAATCCTTTGAAAAATCTGTGCACTTCATCGAGAAGGGGCTTACAGTCTTCAGGATCCATCACTGCTGTATAACAACAATCAGGGCAAAGTTGTCGACCATCACTGAGAGTGATATACCTGATGTCTCCTATCTGCAAACAGGTGAGTAAGTTCTGTGTTATCGTGTTAAAAGTTGAGCAACTGTAAGAAATTTGAAGGAAGTATATACTGAAGTTGACATCTATTATTGAGAGGTCAGTAATCAGCCAATTTTCGAAACATGCAAGGTGCTATAGTGAACTAATTATTGAATAACACCTCATATTTTTTCTGTGTATCCAGTCAGCTCATCTTTTACCTTACTTCATTTTATTACAGACCATAGATTCAATCAGGAACATCTTCAACCTAACAATATAGAAGGTGTTTAAAAACCTTAAATCTCGAACAGGCACAGCAGCAGGGAGTTCCATCAGATGTATGCTTTTTACAGACAGACTGTCCCCAGTAGGTACACCTTAACCACTCCGAGCAAATCTGTACCAAGATCTATGATGTTAAAAGGCAATAATCAAACATAATAGAAGCATCAGTTAACTCATTCAGATGGTTTGTAATCATCTTTACAGTTTACAACGATAAACTATTTCAAGAAGGACCGGTTATAAAGTGCACAAAGGGAGAAAGATTTGAAGCGAAAAGAAAAAAAAAACACATACTTGTTCCTCGCAAACATCACAAACAGGAGTATTGCACCGCTTGCTACTCTTTCGCCACCATGATTTGCCCCTACAAATTCACAAAAGCATACCAAATCCAATTAGATTAAATGGAATGCAAAAACAAAAACAGTAAGGTAAAAGATACTTCAGAATGGGACATTGGTAATGAAACCTGGAAAAGTCGAAGATAGTAATACACTGAGTTAATCATTAATGTAACTGATTTTACTTTCTCATACTACTCGCTATTATTTCCAAAATCTAGAAACAGCCTTCTCAATGATTTAGTTCATTGAAGAATTAGTTTATCAATAATTATAATGTCACATGGAAAGGAAAAGATAAGAAAATGTGATAATCATGAACTGTTTTACTTTGGAAATACTGCTTGCTATTATTTCCAAAATCGAAAAACAACCTTCTCAAGGAGTTAGTTATTAGGACTACTTCTGTAGTAGCACTTGAATTCGGTTGCACTTACTTTGATGTAGGTACAGCTGGATTAAGCTCCTTGAATAGTTTCCACCATTTCAGTTCGCAGCCTTCGGTGCTGGTGTTGTAATGATGTAAAGCTTTAGCAAACAAATATCTGATCTTAAACTTAATCAGCTTGCAGACAAAGGGAGGTAAATAAGACATAAGAAATAACTACGTTACAACATCAAAGATAAATTTAATATATGAAGCAGTAATACTATGTTTTAAGTGTTAAAAACATGAACTACCGTATGAAACAGTAATTCTTGTTTGGGCATGTGCTCTTAGAGGAGGCTCCTCTAGCAACCTAAAGGAAACTAGACAATATATCATGAACTTGATGGAATATTGCATATTTAGAAGTTGAAGTACATGGAGCTGGTGTGGTTTTACAAATCATTGCACAGGTGTTAAATCGGATATTATCATTGCCTGATTTAGTCGGTTGGTTGTGCATATTAACTGTTCAGGAACCAAGATTCGCGTGTTTGGTATTATGGAATAGATATTCCAGAAGTTAAGGGGGATACTCACTTTCCTTACTTTTGGGCGGGAAGTCATTTTCCTTCACAGTTATCTCAACTCGTAGCTTCATATCATTGTTTTAACCAACACTAAGACATTAACATCAATCTTAAATACTCCAAGTTCCACCAAACACTATTTGTTTTGCTAATAATACTGACCGTGAACAGGCGTTCTTTTCAGCAGACCAACACTGGAAAACATCTTCCATAAACTAGGTCATGTCACGAAAAATATGTTTCCAAAAATTACTTCCTCCATAGAAAAGACAGCTTAAAAAATATACTTGCGATGACTGCTACAAGCAAATCTAAGATCACTTCCTTGATAAAACTTTACATCTTCACAGACTAATTATCGAAGCAGCTAAGGAGTAGCACAGTGATTGATGAAGAGTAAAAATTCACATAATGGTGTCATTGCTTTCATAAATTTGTCAAAACTACGCCAAATCTTTACCCAATATGGAAATATTTGTTTCTCATTATAACAATAAGTCTAACTAATATGAAGGAATGTCGTAAGGGAATGAGAGTTTTGATACGACAGGCCATATTTACCTCAAATCTGCAGAAGATAGTGTGCTTTCTTCAAGCACTTGTGCAAGTTTTTCTACTTCATCATTCTGGGGAAACTCCAAATCTGACAGAAAATGACCAAATCTATACATCAGACTACTGGCAAATAACCTAGTGAAGTTCCAAAATCTTGAAAATTATTGGCTAGAGCTGAAAATACAAACTTCTTACTGAAACAACATTTAGCTTAGAAAGCCGAGATTGAAAACGCTACATTTTTTACCCTTACCGCCTATATATGTTTCTTTTCCCTTTGATTCTTGAACAGAGAGTTCAATAGCACGAACCACATCCTCATTCTCGTCTTCTAAGTATTGGTCCAAGTTCTACAAATGAGTTAATTGTGTGTTAAGGAAATTGATCTCATCATGCACTCATGTGAATGAATAGCTGCTCGTAAACAGGTTAAAGACCAGATTTTTAATCAGATCTTGATGTAGGCAAGAAAAAGATGTCAAAAATAATGGAATGACTAAATTGTTAACTGTCGAGAGAGTACGACTAGTATAATTGTTCATTGCTAACAATTAACAGCATCATGATCATGGTCCCTAAGGTTATCTGTGTCAGTTGTTAGACAATTTAACTTGTAGGTGAATCGAAAGAAAACAGACAGTATCAGTTTAAATTGCAAGACGTACATGTAACACTCACTAAGATACAAAGCTAGTATATATAGGGACTTAATTTCAACCAAAATTTTCTTAATAGCCTATTAACATTAGAAGCAGTTATCAAATACAGTACCAATAATGGTATGGTACTATAATAACGAAGACATAGAAGTAAGTAACATGAACCTGATAAGAAGGACCTTCAACGTCCAGGAAACTATTTGCAAACATTTTTCAAGTTCACTAACCAGAGCACAGTACGGACCCAAAACTTGAAGTACTTTCAGTCAAACAGCATAGGCTGTTTGTTGAATCATAAGCAAGAAAAACAGCAAATTGATATGGATATTAATAAATTTGTAAGAAATGATTTACCTAGAAATAATTTGTTTAATGAATATTCGGTTGGTTGCAGTCGTATTCACCAAAAACAAACAAAGATAAGTTGCAACTCAAGTGTAGTGGTAGTTTCCTGCTGTATTTCTTTGTCTTCAGGAATCAGAAACAGCAAAGTATTACAATAAACTAATCATTTTCGTACACTTTGACCTTGTAGTAAAGTCTTCGTGAAAGTTTGCTGCCGCGCTTCTAATCGTGAGTAAATTTCATCAATACACAAAAGTTTTTTTTTTTTAATTCATTACATAAAAATTATGCCCGTTTGGATGAGCTTTTTTTTTTTTTTTTTTTTTTTTTTTTTTTTTTGCTTATAAATCAAAAGTCAAAAGCTTGACTTATTTATGTCTTTTTAGCTTAAAATAAAGTGTTTTTAAGTGATTTAAAATTTTACCCAGACGCTATTATTGGCTTAAAAGCACTTAAAATAAGCTCATCCAAATGGGTTCTACTTTCTTCTAGTTATTACAAAAGTTACTATGAGGATTTTATAATACTTTCACCAAAAAAATAATGTGACAACCTTAATTAATTTTTAATTTTAATTTAAGAGAATGATCCATTATATGTCCAACTCATTTTTTTTTATGGATTATATAACGGTAGGATATTAATTTTTTAATAGATTATGCTATCTAGTGAAGACTATTTTCATTAAAAAAAATGATTGATATTTTTATGAAACTAAAATTTATAAAAATAAGAGGAAAATAGAATAAGATAACCAGAGTTGAAACAAATAAAAAACATTTCATATATTGCATCTCATAACTTTTCATAGAAAAATTTGATGAATTTCTGAGATTGTTATTGTGATAATAGCTAGCATTTTGGGAGTAAATTCCCTAAATAGTCACCCATGTTAGGGAATTTGTCTTATAATATCATTTTTGTTTTTTTTAGGATCATAATATCACCCAACTATTTCTATTTTCCTCAAAATATACTTGACATAATATCAACATCATTATTTCTTCTAATAGGATGCCATGTCACATATGCCATGTCACATTTTTCTTTTTTAATAATAAATTTTTTAACTTTTTAAACCACCGATTTTTTATCCGAGAAGAAGATTACAAAGAGGCATATTTTTCTACCCGAAAAAGTTTTCTAGGGTTCTGAGGCAACTTCTAACATGGAATCCTCTGATTCTTTGAGGAAATTGTGGGTTCTTCAATGAATAAATTAATGAATTTGCAGAATAGATTGTATCCCTAGCCTCTGTATACCTTTGATGTCGACCAAAGAGATCGTCACGAGGTAAAATTCAATCTTTTTTTTGAATCTTTGAAGTTTAGATTGTGAAATAATTTGAATACTCAATGTGGTATTGGAGTAATTTTCTTAAATTTTAGATTTTTTTTTGCTTGTTTTTGAATGGGATATTCTGTTGTTTGAAGTTGCGTTATGTGTTTGTGTCTATAGTCTGTGTAGAACATGGGAGACATCTACTCTTAAGGGGTTATTTGGTTGAGAATAACTAGAATAAGTTATTCCAGGATAACTAATCCAACGATTAGTTATTCCACCATAGGTGATAACTAATTCCATCACTTAAATAATTTCGGGACTAAGTAATGCCTTCATCCAAACATAGGATAAGTAATCCTGCATTTTATCCCAAAACCATTGCACCTTATACCTCTAATGTTTATAAATTTCTTGCATCTCTATGTGCTCAAAAAGGTTGTTGACGCTTCTTCAAATCAATCTCCAGATCAGTCAAAGAACAAGCTGAAAATAATGATTTGTGGGATTATTCTAAATTCTATCATCCAGAAATTTGGGTAGATTCACAAATGGATTTGAACTTAACAAAGCGGTCAACTAGAACTCACGTAATGAATTCTTGATTTATTTTTTTCAGCTAATTTATTGCAAAGTTATGATTTTTTCTCATTAATTTCATTGCTTAATTGTAATTTTTTTCCTCTATTGTTGGCTCAGGGAGGTGTGCATGTTGAATCTGTTGATTGACCTTCTTTTACAGCAAAGAAAGGAAGCCATTTTGAAAGAGAAGTCATGACGAATTATGTAGTTTTGTTGAAGAAGAAGAAGAGAAACTTTAGTAAAATATAGGGATTATGCATTAGTTTCTTTTGTTAGTTATGTGAAACACTTATTTAGACACGTCTCTGTGGTCATATTATGGCGTGGTACAGTGTGATGTTGCCACTTGTCTATAAAACATTATTTAACTGTAAATTATAGCAAGTTATGATACTTTTTTGAAGTATTGATGCTATAATTTGTTATTTTGAAGGCCAAATTTGTTTGTGCATATAGTTTGGTAAGGTAGTGAAGAAAATTTGTTATTATGTTTTGTCTTCCTGATTAGCTCCAAGGAACTAATTTAATTTTTTCTTTTGATAAGAGAAAGGCTAATTTTTTGTATGAAGAGAAGTTGACGTTCATGCAAATACTCGTGAATGAAATAGAGAATAAAGATTTTCACTATGAAATTGAAGTAACTAGATTCTCGTACAGAAAATAATGTATTGAACTACTGAAAGTATAACAACATGTACACTTATTCACCGTTGCAGCTTCGAAATCTTCAAAAATTAGGTAAATGCTTTGATTGAATATGTAAAAAAAGTTGTTTATTCAAAAATCAGGTAAATGTTTTGATTGAATATGTAAAAGAAGTTGATGCTTATAGAGACATAAACACTCTTTTATGTATTGTTAAAAAAAAAAATGTGACATGGCATTCTATTAGGAGAGAGAAGAATGTTGGTATTGTGTCAAGTATATTTTGAGGAAAATAGGAATAGCTGGGTGATATTGTGGTCCTAAAAAAAATAAAAGTGATATTATTAGGCAAATTCCCAAACATGGGTGATTATTTAGGGAATTTACTCGCATTTTGGCAGATGAATGCAATATTGTGATTTATTTTTTTTGTTTCAGACTCTTGTTATCTTGTTCTATTTTTTCCTTATTTTTATAAATTTTAGTTTCATAAAAATATCAATCATTTTTTTTAGGTAAAATGACCTTCTGGACCCCTATACTATGTCGGTTTTGTAAGTTAGACACTTCTACTTACATGTTTGTCATCTGAATCCTTGAACCCATTAAAAAGCAACATTTTGCACCCTTTGACCGTTGACCTTGCCTATGTGGCATTGAAATGGTGACTAGGACAAAGAGAGTACAGCCACTCGCTTGGGGGTGCGAGTGGGGGTCAATTTTTGGCCAATTTTATATTAAAATAATAAAAAATAAAAAATAAAAATAATATTAAAATAAAAAAAAATAAAAAGGATCCTTTTTTTCCCTCCATTTTTTTAAATTTAAAAATATTTTTAAAATTTTAAAAATAATTTAATTTTAAAAAAAATATATATATATATATATATTTTTTTTCCCTCCCCACCCCAGCCCGTCCACACCCCCAACACCCCACCCAGCCCCATCCCACCCACCTCCAGCCCCCTCACCCCACCCCAACACCCATCCAGCCCTTCCCCACCCCCACACCCTACCCAGCCCCATCCCACCCCCACCCTCTTCCAGCCCCTCCACCCCAGCCCCGTCCCCACCCCTCACACCTCACCAGCCTCGTCCAGCCCCTTCCCACCCCCAGCCCCCACACCCCTTCCAGCCCCGTTCCCACCCCACCCCCAGCCCCTTTCAGCCCCCACACCACACCCCGACACTCTTTCAGCCCCCCTCCCACCACCACCACCTTCACTTTTAATTTTTTATTTTAATTTTTCCTCAATTCAATTCTTTTCATATTTTTTTTGAATAAAAATTTAAATTTGAAATCTTTTTTTTTCTGGATTAAAATTTAAATTTGAATTGAAAGTGAGTGATAGTGAATATTGAAAAAAAATAGTGAATTTCGCTTGAAAAAAATTAAACTTTTTGTGAATTTTTTAAAGATATTCAAATTTAAAAATCAAAAAATTATTATGTTTGTATATATGAATTTATAGTTAAAAATTTAAATTAGTTGGATAAGAATTTTAATTATTTAGAATGAATTTGATGTTTAATTTGTGAGCAAAAATAAAAACATGATTATTCAATTTTTTCTACAATTATAATTTTTTTCTTATTTAATTAAATTAATTTTAATATTTAATTTGTTATTTAGCATTTTAAAAATGACTTGGAATTTAATGTAATACTTTTTTTTTAAATGACGTGGCAGATGTCGTGGCAGATGACGTGGGGGAGAGTGTTACACTCACCAAAAAAGGGTTTAAAATGCTGATTTTTAGTGGGTTCAGGGGTCCAGATGACAAACATGTAAGTAGAAGTATCCACCTTACAAAACCGACATAATACAAGGATCCAGAAGGTCATTTTGCCTTTTTTTTTAATGAAAATAGTCTTCACTAGATAGTCTAATCTATTAAGAAATTAGTATTATACTGTTATATAATTCATAGAAAAAAATTGAGTTGGGCACATATAAAATGGATCAAGATGGGAGTAATATATTATATTCTCTTAAATTAAAATTAAGAACTAATTAAGATTGTCACATTTTCGGTGTGATTATTATAAAATTCGGTCATAGGAACTTTTGTGATGACCAAAGAAAAGTAAAATAAATTTTACGTATTGAATCAAAGAAAAATAATAATAAACACAAAGTTGAATTACCATAAATGAAATTTACTCTTCTAATCGGTAAGCAAAACATTTGGAATCCAGCAAATAACCAAGATTTTTGGAATGGCGGTTTATTCATTTTTAAAATGACTAGTTTAGCATACGTGCGTTGCACGTGTATTCAACGTTGAAGAAAAAAATTGCATGTATAAAAAGAACAAACTCGTTATATTCAAAACAATGAACAGACGACTTTAAAAATAAATATACGGTTAGACCTCTCTATAACAACTCGTCATTATATTGGTATTTCACTATAGCAACCTGATTTTCTTTGAAACTGATTTCATGTTATATGTTATTTCTCTATAACGACATTCTACCAATAACGATAATGATGTTTACCAACATGGGTTGTGGCGCAGTGGATGAGGTTGCTCCACCCTTAATCAAAGGTCGAGGGTTCGATCCTGGGTACGGAGAAAACTCTGTTGGGAGTGCTTCCCCCCGAATGGGGCCCTACGCGGCGCGAATCTGAATTAGTCGGGCTCCAATGTGGGTACCAGACACCGGATGGGAAACCAATAAATAAATAAATAATGATGTTTATTATAGTGGTACACTCTTTGTTATTACCTCTCTATAGCAGTATATTCAAATATTTATATTTTATAAAAGTATATTATGTACTGTATAAAATAAGATATTAATGATAATCATCATGAAACTAAGTTAATGTAGGGTGTGTTTGGTATAATGGAAAATATTTTCTGGAAAATGTTTTCCTATTTTTCCTTGTTTGGTTGCAATAAAATGTTTGGAAAATATTTTTCACAACATCTCATTTTCCTCAATTTGAAGGAAAATGACTTCCCTCATGGGCCAAGGGAAGTCATTTTTTTAAAAAATGACAAATGTGACTTATGACCCCACCCCCACTCCTCTTTCCCACCCCAACAACACTCATATTCACATTACTCAAAAAAATCACATTTCTCAAAAATTTACATTACTCGGAAATATTTTTCACTGTGCTTTACTTCAATTTTTCACTGCTTGAAATAAAAAATAGTGAAGCCCGAATTTTTTCTATTTTCAATGTTCGTTGAATGTACTGTTATTTTCATATGCATAGAGGAAGACTTACCTATGTTACTTTTGCTAATTGCATATTTCATTTTGTCATCGATGTGACTTGTTTCACGAGGTTGAATAAGCTTGTCGTTCCGTTATATTTCTATTGATTGTAGTATCTTGAGATTGTCCTGATAAAATATTGAAAAGTGTCTCATATATTTGTTAATTAATAGTTGCTTAAATTTAGTGATTGTAATATTTTAGTATTCGATATTGATATTATTTGTTATGCTTAAATTAGTTCGTACAAATTGTTGAGTTGCTTGAGGCATTGATATACTAGTTAACAGTTAGTAGTATTTTCTAAAAAAAATAAAAAATTCACTCGCCAATCAAACACTAGAAAATAATTTTTTTAAAAATAGTCTCTACTCACCAACCAAACACCATAAAATATTTTTCGAAAAATATTTTTCACTCACCAACCAAACATGAGAAAATAAGTAGAAAACCAACTTATTTTTCAGGAAAACATTTTTCATGAAAAATATTTTCCATCATACCAAACACACCCGTAAGCTTTTTTAAGTTCTTCAACCATTGTACTATTGGACAACATAAGTTCAATATCTAAATTTTTCTCAGTCTCATGAGAAATCACTTGGGAGTAGCGATTTGGACAATCACAAGATAAAGAAAAAAACTTTAGAAATATATTTGGAATCTCCTTGTTCCGCTATTATTTTGGTTAAATTGGTTAATAGTTTTTCATATTTTTGTTAATAACAATTAAATGAGATTTAACCATCAAATGACACTATATTTGTATAGCAGCACATCCCTAAGTAGCCATATATTTTTCGGACAAATCTTACAACCATAGAGAAGTTTGACTATAAATATATTAAATAATATATTTAAATTAAAAATAAATATAAAAAAATGAGCTCTTGAAAAAATAAAATATTTCTAAATTTTAGAAGTTCCTAATGAAGATATTGGTGTTTTTACTCTTGTCAATTACAACCCCCCCCCCCCCCTTCTCTCTCTCTCTACTTTTAAATGATAAAAAATAAATCAATCAGTATAAAATACATAAACAAAGAATAAACTATTGAAAAATGGTAATTGATATTAAACAAACTGTGATATTTTTATTCTTTGATTTCACTAATGAAAAATAAAAATTAAGCTCTTATTTGTAAACACAATATAATATTTTAGAATTACAATGCATTGATGAATTTTTTTATGATGTAAGAGACTTCTCATATTTTTTTTTTAATATGAATTATTAAGTTTTTATATCTTCCACTCTCAAAAGTCAAAAGTATAAATAGTTTAGAATTCATATTTTGTTTTGTCAATTTAAAATTGTATCACTATTTATGCATCATCAAAATGTAGTTAATTTGACTAACTTGAAAACATGATTCTTTAGAAAATATTAAAACTAATGCATCTTCAACCGTCTTAATTAAATTTGAGTTCATATCGAAAGGTCCACATTAGAGGAGAAAATACTCTCTAACAAAAGTGACTCTAATTAAAACTCTTAGATCATCACAAAGCGGAACAAAAGATACAAAATAAAAAAAAATAAAAAAATAAAACTAAAGATATAGACTTTACAAATCTGACCAGTGACATTAAACAGATAATTAATATCAAGATTATTTTATCATAGGCTACCAACTTTAACTCATTGTAATGTGTGCATATAATTAATGATCACACTAATTTCTTAAAATTATATCAATTGTTTGAACAACAGTTTTGAATTATAGAATAGAAATTAAATAAAAATGTGTAAATTCCTAAACAATGGATAGAAGAACAATTAAATAAGAAATAAAGATGCATCATTAAAGTAGTATTTTTACATTTTATATTTATATTACTGAAGAAAGATAAGTAATTATAATTATTTTATACAATTTAAATTAAAAAATTATATAAATAAGATAAACTTTTTGTCAATTTCGAAGTGCTAAATATTATGAGTTTTTATCTCTTACAAATAGATAAGGATAAGGATTTAATTTTATAACTTAATTGATTTCATTTGAATTAAAATTGTGTAATAAATAATTAATAAAGATATGTATAGTTGCACTTCAATATTTAAATCTTAGATCTCTTCCATATATTTTTTCTTTTCTACACTTTATTTTAAAAATATATTTTTCTCTGACCATATAATTTATGACTCTTTAATTTTAACTCTCCTAACACTTCATACCATATATTTTAGGATTTAAAAATTTCAAAATATATTTTTCTCTTACCATATATTTTAGGTCTCCATAATTTAAATATCATAAAAATAATTTAATAATAATTTTAAAAATTAATAAATGACAATTTTATCTATTATATTCAACCAACGTTTCTAAAGACCTTCGTACTTTTAATATTTACAAATGTTTGTTGCACATTAATAATGGCACGTAGATGTTCAGATGATCAATATTTTTTTTGGACAATTGTTCTTTCATATGTTTGAGTTGATTAAAGTGAATAATAATCATTACTGAAAAAATTATACATAGCGACGGATAAATTTTGAAGCTAAAGACAAAATTCGTCGCTATTAAAACTTTGTGAAGAGATAAAACTGCTTCACATAAGCATTTTAAAATGTTGTTATCTAATTTTAATAATTCTCTTTATTTTGTTATTTTTTTATACAGAACACTATTTATCAATTAGTAGTAAATCTCCAAACAAATATGGTCTCACGACACTTTTCATCCATCAGTTATAATACAAAGATTCTTAAATCGATCATTTTTCTTGTAAGAATTATCAGACAATAGTTTTTGCTTGGGCTATAACATCATATTTCTGACAATCAATTAATATAAAAGTGAATATTATCAAGATTCATTGTTCAACATTTTAAAGATCGAGTACTATCTCAGATACATATTTTGACATGTAAATTTTAATTCTAATGACCCTCGTCTTTGCATTTTCTTTGAATATTTTTGAAGCTTTCCCAAAATAATAAGTTGTTAAAATGAATTGGTAAGGATATATCTACAAAATCATACAATTATTAAAAAGGTGAGTATAAAAAAATTGGTTGTTTAGATCCTTCTGCATCCGTTCATGTATCTCAGATAAAATTTTTGATTGTTTTCATTCTAATGGTTGCATTAAATTTTATAGACAATATATGTCAAAGTATGTAGAGTATAAAATACTCTCAAGCAATCACGTGATAAAATTAAATTTTGATCTTACTTTTAAATTGTATTTCTTTAAATATGATGTTATTTCTAAACAAAGAAAGATTGATTGTAATTTTTTTTGTTGAGAATTAATGTTGGAGTTTCTTCTAACCTAATCCTTTTTTTTTAGTATAAACAACATAAATCCTCTAGCTTAAGAAAGTAATTACACAAAATCCCCTCATAAATTCTCTCTCCCGAATTTTGACAAAGATACTCATACATTCGGCCAAATATTATACATTGGTGGAATGTATAATGAAACAGTTATTCCTAAATTTAAGGTAATAGAAATCAGTAATTATATCATTGTTCCTTAATTAACGACAATAATTAGCTAACATTAATTCATTTATGGATAAAACTAGTAACTGAAATTTGAATTTCAAAAAAAAATATACAAGTCAAATATTATTTTCTCTAATATTTGATTGAAGATCTGGAAAGCAATAAAGCTCTATTGCTGCAATTTATTTCTTCTAAAAAAATCCCCAAAAACAACAAAAATCTTCAACATACGTTCTTCAAAATTTCAAAAAGCAACATGAATATCCCAATATTGCTGCGGCATTCAGCAATTTGGGAGTCAGAAACTAGTTATGAGTCATACAAAAGTGACGCAATAATTATTTCGGAAAGTATTACTTTCTTGAAATTGATTTCTACTATCGCTATTGAGTTGGATATAGACGAAGTACGTAAAAAAATCGAAGTGAAATATGTGGTTGAAGAAAATTCTTCTCCAATTGTAATAAGAAACGACAATGGAGTGAGGGTTTACATTGAGTTAAAGAAACAACTTGCAGGTTTGGTTAATTTTCCGCTTTGTATTTCAACTTGCGACAAAGCCAATAGTGAAATAGAGTTTGATAAAGCAATTGGTTCTGTAAAGTGTATCGAGGGTAGTGAATATGATTCGGTTGCGTTAACTGTTGTTGAAACGGATAATCAATATGTTCTATATGTGCCTGAAATGGAAGTTAAAAACTTCATTATTGATTGCAAGAACACTGGAATAATGGTGAGTCAGATATATAAGGATAAGGAAACTCTTGTTTTAGTAATGGCAAGACCCGCAATAGCGAATGGATTCAACACAAAAGCAAAACGATCCGACAAAAAAAGGTATGATATCAATTGTATGTCCTGATCTTATAACATATTTGTTTTTTTTTTATTATAAGAAATTTATGTTGTGTAGTTTTGTGAACTGTTGATGTGTAATGTTAATATATGAATGTATAATGTGATACTTTATGTGTTTGATAATGTATAATTAAATCGTGTCAGGCAAAGAAATGTATGATTCATTTGTTTAAGAGATTGTGAATTAGTTTGTGATTTATTACTGGTTTTTTAAGTAAAAAATGTGAATGTATAATTTTAATTATACATGCAGATATATGTATAATATAACTGTTGTAGTGATTTTTTTTTCTTTTTGTTCTTAGTATTTTAATTTTATATATTTCTGTTTTATATATTGAGTAAGTTTTTATTTGTTGATGAAGATATGTACTGATAACATGAATATATACTTTCTGAAATCTATTTTTTTGATTAATGTGTTTTATGAATTATGTTTTTTTTTAGTTTAAAAACGTATGTATAATGTAGATTATACATTCAAAACTATGTATAATATAACTGGGCAGTTTATAGAAAAAGTTTATTTTATTTTTATTTTCAAGATTAATAATTTTATTCAATACAATGAATAAGTTTTTATATTTTGATGCAGCTATGTACTGATTTGTCGTAACGAAGATTGCAAGTGGGTCATGAAGGCGTCTTGTATGAATGAATCGAAATTGTTTTTGATTAAAATATTTATTTCGGAGCATAGTTGCAGTCTTAAGGTCCGAGTGCTGAATAATGTGGTTGCGACAAGTAATTTTGTGAGTGAATTTACTGCTCCAAAATTAATCAATCACAAAAGAATACACACCCCCGAGGACATTATCGAAGAGATGAAGGTTGTTTACGGAGTCGACATTAACTACATGAAAGCATGACGCGCAAAAAAGAAGGTGATTGCGATGCTTAGAGGTGGACCAGCAGATGGATATAGAAAAATGTCCCGTTATATCTATATGTTGAACCAAGTGTATCCACAATCGCACAATCGGATGCATAAGGCAGTAGATAACGAGTTTAAATACTTGTTTATTGCATTGTGTCTGATGATTAGGGGTTTTGAATTTTGTAGACCTGTTGTAGTTGTTGACGGGGCACATTTAAGCGGTCCATATGAAGGAACATTTGTATCGGCAAGCACATTAGATGGTGCAGGTACTGTGCGTTCATATTTTTTTGTACTATTTTTTTGTTTTTTTTACTTACTATATATTATATTAGCTTATACATTGATGTTTTATTTATAATGAATCATAAAGATGCTAAAATTAGCACCTTTATAGTTGACTTATTTTTTTTTAATAATGATTGCCTTGTTTAATTTATTTGTAGGTTGTATTCTGCCATTAGCGTGCGGTGTTGTTGATTCGGAGAATGACAACACATGAATTTATTTTTTTCAACAGTTTAGAGAGGCATTTGGTGAAAGAGACAACATGTGTGTTGTTTCAGACAGAAATGAAAGTATCATAAAAGGTGAAAACATTGTTTATCCTAATGTCCCTCATCTAGCTTGTATATGACATTTATGGAAAAACGTTTGCATCCATTTTAGGAAAAGCAAAGATAAACTTAGTGATCTTTATTATTCCATGGCTAAGTCTTATAAAAAGAAGATTTTGAATATATTATGTCTAAGGTTGCTAAGGTTGATCAACGAGTTAAGGAGTATATGGAGGAAGCCGGGTATGAAAAATGGACTCGATGTCACTCTCCTGTAAATAGAGGTAGAATGATGACTTCAAATATAGCCGAATGTATTAATGGTTGTTTGGTTGAGGCTACAAAACTTCCTATTCTAGGTTTCCTAGAAGAAGTTAGAATCTTATTTGCTGCGTGAAATTGTAAGAACAATGAAATTATATTGTACACCAATACAACTCTTGGCAGAAGATTTGAAGAAATTCTAACTCATAATGGTGTTAAAGTTTTGCGGAAGACGGTATGTATTAGAATAATTATGGAATAGAATAATTATGAAGTTCTGCGTATCATTTGAATTTGCTCATTAAATTTTCAAAACTTGGTAGGTTCGTACCGCGAATATTAAAATAATGATACAATAGTACTTACGTTATATTTTTAATATATTTTAAAAATATTAAATTAATTATATTCAATAGGTAATATGATGAAATTATACCTACCATATAAATTAAGTTTTGATTTTTTTAATTCAATTGCTGGCACAGAACTCATAATTAAATCAAAGCATTTCAATCAATGACAAAGCTAAGGTTTAATTTACACATTTTATTGAAATCAATAACTTTGATCTAAATTTTATATTTCTATTTAGAATTTAATTGTATCTAATATAAATTGTTACTCTATTTATCTCAGTTTATATAATATTTTTTTCATTTTAATCTGCATTAAAAGAATATAATATTTTTACGATTAAAAATAAAAAATTTCATTTATAATTTTCAACCACACTACTATTTAAAATTTATTTTATAACGCAAATTTTAAAAGTCTTATTTTTCTCTTTAAATTTATTTCAGATCAAATAATGATACATAGATTATGAAAAAAAATATAAAACTCAATAGTAATTAAAAAACTAAATTTCAAACATATAATCTTCAAATTTCGTTAATTTGAATATTCAACTTAAAAGTTGCCTTCTCGAATGAAAACACCAATCTTATTTTACTTTAAAAATAATATATTACTCCCCCAGAAAAGATAGCGAAGTAGTAGGTGGGTTACTTACACGTGAACAATAAATACTCGAACACCCACCTACCCCTATAGTGTAATTTTTTATTTCAAATCCTGAAATTACACATTTACCCCTAGGCACGCTTACTACGCCCGCTCTGCTACTGCTTCATAAAATCATAATCCGAATGATGAGGCGGTAAAAGGTGATAGAGTCACTGCCAAGTATTCCCAGTTTTCCCATTACGTGTATATTACGTTATTGACCTCACCGGCGGTACGGTACGTCACTGAAGATCGGCAAATGGAGTCTTCACTACTTACTTCACCGGCGGCAATTTCTCGTTTAGCAGCAACGAGAACTCTTAATTGCAATTGCAGTCCTGTAATTTCTCAGTTCCATCGCCATTTTTCTACTAGGCCAACTCAGTTTCTACTTCTGAGTCAACTCGCTCGGCTTCATCTTCGATCCGTGTGTAACAGTGAGATTCGAGGTTCGAACCGGTTCGAACCGGTTTTGATATCGAGGAGTTTGGGAGCGGCGAGTTTGCGGCCGGTTCGGAAGGATTTGAGGAGTGTTTCGAGCTCCGCGGCTTCTTTTGCTGCTAATGGTGGAGGAAATGATGGCTCCGGTGGTAATGGCGGCGGCGACGGTGGTGGTAATGGAGATGGTGCGACGGATGGAGGTAAGGAAAATCCTAGTGTTGTTGCTGAAACGGGTGAAGATATATCTGCTTTGTCCTCCGAAGTTATTATCCTTGATGTTAGCGTAAGTAAACTCGTTTTATTTCTCCATTTGGTTTATGGATAATGCAATATCTGTAGTTTCGGAACTTTGAATGTTGACAAATTTGTCTGTGCATTTTTAGGGAATGACATGCGGCGGCTGTGCATCGAGCGTGAAGAGAATTTTAGAAAGTCTAGTAAGTGTTCAATGTACTTCCAACTTTGGTCTTTCTCTTCAATTAAGCATCTCATGTTTATGCTGTAGGCCAAAAGTTATTGCAGTAGACTCTTGGACTATTTGATGCTTATGAAAATGGTTAATTGTATCAAAATGATTATTAGCTCTCAGTAGCAAAGGGAAAAGCTAAATATACTATAGTCTTACTTGTCCTGGAGTATTTAATGTTTCCAACCGTGGACGTATCCTAATCAGTGGACTTAAACTCTCTATATGTAGTTTAAAATATGCACACACTCTTATGAATGAAATCCGTATCCATTGTCACAAAGGAATGGTGGGTACCATGGGACATTGTAACCACCAAGTTAGAAGTCTGAATATGCCTCTGGTTCAGGTCACATTGAAACACTCCTAGACAATCAGATTCTTTAATCGAAGACACGATTAGCTACCATAAGCCCAGAATATGTTCTCTTCATGTAGAGATCCTCTAGTAGTTTAGAGTGGAAAAGAAACTACCCCAAGAACTGTTCAGTTCTCTGTGTTTTTTTTGCGTGCATAATTTGAAGATATTTCTGTGTTTAGCTAGCGTTTTCTTTTATTACTTGTATTCCTAGTGCACATGTTTTCTATTTCTTTTATTTTTTAGTATTTTTCACTTGACATAAAGAAGTTTTTTATCAACAGCCACAAGTTTCTTCTGCTACTGTAAATCTCACAACGGAGACGGCAATAGTGTGGCCAGTATCTGAGGCGAAGGTTGTACCGAATTGGCAAAAGCAGTTAGGGGAGACTCTTGCAAAGCATTTGAGTGCCCGTGGGTTCAAATCTAATGTTCGAGGTTAGTGTTTTTGTTGGTGTTAATTTGATGTGATTCCAATAGTGCCATTATTTATCGCTACTGTATCATTAGCATAACGATTTCGTTGAAAATCTCCAAATGTGGAATATGCTTGCACTACTAGCAGTTAGCTATAGGTGTATATAAAAGTAATACGATTAACACTTCAAATGCTGGACAGGTGCTATACTAAGTAAATAGATGGTTCATAGAAGATTCAGGATTTTTGTACATCTTCAGCAGTAGTGTGGTTGTTGATGATTTTTCAAGAACAGTTGCAAATTTGCAATGTCTTTTTGGTGTTTGGTCTTTCTACCGTCTCAAGGTTCCCCAGATTTGGTACTTTTGACTATGTGTAGCTTTAGATCACCAGACAGTTGTTTACAAGAACCTAACTTGCTCCGCTATTTCTTTTAGAGCGATTTTAGATCAGCCTGACATTGTTTCCCTGTTTATTATTAGTCTAAGGCGAGTCATAGTTTCACACTACTGATTTAAAGGAAGGGAATACTGACTTGTGGGATCTCACTGGGTATGTTCTTGTTGATCAAAAAGGAAGGGAATAAGCTATGAACTAAAAATACAACTGAAACCCATCCACTGTCCCTCCTCTTTCTCTTTTATCGGGGCTGAATGATATTGCTTTTCGTCTTAAGAGTATGAATTTAACTTAAGAGTTTGTCTCTGGTTTTGTGCTAAATGAAAGAATATATACTTTTCCCGGTTCCAAAAAGAATATATACTTGTTTTTGGTCCATTGGCATCTCTTAAATTTCAAGTAGATCAGAGAATGCAATACGCTTGGGGTTTTGTTACTTATGTGAAGCTTGGTGGGTAAATTGACAGGTGAGGGAGCCATTGAAGGGGAATTTTCATCATGAAAAGCTTTCTTGAAATGAGCAACCACTTTCCTTCATGGTATGTCTCTGTTACATTGACTAAAACCCTTCTCAGCAGCACCTCTTAGTCATTTCTCCCGTCTTTGATGAAAATAGAACATATTAGGTCAAAATAATGATTTTGATTTTGACAACAAGGTCCTTTTCATCTATAGGTGAGAGTTTCAGCGGCAAGAATTGGTGGATTTGTTGAAGGGAGGAAATTCTATGAGGAGGCTCGTGCATTTTGGATAATTGTACCGAGACAAGTTTATAAATGTTATTAGTTAATAGGACCCATATTTCCATAAAAGTTCTGTAGTAGTTCAGGCCGTGAAGGCATTAACTTTAAGGATATGCCATTTGTGTCCTTGTATCGTTCCCGTTTACTATGAAAGTGAAGGGTATCTTTTAGGTTCTGTAATCTGATACTATGCTGTCATTTTGTAACTGTTGTGAAATTTTTGTTGTAGTAAGATTATATAACTTGTTGGCAGGGAAAATTTGGTGAACTTCAAAATTTTTATTGTGATGATGTAATGTGTTTTCTTCTCTAGTCGTTAGACAATACTTAAGTTTGGTCAACCTTCTCAGTCTCCTCCTTATAGTATCTTTTTTCTGGACATGGAACTCTGCCTTCAATTTGGGTTGTATTGCTGTGAGATAACAGATCATGTAAAACAAAGAATCTGCACAAAAATCAGATACATAAATTCACATCAATCTTTTTTCTAAAGGCTAGCTGGTTACCGCATTGCTCTGTTCGCTTATTGCATATACTTAAGCACTAAGCAAAAAGTCAAAACTTGCTGCTAGTCTTCTACTCATGTTTTTTGCATCTATACATTCCATTTCTGCCATTGTTTCAGATTCTTCATCAATTACAACTGCCTGTACCTGAGGTTCATCAATTGATTGCATATGGCTCAATCAATTCACTGGCCACATCATTAACTAAGAGAATAATTTCAGTTTTCAGCTGAAAATATCTGAACTAAAACACAAAACTGATACATATAAACACTTCAATACTAACCTGAACCTTTAATCGTATAAACTAGAACTGTGAAGCATCTTCAGCGTTTATGATTTATTCGTTTCACACATACTCCATTTTGTATATCGTTTGTGTAATGTTTAACTTACTAAGAGATCCTCTGTTTATCTTGTCAATCACTTATGATAACTAGTCATCTGTGGGTTCTTTACCTTTAAAAGTAATCTCCTTGTATATGGGAGTTATTCCACATTAATAAAATTATTTATCTTGTAAAGAAAACATATGATGTCTAATTTTTTATTGGTTAACTTGAACTGTTGTGGAGAATTAACCTATTCGTTAAAAGGCACTTCCTTAATTAGGGTTGATCCACAATTCCACATAAAAAGTAGGAAGGCAGAACGACCAAAAGAAACTTTGAGGTGATTCTTGTGGCTGAAGTAGATTGCATTAGGTAGTTTTTGGAACATAAAGTTTGCGATTGAAAGGAGTAAGTATTAGGCAACTCATGATAATCAAAATAGAGAATAGTTTAAGTGGATGCACTTACGAATAATTTCCTGGATCTGCTTTTCAGTGCCCAACCATTTACTTCTTTTCAAAATCTTTTCTACTTGGAAGTATAATCTCGGAGAACTAATTCCCTTCACTTGTGTCACCTTGCCTCCCGCCTAATCAAAATCAAGGTACATTAAATGATTATGGAAATGTTTGCGATAGTGATGCAGTTGTGAACATGATTGCTGATAAACACTTCCCGAATGAATTGATTTGTACAACACCACCGTTTGCAGTTGTGTAGACTCAACCTGACTAAACTTGTTTAGATGAGTTGGACTAATTTTGTTGTTTTTATGCTTTTGGTTGAGTCTCCCAGTTTTGTCCCAACACTTTGTTTATGATTGCAGATCACTTTCTTGTTTGAAGTATTTCCATGTGTATCAGCGTGACATTGTCTAATTTAATGCAGATTCCAGAAGGGAAAACTACTTTGAAATATTTGAGAAGAAGATGAATGCAAAGCGTATTCAGTTGAAAGAAAGTGGTACTTGCCTTACTTAGGAGCTCCCTTTCCATCCATTTTCTGAGATATCGCATGTATGGGACTTTGTTGATCAGAAAGTAGTAACCACCATTAATAACCTAAAGTTTTAACAGGTCGTGGGCTTGTGGTCTCGTGGGCTTTATGTGCAGTGTGCCTTGTTGGGCATCTTTCTCATTTCCTTGGAGCTAAGGCTTCATGGATCCATGCAATTCATTCCACGGGTTTCCAGATGACTCTATCTCTGTTTACATTGCTTGTACCTGGTCGACAACTTATTATTGATGGTCTGAAAAGCCTAATTAAAGGATCACCAAACATGAACACATTAGTTGGTCTTGGGGCCTTGTCATCGTTTGCTGTGAGCTCAATGGCAGCCTTGATACCTACACTGGTAACTATTTTTACCAATATCTTGTACTTTGTTACGGTGGATAAACATTTCGTATAAAGACTTGAGGCTTACACATCATGTAATCAGGTTCTGGCAGGATTGCCTGCTTGGGAAAAATACTGGAGTATTAGAATATATCCATTCATCCAGAAGCCCTTTGACTGTTAATCATTATGAATTTACCAAAATCTTAAATAGCAGCTTATAAAGTTATACAAACCCCTAAAACTTAAATCTGAACCTAAAACCACTATCATGCCCCGAAAATGTCCATGCAAAAGGAAGTGGTAAAGGTAAGATATATAAGATTTATTAGCATGTTCCAGTAACAGATGCATTGTGCTCTCGTAGTATTGCTCTGTACTGCCTTCATGTTTGCTTTACCTGCTGAATTTTATGTCTATAATGTACCTAAATATTATCAAATGGAATAATTTCTAGATGGTTAATATGATCCATGGTAAGGCAAAGCTGAATGTTACCAGAATATTGGTGGGAATATATCTGACAATAAAGCTAGGAGGCTCTGACTGGACTTATTTAAAGTTCCTTAAGGCTTGCAGTGTAAATATGTTCTATTGTTTGTTCAGGCTCCACTGTCTATTTATTTAGAAGATGGGGTAATCCGTAAACATAGATATTCATCAATGAGCTTTAGAAGCAAGCATCCTCTATCAAGTGCATCCAATTATTCCTGATAAAAAAACGTGCGGCCAATTATCTTTACAAATAAGAATCCCTTGTATTCTTCAGGTGGAGCCTTTAGGAGCTTTCCCTGTAGCACAGTAATACTTGCCATTTAAAAAGAAAAAAGTAAAAGAACTTTGCTGCAGTACAGTATTGCATTGCTTCCCAGTCGTTCAGAGAGATTGTTGTCATTTTTGATCAGTTATACCTGCAGCTAGCATTCATCTAATGACCTTTCCTTTAGGGTTGGAAAACGTTCTTTGAGGAACCTGTTATGTTGATTGCTTTTGTCTTGCTTGGAAGAAACCTTGAGCAGCGAGCTAAAATTAAAGCCACAAGCGACATGACAGGCCTTCTCAATGTCTTGCCATCTAAAGCAAGACTTGTGGTCAGTGGGGATTCAGGGGAATCGAGCTCCAGTGTTGAAGTTCCTTCTAACAGTCTGTCAGTCGGAGATCAGATCATTGTCTTACCTGGGGTAAGTAAGCTGTGCATCGTCTTCACATTGCATTGTACCTTATTCGGTTTACCTGAACCTGTTTCTTGTGGAGCTGGGAAGTTCTTACTTGAATCGACTGTGTTGTCAATCTCTCTCTTCTGTTATGTACAAGTGTAAAATGATGCACATTTGATCTATAGAAATATTCTGATCAGAATTAGCAACAATAGCAATTGAATTTACTGTTTGTTGAAATTCAGGACCGTGTTCCAGCTGATGGAATTGTCACGGCAGGTAGAAGCACAGTTGATGAATCAAGTTTTACGGGGGAGCCGTTACCTGTCACTAAATTAACTGGGGTAGTCAGCCTATCTTCTCATATCACCTACTGCTTTCCTCTTTTAAACATTTGCTTTATGGGTGATCAGATTTCCAGTTTAAAGTTTTATCTGATTTCTCTTCTTCAATTTGTATAATATCATGATAGGTTATTTTTATGAATTAGGCTGAAGTTGCAGCAGGAAGTATAAACCTTAATGGAACACTTACTGTTGAAGTGCGACGACCAGGTGGTGAAACTGCAATTGGGGACATTGTTAGATTAGTAGAAGAAGCACAAAGTAGAGAAGCTCCTGTACAACGGTTGGCTGACAAGGTTCCATTTTAAACCTATGTTTCCTCAAGTATACAATATTGGCAGTTGGAGGTTTATGTGGTTCACCCAAATGACTCTAATATTGTTTGCAAAAGGAATTTGATTTGTAGGCTTGTCCTGTAAACAGCTCAACTTGCTTCTATTTACTAGGTTGCTGGGCATTTTACCTATGGGGTAATGACGCTTTCTGCTGCCACATTTATGTTCTGGAACCTTTTTGGTTCTCGCCTCCTGCCTCCTGCCCTTTATCATGGAAGTGCTGTTTCGCTAGCGTTGCAGCTCTCATGTACTGTGCTGGTATGTTAGTGTATAAACTTGTATGTACTGAGTTGATTTTCAATAATCACCCACAAGGTTCAAGTTTGGCATATTCCGCGACGTCCAGCAAAACAATTTATCAAATCTGATTGAGTAATCCTTCTGTAAAATCTTTTTGACTCTCCACTGCTGCTGTTTCCACATTGTTTCTAATTTAATGCTCTATTTTGCATAATGTGGGCAAGGGTATGCTTACATGCGATGATTATAATTATATCTCTTTGTTTTGCAGTAATTAGTTTCTGGTTTGTGGTTGCAGGTTATTGCCTGTCCATGTGCACTTGGTCTTGCCACTCCTACTGCTGTGATGGTAAAGAAATATAGTATCGTATTGTACTGTCATGTAATTCCAGGGGTGGTCCTAACACTTGATGCATACTAATGATTTTAGACATTTTTGTGTGAAGGTTGGAACCTCACTTGGTGCCACTAAAGGCTTGCTTTTGCGTGGTGGAAGTGTCCTAGAAAGATTCTCAACGGTGGATACAATTGTGTTTGATAAGACTGGGACACTGACTATTGGTAGACCAACTGTGACCAAAGTTGTGTCTCAAGGTCAAGGCCATCAAGAAGATGCAGATGCAAGGTTGAGTGCATACTTTAGTGTATTTATACTACGTCTCTCCTGGCTGTATTAGGCGTTCCAAAATGCAATCCACTTTCTTGAAAAGGATAGTTTGATCTTCTTCAGTAAAAAGGAAAGTGCTGATACATTATATTTAACATAAAATAAAATGAAACCCATTTTTTCTTATAAATATATTTTGTTTGATAGTAAATTTTTTTCTTTCCTACTCATAAGAAGTAAGGTCAGCATGTTTTCTAATATAAACTTTACGATTCACACTTTAATTCTTTCACTTAATAGGCATGTTGTGCAAACATAGACTATCATACTAGAATGAAAGGAGTAAGTTTTCTGTGTATTTCCATAATTCCATCCTTGCATTCTTTATCCTGTAGATCTGACTATACATGATTAAAGTACTTTCTGTCAAGATACTTTAAAAAAAACTTAATTGAGAAAAATGTCAGGAAGAAATGAATAGTGATTGAAACGTGGAAAGACAAAATAATGCAAATCCTTGAATTTATTATTCAGGGAGACTGCAGTGAGTTCTGCATGCATTGTAGAGGTCAGTCACATGTATACTATGTGTCCAACTTTTGGGCTGTAACAACTGAGGAAATTGATTCTTCTTTATAGCATTTTCCTTGAATAATATGTTATTAATCATAGAAGTAAGAACTTGTTAATGGATTGACTTTGTTTTAAGAATACACTATCTAATGGGTAAATTCCCAAGTCTCTCTCTTACCTTGGCTACGACTTCATGATATGCGGACACCCACAAGAAAAGTATCTAGTGTTAGTATTTCTTATTTGTTTTCTCGTAAGAAAATGGACCTTGAGTCTAATCCAACTCCAAAACTAGCTCATGAGCAGACAACACTCCATCCTCCAACTATTCTTCAAACTAATGTGGTTTAGCACCTTTTCGTGCACTTAGATATCTACACCTGAACGACATAATATGGCCCAATATTGGGTAAACCAAGAATTAGGATGGGTTTGGTTGTGATACCATGTTAAGAAAATAGACCTTGTGTCTAAATTAACCAAAAGTTAGCTCATGAGGTGAGCATTAAGGAGAGCTTCCAAGAATAAGTAAGGAGATAACAACCTATTCCCTCAACCAATGTGGGACAAAACTTTTGTTTCTCATATACTTGTTTTGTACTATTTGAATGATGGATATGCTAGAAAGAGAAAAATCATGAATGTGACTCTGCATGATGGAATAAGAGCAACCAGTGTGCATTTAACCACCTTTATATTCATCGCCAAGTCATATCTTGTTCTAGCTGTTCACTTCTTTTTCTCTGTCCTCCCTTTTCTACATTATGCTAGTCGTCTCTTTTATGCTGCTCGCATCTATTGCTTTCTAAGTTCCGATGTTGGATGTTAGTGGTCAATCTTTGGATTTTTTTTTCTTTGATAACAGAATTTTGAATGGTGAAAAATGTTTAAAATTTAAGTGAAATTGAGACACCTTCTAGTAAAAGAAAAGGTGTCAATGGTATTCATTGGAAATAATGATCCAAGTTTTGGTGCAGACAAGATTCGACTTCACCTTATCAGTGGTCAGAAGTTGATATTCTGAAGTTTGCTGCTGGAGTTGAATCAAATACCAATCATCCAATTGGAAAAGCAATTGTAGAGGCTGCTCAGTCTGCAAATTCTCCAAAATTGAAGGTATTTCTCAGGTTCACTGCTCCTTTTTCAGTGTTTTCCTATTTCTTTTTAGGAACGGTATCCAGATTTATGCACATGAACTTTGTCTTCGAGAATCTTAGCCCTTTGAGTTGCATGATGTATTAACAGTATTTTTCCATGTTATACTTCTCAGGTTCAGTGCTCCTTTTTCAGTGTTTACCTATTTCTTTTTAGGAACGGTATCCAGATTATGCACATGAACTTTGTCTTCGAGAATCTTAGCCCTTTGAGTTGCATGATATATTAACAGTATTTTTCCATGTTATCTTTCTCTTATCATGCAGGAACGCGCACACACATTGGCGAAGCAATAATAATTTGGTTTTAAGACATTTAGTATATCGTCATCTGCACTATGCAACGAACTTGTACAGTTCTCCATATTGTGATTTTATAAAGTCTAGCACCCTCATTAGAATAGTCGAATGGAATCGAATATACCTTTTTTTTCAATTAACAAGGTTCAGTTTGCCCCTGGACACATCTTGAATCTGTTGAATTGTGTAAACATCATCTAAGCTTTAAGTTGTTAGAGATAAACACTTCTATTTATTTGTTTAAGTTTGCAACAGCCAGCTCATGTGCAGGCATGTTTTTTTTGCTTCGACTATGGAACCATTTTGTTGGTGGATAGCAGTGAGACTCGGAACTGCTGTCATGCGATGTTGCATACTTTCATTGCATGTACCATCTCACTAAAGTTTAAGATGTTGGAGAGGCGATCTATTTATTTACTTAGATCTGCAGTGAAATCTGCCATGATTATTTGCTGTGTCGCTTGTTTATCTTACTCTAGACTAGCTGGAGTTTAACTATGTCTTAATCAGGCTTAGTTGAGGAAGAGGGTTGCTGTTATTGTGTTGCTTATTCTTTTGTGTCAGCCTTCGCCGCTCTCATATTCTTCACCTTTATCTGACACATGCTATGTTCTATTTGTGCTGGCTGAGCATTAAGATGCAGAGGAAACTAAAGCCTTACAATTTCATTGTTAAATCTATGGGTATTGTTGGGCTTAGATATTTGTTGTGTCCTCTGTCAATATATAGCAAGTGTGAGTGGTTTTCATATTTCTTAAATACGTCCATGCAGGTTTTTGATGGAACATTCATGGAGGAGCCTGGATCTGGTGCTGTAGGGTATATTGATAATAAAAGGATTTCTGTTGGCACACTAGAGTGGGTCAAAAGGTAGTTTCTTCTTTCTGTATTTAGTTGATTGTCTTTTTCAGTTGGACAATCTTAATACAACAAACCCAGCGAATTCCCACCAAGTGGGGTCTGGAGTTGGACAATCTTAATATCCTTCTTAAATACAGTCATGTTTTGATACTACTCCAAACTTTGCAGACATGGAGTTCTTGAGAATCCGTTCCAAGAATCTGATGACTTTAAGAATCAATCGGTAGTATATGTGGGAGTTGATGGCATCCTTGCTGGTCTAATTTATGTTGAGGACCAAATCAGAGAAGACGCAAGGCATGTTGTTGAATCTTTGTCGAAACAAGGGATTAGCACTTATTTACTATCTGGTGACAAAAAGAATGCTGCCGAGTACGTTGCATCTGTTGTTGGCATCCCTAAGGAAAATGTAAGAAGTTTCTACTCTTTTAAGACCAGAACCTCCAAAATAGTTAGGGGCTGTTCTTTGTACCTCTTTGTATGTTTACAGGCTGCAAGGTGGACCTGATGTTTCCACAGGATATAACTAAAGATAGGAAGTGTCCGCTGCTCTGAAGAGAACAACATTGATCGTAAAAGCAAATTGTCTAAAACTGATAAGAGGAAGTTTTTATGAGCTTTATAATAATAAGACCTTAAGTCTCTGGCATCATTACTTACAGAATTTGTAAGTTGCGTCATTCATTACCTATCTAGTAAGATAAGAAAGAATGGTTCAAGTCCTTAGCTGTTAGTTCTCGAGTTTGTTCTTAAAAGGGTATACAGCTTATTATGGGGTGAGCCACACCAATATTTGAACTACACTGAAATATGTGAAAGGGTTAGCTCGTTTAGATTGGTTTCTCTACAGGTCTGGTACATATGTAGGCTCTTTATGGAGAAGTGCTGAGTAGAAATTAAGGCCAATCTATTAGTCCATGATAGCTAATAGAAATTAGCATCTGTTTCCTTTTATTCAACAGTTGATAGTGCCTAACTAAATAGAAATGTGGTGAATCAAATTTTCCTGTTCCCTTCCCTTCTAAAGATTTTCATGTGAGATGGATAATCCGTTCAAATTTATTACAGTAGAGAGAGCCATAAAGTCGTGAAACTAGGTGTTCTGCAAAGGATAAGATATGCGACTATCACTATGCATAGAAGATCTCCTGTTTTCAGTATCTTCAAATTGAATAGAAGTTGAATAATCTAACTTTATGGATCAATTTGTGGGGCTTCCTCCTAATATAGCAGAAAGAACAGAGAGCCTAAAGTCAAGGTGCATAGCGGTCTTAAAGCTAAAACGACGTCTCTCTCATTGATAATTGATTAATATTTGACATCTCTCTGCCTAATAACATGCGCAGATTTGAATTTGCATATGTTTTGGCCAAAATTCTAATTCCCCCGTTATACCCTATTTTTCTTTGTTCCAGGACTAGACACAGATTCCTTCTCATCATTATTCCTTGTGTTAGTTTCTAAATTTCAGATTCTCATTAAGTGAAGGTAGCAAAGACAAGTTTTCCTTCTTCATCCTAAGAAACCTAGCTGTTACTTGGAAGTAATAGTTGTTAAACGATTTTTGACCTTTGCTGAAACACATTACAGCGAATTCTACATCAGTTAACTAGAAAATGCCAATAAGGTTGATGGCTGAACGCAGGTATATTATGGAGTCAAACCAGATGAAAAGAATAAATTTGTAAGCAGACTACAAAAGGATCAGAAAGTTGTAGCTATGGTTGGTGATGGAATAAATGACGCTGCAGCCTTGGCATCAGCACATGTAGGAATAGCTATTGGTGGTGGAGTTGGAGCTGCAAGTGATGTGTCTTCTATTGTACTGATGCATGATCGGTTATCTCAGGTTTTGCTTCGCTCCTATTGGCAACTTTCACAGCTTTCATGTACTTTCTTTTCTGGAACTAGAGTAACCTGGCTTCAGTTTCTGACTCTATGGAAGATTGGACAAACAGTCTCTTGTTCTGGTCTTAAGGTTTTAGCTTTCAGAACACATGCTGAGTATATTGTAATGCTTAGATTTGCTAACACTTGAATCAAATCAACGGATGGAAATAGTTATTACATTGTAGTAAAGGATGTTGGAACAGACGAGTACTTTCTCTAAAAGATCATGTACAACAATAACACATACCCTGTGTATTCCCACATAGTGGGGTCTGGGGAGGGTAATGTGTACGTAGTCCATACCACTACGTCAAATGAAGTAGAGAGGTTGTTTGCGATAGACCCCCGGCTCAGGATTGATAACAGTATAAAAAACAAAAAACATAAAAGCACACAACAAAATGGGATAACACACTGCTAGCTAATACAGGAAACAAGACAACCACAAGATAATACTATAAACTATCCATTCGAAATCATAGACATCACCAAAGCACCACGAACAAGAAACTCCAGACGCAGACAAAGCACTCTTCCATACTGTATGGTTTCCTCCATCTCCATTTATTCGGTTACTGTCTTAAAAAGAAATTGTCTAGAGACAAAAATTCGGAAGCGGCTTCTTAAGAGTGTTTCTCTTTTAGTTCTTGCTCTTTGTCATGTTTTTAGGGTATGTTAAGCCTTTGAAATCATGTGAGGACTTCTGGATCAATGGATGCTAGTATTTCTCCATGATGTTTCATCATGCACGTTGTATTATGATTTTTAACTTAAAATCTCCTTCTGCAGTTGCTCGATGCTCTAGAGCTAAGCAGGTTAACAATGAAGACTGTGAAACAAAATCTTTGGTGGGCCTTCGGATACAACATCGTAAGTTTTTCAGTATCAGCTCTCCATGAGAACAGGAAGTATTTCTATGTGCATTACCATCTTAGACAAGTAAATTGATTAAGCTAAAGAGATAGTATCAATTCCCTATATGCAAATCATTGGTTAAAGATTTAAATGCCCATGCTCGAGGCTTATTCAAACTTGTGGGAGGGGGAAAGACTCTTGCTTCTCTTTCCTCCATAGTAAGTCATTCCTTTTGGACGCCTACTAATCGCTGTAAGTTTGCCTGGAATCACTGATGGAAATGCTATTCATTCTTTCTTTTTCCTAGTTGCCCCCCAAACAGATCCCACCCCAGGGATGCATCTTTCAAGACCTTGAGTAGTCTGTCACATATTGAAGATCTAAACATACATGTGTAACACGTGTGATACAATAATAATCTTGCTGCTGAAAAATTGTGTCATGCGCAGAAACTACCTGTGTGAAGTTGCATATTTAATTTGGAGAATGCGGAGCCATGTTTTAATCACATTCTGAAGTTACCCCCATAATTTTTGCAAGTAAAGAGAAGGAAGGGAGGGAAACAAGATTACTGGTCTGCTGCTCGTGCACACACACAGATGCGTGTGGGCACATACTAGAAAAAATCATAACAAAACATACAAGTTTTGAGTTGACTCCTTACGATTCTAAGAGGCTGTGCCTATGACAAATCTAAGATCCAAAAGAAACCTTCGTATGATAATCTTAAAATTCTGTTCTCTAGAAGACCACTGTCAATTACTCGGTGTCTAGCTTTGAGCTATTAATACATTTTCTTCAGTTTCTTCTTACTATGTCCTTCCTCTTTATCTTTGCTCCAACAGGTTGGAATTCCTGTAGCTGCTGGAGTCCTGCTGCCATCTACTGGAACTATGCTTACTCCGTCAATAGCAGGAGCTCTCATGGGCTTAAGCTCTATTGGCGTAATGACAAATTCATTGTTGCTGAAACTCAAGTTTAAATCAAGGCAGAAGGAAATCCATGGACCATCAGTAATAGTTGATATCCCCTCTGATTCTGATAGCTTGGATCAAGAAAAGTTGGGACATCCATATCCAACCTCCAGAGAGTGAATATTCACTAGCCATGTCAGTGATTGATTCTGACGTTTCCATTAGGCCTTCGCTTGGGATACCAATCAGTTGAAGGGAGTTTGACCTTGTAATTCCCGCAGTTTGGAGGGACGGACGAGGGACTATGCTTCAGCTCAAGCCTATCAGCCATCAGATTCTAATGGATCCCGCTCCCTGAGGTTTAACATGTTTAGGGGATGCGGATTTATGTTCATCACGGACTTCACACGATAACTATATACTAAATTTCTAGGCAGTGAATTGACCTGTCTCGGAAATTGCAAAGCAATTTTGTTAAGCATTCAATGTGTAAAAGTTGGATCGTGCAAAGATAATGCCACACCTAGATTCCGGTAAATTGGGCAGAAATGTCATCCGCAGATAGCTTCTGTTTTTACCAACACCTAGATTCCGGTAAATTGGGCAGCAATAAAGATTCACAAGATAGAAGATAACAAACCATTTATCTATTAGTATCAAAATAAAGAAAAATATTTGAGTTTTTGGACATAAATCAACTAACCGCCCATGACCAATCTTAAATTAGTTCAAGTCAGGCAAAGTTCAGTCTATCCTATTTGGATACATTTCATTCCCGTCATCAGTACTAGTTTGCAATAGTAAATTAGGTCTAATCTCACACTTGACTTTAACATACAAGCTTTCAATTAGCAAGTGAACACACAACTTTAGGTGTAAGAACAACATTTAAATCTTAATCTCAACAAGTCTTCATGGATTTCCATGTCATAGAAATCATTAGTGTCCCACGCACAACCCAACAAAGTAGGGCGGTGAATCCTTTATACAACTATACCAGAAGCCCAATCTTCCAAGCTCTAAGACGAGGGACATCTGAAATTCCGCCTTGATATGCAACACAGGAATATGACGATTTCTGTGCATCCATCAAAAGGCGAGGCATCAATTATGAAGTACATCATGACGGCCAAGTTGATAGGGGACCAGAAATTTTGCCAAAATAGCTTATCTGGGACCTATAAAAAAAAAAAAAAACGACTCACACCATATACTGCATGCCGACCTGCAATAAATGTGAATGCGGTACACTCAAATTGGCAGTTCCTCTCCTACTATTCTTTCTCAAGAAAGCATAAAAATAGTTTATGATAAGCTTCTTAATAAACCATGAATCCTTCCTTGCCCTAATATCTCCATGACCAAGAAGATAGACCACACCAGATTCTTTGGCCTTGCGGATGAATGAGAGCTCCTTTTCAAGGGATTGATCTGCCTCAGACATTAATGACTCAGAAGACGTCCCAGGTTTCAGCTCTTCTGAAGTGCTTTCTTCCATAACTGCCTTTCCTGTGTCCCTAAAATCAGCCAAGAGCGGAACGCCTAGCGAATAAACACTTCCATTCGGAGCTACAAGGACTCTTGAGAAGGAGTACTCTTCAGAATCTGAACCTTCGCCATCACTTTCAAGTGACCGTTCCTGAGCTTCTCTGCGTATGAACTTCTCAAGACTTTCAATGAGCAGTTGCTCAAAAGTATGGTGATTTTCTTTACGAGCATCCTTGTACCCATATCTGTAGATCCAAAGTTTTGGACAGAGAAATTAGTTCCCAAGTAACCTTAGATGCACATCAATTGTAGAAGAGAATGCAAATATTAGGACAGGGAACTGTTGAAATTTATAAGCATTCAAGACAGAGGAGGTATGAAGATAAGCTGGCTGTTCAGCCATTATTTGTTTGAAGAGAAGAATTAACCATCACTCACATAAGTGCTACCTAAAAATTAGGAAGGTTTCAGCTTCTCAATATCCACCATACATGTTCATTTAACCGTCTGTCGTGCAACAGTTTTAATAAGGTTGATCTCAAGATTTGCGCAAGCGTTCTTTCTGAAAATATCTAATTTACTTTCCCTAAAAAAAAAAAAAAAAAAAATTGTGCAAGTGTTATATTTATTGTAGCTCTCTTTAGTCATGTCAGTTGGTTTATGTGGTGAAGGCATATATTTATTGTGGCTCTCTTTAATCATGTCAGTTGGTCTATGTAATAAAGGCACTAGCAAAACAGGGAAATTTAGTTTACCTGGCTACACAACGGAATATGTGGTAGCTTCTGGGGCAGACTCGCCGGAACAGGAACCTTTCATTCTGAGGTACAACTGGAACAGGAACATACTTTATACAAACAAAAATGACCATGGAATGCACGGCAGGTAGAGTGGTGAGAAAATGTCCAAATATGGCTGGTATTCCCTTTGCTAGTTCATTATAAAGCAAGCCAATTCCAGGAGCTCTTATAGTTCCAAGGTTGGGGCCCAATTCCCGCAACAAATCCATAGACATCTTCTCCTTGACTTCAGTTTCATACTTCAGCTTGCTTCCATAATTCCAGATATACATAATCAGGAACAAGACAACAGCAAAGACGAGGATAATCCAACTTCCATCTCCCACACTCCATAATACAGACGAGAAGAATGTCAACTCCAATCCCAAGAAGATAATAACAAAACTTAGCACAATTAAGATGTTGATCTGCCATATCAGAAGCATAACAATTGTAACCAATATTGTTGTCATCATCATCACTCCAAGCTCCGCTATGGCTGTCAAATAGGGTATGCATAAGAAATCAACAAGGCGGTCTATAAATCACAAATCATTTGATGAAAACTCAGAAGCACCTTATGTTTTTCATCATCAAAGACACAACTCTAAATGAAATACAAAAAACACAACAATGTTTTCTCCTACATATCATGGTTAGCAAGGAAAACTCATGAACAAATCAATCATTGTACATATACTACGTACACCACAAAAGAATATGTAGAGCATCCAATGCAAGAGAATTAAGGTTACAATGACAACAAACCAGCATTTTGTCAAGTAGTTTACAGGTGTGTACAGGTGTTCCCTGTAATCTTCAAAGTTATGAACTGATAAAGAAAGTTGAAAGATAAAATTGAAATATTGAAAACTAGTCCAACACTGTCAGAAAAGTTGAACTATTGAAAAATAGTACAACACTGTCGAAAAAATAGTACAAAACTGTAGGTTTTCACAAATGATTTTGGAAACACACTACATTCCAAAGGTTTTAATTCCAAAACACCAGACCAATCAATGTAATAACAAAGTGGCAAAAAGAAAAATTCACTGGAGATCATTTTATATAAACAAAAGAAGCACAAAGATTGTGCAGTGGTTACATCCGGAGACGAGTTAACAAGATGGTCTTGAAAAAAAAAAAGTTAACAAGATGGTAGATGGACAAGATATTTCAATTTTGTATCTACCAACTTTCAAACATTTATTAGAAAGCTCCAAGTGCACATCACGACAAACATTAAGTACTAAGGTAAGAGACAGCGCAATCAGCAAAGAATTTGTAAGTTATAAAGAGGATTACCATAAGCATTTCCAATCTCATATATATTTGAGATAGAGCAGACTAAAACCAAAGACAACGCCAGAAGAAACCAGTTCATGACTGGGATGTAAATCTGACCCATGAACTTCCGGGACGTGTGAACGATCTTAAGGCGCGGGAAGCAACCTAGAGCTGTGGATTGTTTAATGCAAGAAAAAGTAGCTGTGGTCATTGCCCTACTGGCAATCAAAGCAGCTATATTAGCGATCAAGAAGACAGGCCAGAAAGCTCCACCTGCATATAATTGCAGAATTTCACCCAATAAATACCGTCTGTGTGTACTTTTATATTCAGAAACGTATCTGTAATAACGAAAATTACACACAATCATGACACTTCTGTTTCTATAAATATTCTCATGTCTCCCATTGTTATTCTCATGATTTTCCACAGTTAATGATAAATATACAAGATGTTCTCAGAATGAGTGCTACAGGACTAGAAATTTACTTGGCACAGAAGAGAAGAAAGCTTGTGTTGTATCAGCATGGTTCTCCATCAGGTAAGCAGCTTGACCAAGGTATCCCAATAGAAGGCACGGTAGCACAAGGAACATAAATGTTAGCTGCAAATTAAACAACATTCTATAAGAAATAACTATATCTGCCAAATTGGACTACTTTAGTGACATAAAAGAGGGAGGCACGGTTATGTACTAAAAATGCATGAATCTATGATACAAATTAAGTACAATAAGCCCCTATTTACCCCCCCAAAAAAATTGTGCTGCATACCTGAACTGACCTCACAGAAAAATAGCAAAGATCTGCAAACATTGCCTCGGAACCTGAATTTCAGAGTTGGTGATCAGCTGTATATATAAGAAAATAGACAAAAGAAGAATAGGCTTGATGGCAATATCAGTATATCACAAACACAAGCTATCAGGAAACTCAAAAAGGAGATACTAGGACACAATAATTAATGGGCGGAGAAATAAACATAGCAAAGATCTGCAAACATTGCCTCAGAACCTGAATTTAAGAGTTGGTGATCAGCTGTATATCTAAGAAAATAGACAAAAGAAGAACAGGCTTGATGGCAATATCAGTATATCACAAACACACGATATCAGGAAACTCAAAAAGGAGATACTAGGACACAATTATTAATGGGTGGCGCAATAAAGAACATGAAGAGACATTTTAATTCATGTTTTCCTCACACGTCGACACACTAGTAAGAAGACCAGCTTAATTTTTACAACAAGTTCTGTTGCATATAAAGCTTGATCCAGAGTTTTACCCTTTAAAAATAGTTAAGAGGACAAAGAGATGTGACTCGGCTTCACGATATACCAACTCAGTAATTCTGTTTAATTGAAACTACACTACTGATGCAGGTTCGGACAAGAAAGGAGAGAAATGACTAACAAATGTCAACTTTCATACCCTGCAATAGAAATAGAAATGCAGCAATGGATGAGGCGATCAGAAACATATTCAAGATGAAATTTGACCAAATACCATATTTTGAAGTGAATGATAATGATAAATGTTTCACACATGCATGACTGCACAGGAAAATTTGTTTGTTAGACTTCTCGATCAAGTGGAATCTGCAACATGTACCAAGGAAACAACTTAAAAGGAATCCATGCCGCTTTTTACCCAAAACTAGAAACAAA
Source organism: Capsicum pubescens (assembly GCA_030864215.1). NCBI lineage: Eukaryota > Viridiplantae > Streptophyta > Magnoliopsida > Solanales > Solanaceae > Capsicum > Capsicum pubescens. Next base: position 264,052,688 of record CM061545.1, on the reverse strand, counting down.
TTCATGCTAAAGCGCTATTATCAAGGGAAATCTCTGGAGCAGGCAGACTTTTGGTGATTCAACATCAAGCGATACATGTGAGTTCGAAGACTTCACTTCTTCAGTAAAAATCAATTTTGTAAGTCACTTCACCCTGCAAATAGGGTGAGGAATGTTGCGATGGATGTGTGGACATACCAGGAAAGATAGGGTGGTGAGGAATGAGATTATTCGGGAGAAGGTGGGAGTTGCCTTGGTGGAGGATAAGTTGCAAGAAGGGAGGTTACGTTGGTTCGGGCATGTGATGAGGAGGGGCCCTGATGCTCCAATGCGGAGGTGTGAGACTCTGGCTAGGGATGGTTTTAGGCGGGCCAGAGGTAGACCGAAGAAATATTGGAGGGAGGTGATTAGGCATGATATGGAGCAATTACAGCTTACAGAGGACATGACCCTTGATAGGAAGGTGTGGAGGACGCGGATTAGGGTAGAGGGTGGGAGCGCGGAGGTAGTAATAGGTGAGTGCTCCTTTGGGTCTGGAGTTTCTGGTTCGTAGTGTTGTGGTTGTAGTTTGGGGCTAGTGGTGTTGGCTTTTTCGCATCCCGTACTAGTTTATTATGCACTTATCTTTTGTGTTTGTTATACGGTTAGTTTGTTTTGTGTACCATACTAGTTTATATGCGCCTACTTTTTGTATTTGTTGTACTGTTATTGGTCCTAAGTCGTGGGTCTATCGGAAACAGCCTCTCTACTTCTCTTGAGGTAGTGGTATGGTCCGCGAACACTCTACCCTCCCCAGACCCCACTAGGTGGGAATACACTGGGTATGTTGTTGTTGTACTTCACCCAGCAAATACCTATGTGCCCTCGCCCCTCATACACACACACACTCAATCTCGTTTGTTAAGGTTACAGTAGCACTCTGTTTAAATTGATCTCCCTGAGAGAGGAGGGAGAAAAAATAAGAGATGGATGCATTAAAAGTGATGTTTCTCAGCAATAACTTTGCAGGAAAATATTTTATGAAGTGACATGCAAATACATCTCACGTTATGCCAATATGCAAGAAAATATAAGAAGTCCAACATAGGAGAGCAAGCTCAATGGAACTTACATCAACCTTCTTGGCTCAACTCAATTAAAAACCCAAAGAAAGAGAAACGCATAGAACAATCCCTTTAGTTTTTGCCAATCAAATTACATCACTATCAAAAAGAATCAGTTCGCAGGTGTCTACCTGTTGCACACAGAAGACAGCCACCAAGAGAATACCAAGCCTTGGTTGAGTTGCGCTTGAAATAATAGTATATGTGAACAGGATTAAATGCCCTCCAAACACGAGAATCATACTTAATGAGGTTGTAGACACCAATACCACCCAGGGAACAAAACCATATAAACAAAGCAGGACCAACTACAAGACCCACTTTACTTGTCCCATACTTCTGTACGCTGAAGAGAATTACAAGATATGCCACCGAGATCATCACTACTTCATCTGCAAAAGAAATAAAATCTAAGAAACTTGAAACAAAAAGGGCTTAAAGGTGCAAAATTGTAAAAGAGTGGATGGAATTCATCTTCTCGGCTGATTCTAGAAAGTTAAATAATATTGCAGATTTAGTTTTAGCAGCTTTATAACATTATAGTCAGGTGATATCCAGTTTCTTTACGAACCAGGGTTGTTGCTCAGGAAGGTGAGAGCATCAGTGAAGTTGTCTCCCGTTGATAGGATGAGTTTGAGCTGTTGGAGTCAGCAATTAATGCTCGGGTCAAGGTAAGTCGTTACATCACACCCTCTTGGAGTGGGCCCATTCCCCAACACTGCATGAACGCAGAATGCTTGGTTCAACGGGATGCCCTTTTTAATGTTAATGGCCAGGTTATCAGATCTTCAATTTTACCAGCTAGCCTACTAAACTAACGAGAATCCCATTCTCATAACCAAATTCATTGAACTATGTGCACTAATTTTGCAATTATACTTATGGACATTATCACCACAGGATGCAGAGAACAAATACTTAAAGAGTAATTGGGCAGCAGCCAGCAATCCCATATCAAACTTCAAAGAACTAGATATGGCCATCCAAAATAAAAAGCTAATAAAACACTACATCATCAGATGATATAATTAGGCCAACATTAAGGTCAAAAACACTAAACATGACATATCACACACGTAGTCTTCCTTAGCAATCTAATTTGTGCCACAATGCAACATACGACACAATCATAAAATACTTCAATTACTGAGGTAGGTGATGGTAGTGAGGTTTACGATTTCATAACCTGAGCTTTCCTTAACCAGCTGACCTTACTTTCCTTAACCAGTTGACCTTACTTTGTAACCTTAGCCTCCCTTTCTTTAGAGTTTCCTAGTTCGACTAAGTGACTTCGTAGCCTCAACCTACTTTTTTTCTTACTGTAGCATAGGCCTTCGCCACTTCAAACGGGTGCTTCGCCGCTCTTTTTTTTTTTGGTCTCTATCAAATTTCAACCATTTCTTGATTAGCTTGTGTCATCTTTGCAAAGAAATCCTACTTTCTACGTATAGTTCATTTTCATGACGTCTCTAAAGGGTTGGTATAATGGAAATTATGAGCACGCCATTTTGGTAGGACTGTGTCAGTTTGTGAAGCTTGTACAACAACAACAACAACAAACCCAGTGTATTCCCACATAGTGGGGTCTGGGGAGGGTAAGATGTACGCAGTCCATACCACTACCTCCGGAGAAGTAGAAAGGTTGTTTCCGATAGACCCCCGGCTCAGTTTGTGAAGATTGTAGATCAATAAAAATTGAAAATGCAGCCTATTTCATGAAGTGAACAATATTGTACAGATAATATTACCTTGCTTGACCGCAGAAAATCCAACTTTTAAGCCACCAACAGCAGACACTACTGCATCAAAAAGAGTTTAAAACTAATATTGAGTACCCAGAAAAAATAAGGAAGGCTAATTTACACAGAAGAAAAAGACCACAGAGGAACATAATACGGCAACCATCCACTTCTCAGACCAACAAATTTAGTAGAATGTCCTGACCTGACATAGCAGGTGTAACAACACCATCAGCAATCACCATTGAAGTGCCAGCAAGAACTAACATCAGAAGAAGCTTTTTCAATGTCACTGAAGCCTCTAGTCTTTCTTTTATTTTTAAAGACCTCTCAAGTTCTGGAGATGGCACCTTCAGTCTAAAGCTTGATATGCGAGCATCTGATCGAAGTTGATTGGGAAGAAGATTAACCTTTGCATGCCTACAAAGCAATGAGTACAAAGCAAAGGTACCACCTGCAGTTATTAACCAACTAATTGAATAAATCAGAAGACACAAAACATGGTGTAATGTGGTAAATGTCGTGAAACAATTAGCGGATTTTAAATGATAGCTTACCTTCACCGTCATCATTGGCCCAAAGAACAATAAGGACATATTTAACCAAGGGAATGAGGATTAAGGTATATAAAACCATGGATAATGCACCAAGAACATCTTCATTGCCACTGACTGGGGCCTTACTAAACATCACACTAAAGGTATACAAGGGACTCGTTCCCACATCACCAAAAACAACTCCAAGCGTCTGAAAGGCCAACAGGATTGTTTTACCCACTGAGACATCCTGCAAAATACACGCAAAATTAGTTGACTCTGCGTCTGTTGTTCAAATAAAAAATTATTATTTTTAGCAAAAGCAGAAGTCAAATAAAAACAATCATTCTCTGAATGGACCTTTGCCCAATGAAAACAGAAAAAGCAGTGATGTCAAAGGCTCTTTTGAGGCACGCTTTACCCCTGAACAAGGTGCAAAATAGGTAGGTAAGCACTTCGAGTCTCTTAGGCAACGGTTTAGTTCAGGCAACAAACCACTAAGGCTTAAGTCTCATCAGTGATCGCCTATAGGCTATATCAACTACTATTTCTATATTTCTTTTCAATTCTTTATGCAAATAACTGTTGTTTATGTCTATTCTTATGTTATAGTATTACATGTACTTTTATTGTCCTCTTCAATTGCGCTTTTTTTCAATTGAAGCCTCCACCTTTTTGCTATTTACGCTTAAAAGTCCAACAGACTTTCAAGCTATTTGGTTCTCATGTCTAATAATGCTGAGAAGAAGGAACCATTAAACAAAGGAAAAAGGAAAAAAAGGTGAAGATTCTCAAATTAAGTATATCCCTGATCAGTGGTTGACTAGCCCTTTATGTCCCTCTATTTAAGTCCTTCTAGTCTTCTGTTTATCTACCTCTAGTAGAGCAGATGAGCATCGACAGACTCAACATTTCAATTCATTCACTGTTGCTAGAAAATGATTAAAAAAACAGCATTCCCAGTGTAATCACACAAGTGGGGTCTCGGGAGAATAGGATGTACGCAGACCTCACCACTACCTTTGGTGGAGTAGAGAGATTGTTTCCGACAGACCTTCGGCTCGAAAATGATCTCACATAAAATATTTTCTATAACAAGTTGATCACAGAAAGAAAGAACAGCGATACAGAGTAGCACCAGCCGCTGGCATTAATTAACAACATTAGTAAAACTAACTTCAACTTTCCAATGTTTCTCCATTATCAATTCGTAAAGTATTTCAAATGTAATTGGAATGACATTGGCCGAAACAGAATGAATGAATATATATAGCAGATCTCAAATAGTTTACTATTGAGCCTTTATTAAACCAATAGCATATCAAGTTTCTATAAAATTAACAGGACTACTAAGCAAAATACTAAATAAATTACCGAAAATTCACCTCAAAGTCATTTCTCTGAACACCAGGAACTTCAAGTGCCTCCACATCAAACGAATCAATACGAGGACCAGTACGGATCAGCTTCTGCTCCGCATTATCCTCATCATCAGAATCCAATTCCACGCCATTTCGCGGCGTAGAATTATCATCCCCATCCACTGTATCACGATCACCATTATCGATCTCGGAATCATCCTCGGCCTGAAATACCCACCGTGAATCCTCCATAGACGACGTTAATCCGCCATTTTGCCTATCTAATCCTACGTCCGCTGTCATCTCAAAACCACAGGTAAACTTCGATTGATTCAATCAACGGCAAGTGCAAAAGTTCCTATGACGAGTATGTGTATTTGTATACGTGCGCATTTATTTATGTAATGTATATGTATGAACGTATTAGTGTAGAATTGCAGAGTGTAGAATGAATGGAAACCCTAGGGGTTTGGATGAGATTTTTATTTATGCAAAAAGGGAAGGGAAGAAAGATTATAGCAGGTGGGTTCGTGTGCGTCTCTGGGAATTTTGCTTTGAACGGATCGAGCAGTGGATGGCAGGTGGCCAACGACCTTTTTTGCAGCAGCCAACATCAAGACCGTGAATTTAACTTACAATTTATTTTTTTAGTTTCTGCTTTTTTTAACAAACTATTCTCATTTTTTGATATATAAGAGGTTTTTATTTTACACTTGGAGATCAAAAAGATTATGCTACACTAGAGATAAAAAAGATCATGCACTTTTATTCATTTTGTAAGAGGTTAAAATAAAATGTGTCAATTTTTCCATTGACCATCCAAACAAAATGCAACCCAATTAATAAACTCGAGTTTATTTTAAAACAAAGAGTAAAGCGTCCTGAACTATGATCAAATTTATTATGGCACAATCCAACTTTATAAGGGTTCTATTGCAGTTTGAACTCAATTTTAGTATATTTTTATTATCACTTTTTAGCTAATATGACACCTTTTAGCTGACGTGATATCTTTGACGTCGATTCCATTTTTATATAATAAAAGTGTCATGTGCAGCATAAAAGGGTGATAAAAATATGCTAGAATCGAGTTCAGGAAATAATAGGTTTCATGTTAAATTGAAGTATGTCGTAACAATTTTGGACATAGTTCGAGGGATACTAGATGCTTATTTCTAAAACAAATAAAATATAAATTTGAATTACTAATTTTGCAGTGCATGGAATGACACGGCAAAAACTTATCCGCATTCAGTACACCAAGTCAATATATGTAGGTCATGTATTTGAATGTAGAGTTCATTTTACTTAACCATGCTTATTTAACATGTATTTTACTTCATTAATCACTTAATCATGATAAATTACATTAGTTGGGTGTAAACAACAGACGTGGATAAATTTTTGGCAGGTGATATAAGAGCTTCTTTAATATGATCAATGACCATTTAAATATCACCATTTAGTATAAGAGGTTAGAAGCATATCGTTCTTAGACGACATGTGTGCCTCGGCTAGGGGTATTTGATTTTTGTTAAGGGAAGGTACATGCAGAGGCGGGCCCACATGTATAGGTGGTGCATTCGTTAAAGTCGAAAAAATTATATGTATATATGTATATATACTTTAAAAAATTGAGATATAACTAATAGTGCACCCTAAGATAAATGGTAGCGCACCTTGGTGTGCTGGTTGAAGCTAGCGCTTCCGTCCACGCGACCAAGGATTGATCCTTGGGTCGCACAATATTTTCGTTTTTATTTTCAGCACTTCAGATTTAAAAGCTAAAATTTATGCTTCCGTCCACGCGACCAAAGATTGATCCTTGGGTCGCACAACATTTTCGTTCCGGAGCTTGCTGGGTAGTGAAGTGGTCCGTGAAGGTTAAATAAGACCTGTGTTAAGCAAGCAGAGTAGTCAAGCCAAAAAAGCAAGAAGCAAGGGCGCAGCAGCTGCGCGAAAGCCCTTGCTTCTTAGCGCATCCCTTTTCTTGCTCGTTAGCGTTGGTTTTTTATTGCAGCTAGCGCGCTTGACTAATGACAATAGAAAGGGCCTTTCTCGCTTGTTTGAAACCATATAAGGCTTTCTTCAATCGGCAAACAAGGGAGAAGTCTGCCACACCAATCCTTTAAGAGATAGGGACTCCAACGCAGCGGTAAGAAAAAGTCACTCAGTGAATCGGTGGATCACACACTTGGAGACAGGGACAAGGGTATGCCTGACTCTTTAAAAAGTATACAAGTGTTGAAAGCGTGAAGTCTGGGGACAACGGTAAACGTGAGGAATGGCACCTCCGCCCTACTAAAGAAGTTCGCAAGCAAGGGACATGCCGAAAACCTACCTTTCCAACTAAGTCCAAGGCGAGGACCCAAGTGGCCGAACACCCTTTATTTTCATTTTCAGTACTTCAGATTTCTTTCCAACGAGTCAAGTGGCTGAACGCCCTTTATTTTCAGGGCTTCAGATTTAAAAGCTAGAATTTATGCTTCTGTCCACGCGACCAAGGATTGATCATTGGGTCGCACAACATTTTCGTTTTTATTTTCAGTACTTCAGATTTAAAGGCTAAATTATAACATCAAAATTGCTGGACTGGGGATTCAAACCCGCGACCATCACCTAAGGTGAATCCTCCTTGACCATTGAGCTACCACGACTGATTGTTCAAAAACATTAAAAGTAAATTTCATATTATAAAAAAGTAAAGTTATTAGCTTAGAACTCATATTTGTTCTATATATTTATTTTTTCAATATTGTTCATGTCTTTGGCGATTAATTGAATATGATAATATCCCTTAATCGACATTGAAAGTTTTTTTAACGTCTTAAGATAATATTGGTGCACCACAATATTATCAAAAATAATAAGCGTAAAAAAAACTTCAAGTCTATTGTGTTTAAGCACAAAGTATAAATAAAGCGTGAGATTTAACGAAAAAATGTATAAAGGTAAAAAAAATCTAAATATATGTCTAGTCCAAAACTAATAATATAAGCATGAATGACAAATATATGATCATTTTTTTTACTTTTTTTTAATAAAGTGAAATATTAATTATTTAGTATTCGCTTCTTCAGAAAGCCGAATCGACAAGGGAAAGTATGTATTATAAATTAAAACCTAAGTTGCACATTAAGCGAAGCGAGCGCTCAGCACATTTTGAGTCTTGCACCGGTGCACGCACAGACTTGAAATTCGCCTTTGGGTACATGTGTCCTTCATTCTACTATTGCTTAATATGCTGCTTCTTATATAAAAACACCATAAATAATTAGAATCTCATCGGATTTATTCAGCTTTTCTTCATTTCTAGTTGTCTCTTCCTCTGCATATATGTATCTCTTTGCTTCGCCTTCTGAGATTTACTGCCTCTATGTTCTACTTAGTACTTGCTTTGCTTATGGGTGTAATGATTTGATTTGAAGTTATGCTTCCATGTTCAATTTTGCCTCTTGATAGAATTTATCTTTTTGTGGAATTTTGCGTATTAGAATATATTTTCAAAAGTTTATAAAAGCTAGAATTGACTTTAGTAGCTTTATTTTCATCAATGTGACTTTCAAATACCGGACAATATTCGTTTCTATAACTATTTTATCAAACAAATTACATATCCCTTTGAATCAGTTTTTTACTTTGGCTTGTGACTTACAGGCTAAAGTCATAAGTTAGAAATTTTAACTTGTAATTTTTGATTATTTTTTTTTACAATCCCGATTTAAAATCAAGTACTTAAAAACATATATTTTTTTTTAATTTACTCAAACATTTTTAAAATAATTAAAAATCATTTTGACTAGAAATACTTGAATCAGTTCAAACAAGCTCTCAACGCTTAGTGTATTGAATTGCGCCTTTTTTTTATCAGATGGCTCTATCTCTTAATTACAAGATCCAAAAATGAGGGCATATAATTTTACATGCTTGATACATAGTAAAATAAGAGCTAAAAAAAAAAAAGAATACTGAGCACGAAAAAAGCAATATATATTGAGAGAAAAAAAGAAAAATATAACTTGGTCGTAGTTCTCTTTGAACACAATGCGTTGAACAAAGCAAGAAATACCCTAAAACATCAATGATACTTCAATCACAAGTTCATGTATGACATGATTATCAAAACCCATACACATAAGTTTTGACAATTATGCCACAACTACAAAAACTACACGTAATAATATTCAATCACAAAAAGATAACTGTCAACTTTTCCACATTTGAAAATAATCTATACACATGACGTGCTATCATAAGATGCATATTAATAAATGTGTCTTTTAGATGCTCTATAGTACTGTGAAACAGTCATTCCAACTTTAAAATATATAGCAATTAAAGTTAAAATTATCCTCCTTATTAAACCTCATTCCCAGTAAATAAAAATGTCAATCTCAACATCTCATTATAAAACTAGCTCTCATATCACGTAGAAAGAAACTTGAGAAGATAACTGTCATTTTTATTTATTTTGAGAACAGTATACACAGGAGCGGACCCATGTAGATCTGAGTGGGTGCTTTATCATCCATTACTTCCAATGCGGAACCTGTAAATTTGTATAAAAAGTTGATAAAAAATGACAAATAACAAAGTGAGCACCCACTAACACAAAGTTGCGTTGGGTGTTGTGGCCTTTGGTCTAAGAGATTGAACCCTTCCACTTACAAATCCCTTTTAACAATTTTTCTTTCCTTCCATTTTTGCTTCTCTTTAATTTTCCTCCTCTTTATTTGATATCTTTTTTTAGCTCTTTTTGTCTATTTTATATATCTCCATTCTTTTCTTTTTTTAGTTTCTCATTCGGTGTTTGATGTCCGCATTGGAGCCCCGTATTTCTAACAGGGTTTTTTCCATATCAGTGTTGAACCCTCGACCTCTGGTTAAGGGTGGAGTAACTCGATCCACTGCACCACAACCCATGTTGGTATATATATCCATTCTTAATAGTCTATTGAATAGTTCAATAAAATTGTGTGCACAAGGATACTATTATTATTTTTTTAGAAAAAATAGAAAAACATCGAGAATAATTGTGTATAGAATGACAAGTATAATATTTACTACATTTGAGATAGTTTTAACATTAGTTTAATTACTCATTCTGCTTCTTTTAACATTAGTTTAATTACTCATTCTGCTTCTTTTAACATTAGTTTAATTACTCATTCTGCTTCTCTTAACATTAGTTTAATTACTCATTCGGCTTCTTTTAACATTAGTTTAATTACTCATTCTGCTTCTACACGTATACTTAGTATATAATGGTCGTGCATTTTTTTTGGGGGGGGGGCTTCCCATTCGGTGTCCGATATCTGCATTGGAGTCCGACTAATTCGAATTCGCGTCGTGTAGGGCCCCATTCGGGGGGAGCGCTCCCAACAGAGTTTTCTCCATGCCCATGGTCGAACCCTCGACCTCTGATTAAGGGTGGAGCAGCCCCATCCGCTGCACCACAATCCATGTTGGTGGTTGTGCATTACCAATTGAATACAAGATTTAAATTTGATGGATTTTAAAATATTTTCTAAAAGAATTTTCGTGAACTTCTATTTATATATCTATATTATGTATAAGATACGTAGGATTAAGTTGAACCCCTTGACTATATATTACAATATGTTATGTGTTACAATATAACGAGAACCCATTGCTTTGAAATTCTGAATCCGCTACTGAGTATACACACGTGATATTCTATCATACACTACATCTATGATGTATAATAGGGTGATACACCAATATAAGTAAACTATTACTCTATGTTTTTTTGAAAGACGACTGCTTCTCAAATAATTTCTCAACTGTCATCGCTTGATCACTTTCTTTTCCACTAAGTGATTATCAAACTGACTCTTATATCAAGTGTGTATATATGTGTGTAACATGTATAATATAATATTATCTTATATTTATATATCTATAATCTATATCTATAATCTATATCTATAATATATTAAAAGTATGAAGACACTTAGAAAAGAGATTTGAACTTTTTATCCTTCATTAAAAGTCTTCACTTTACATAAAATCGTCTTTTTACTAATTTTCTAAATTTAATAATTTAAAATTAACTAAGAATGTAAGAAGAGAAAAAACTCCAACAACAAAAGAATGAAAATTAAACAAATAAAAGGAAAGAAAGAATAATTAAATTAGGAGAAGAAAAATCATACGAGAAAGAAATAAAAAAGAACACAGAAAAGGTAACAATATAAAATTTTGCAGAATTTTCCTTATTTAAACCAGAAAATTTTATTTCAAAAATTAAGGAATCTTAAAATATATGATAAGAAAAAAATATAGGCAAAAATATTAAGAGATAATAATTAAGGAATCTTAAAATATATGGTAAAAAAAATTAAACAAGAATTACCATAAAAGATACTATGTAAACTGGGAAAAGAATAAAAAATTGATTAAAAAATTCACGTGTGCAATATTTTTAAATTTTATTTCATCTAGAATTCTTAGTTCATGTATATTTATTACGTGTTTTTGGTGAACATACTTTCTTTTGGGTTTTAGGTTGTTCTTGTTGTTTGATTTAGAATTTTTTTTTTTTTCGAAAATCATATTATAATATTTAATATATTTTGTATCGATTTTGTAGGTATTTGAAGATGGGTGATAATATCAACATGATCGCTGAACAAATTTTTTTAAAGGTAAATTAATTTTCGATGTCTTATTTTGTTCAATCAATGTTGTGTATAAATAACTCTTTCGGTGGATTGAAGATAAAAAAAAATCGACATATGATTAAGAGTGGAAGGACTTCAATCATTCTACCACCAGTTATATTGATTTGAGATTTATGAATTTATCAACATGATTCGAAGACTCAATTTCAAATTTGACAAGTGTTTTAAAGATCTACATACGATAAAGGCTAAGATAAATAAATGACTTATTAAGTTCATTCTCGTAAGAGAGAATTTTCTCTTTCTATAGATTAGTATTTTGATAAACTTCAGAAGTAATATTGTTCAACATAGTTACGTTTATATTTTTGTCTTTATATCTAACAACTTTTACTCTGTTTTCAACAATCAAACTATGATGAACAAGTTTCAATAAGGAAGTGGTAGTAACTATAATTGGGAGCTAGGTTTATCACAACTAGAGACACAAAAGGACTTATGTATAAATTAGTATTTTGATAAACTTCAGAAGTAATATTGTTCGACTAGAACTAACAATAGTTTGAAAAATATTATATTTTATATTTAACACTAGGCAATAGATTGAAAAATATTAAATTAAGAATTTGACACTTTTTGTTAGTCACAAGAAATTTGAGGTTCAAATGTATGCAGAGCAAGAAAGATAACATCATTAAACATTTTAAGTTCCATAATGTACCAATACCGAAAGGCTAAAATTTCATTACTTAATTTCAGCACCAATTACATCACATATTATTAGTTATACATGCTACAGATAACTAATAATAGTGGTTTACCAAAAAATAATAGTGAAAATACTCCCTCTATTTAATTATTTTTATTTGTCATGCTTCACTTTATTAGAGTAATTTTAACTATTTTTTGAAGCTAAATTTAAGTAGATTAATTTGAATTTTTTAAATTTGAAATTCTTTTTATAAAAGATACATCTTGAAATGTTGGTTAAAGGTCATGATATAGTTTGACTCTCAAGATGCAAAATCTAACAAGTAAAAGTGAATAGAGAGAGTTATTTTTGCATTATTTACTTTTGATTTTCGTTAAAAAATTATATTTATTTCGGAAAAGATACAAATATACCCCTAAACTTTAATAAATGGTACAAATATATCCTCCGTCATACTTTGAGTATAAATGTACCCTTGTCGTTAATAAAAAGGTACAAATACACCCTCGAACTTTAATAGATGGTACAAATATACCCTCCATCATACTTTGGTACAAACATACCTTATTGTTAATGAAAAGGTACAAATATACCCTTCTCTTTAACGTCGGGACACATATCAGCATCGTATTGGTTGACCCTTTCTAATTTATTTTATCTGTGAATAATTTAATTCATCCTAAATTATAACCCATACCCGATCCAAATAACCCGACCCAACCTGTGATACAATGAGGACATTAATTTAGCCGAGGAATGTCCAAACTTCGCAAGTTTTTCTCATGTTTCTGTTCGTAAAATATTGTCTTCTTGTTTACTCTTTGAAGTTGGTGAATAATGGTGTAACAATGAATTTAAAGTAGGTAACAACAACTATGAATCAGAAACAATTTCTGATTCATCGACACTCATGAGTCAGAAAAAACAAACAACAATTATTCATGAGGAACATTAAACAACATCAGAATATTAATCTAACATCAGAACATTAAACAACATCACAATATTAAACAAATCTCTACTCGATTTTAGATGGTAGATAGATCGAAGCATGAATTGAACCAATGCATTTGTTAGGATTTTTGGGTTAGTGAGAGAGTGTGAGTGTGAGAGAGTGAATAGAGACACGTGATATGTTTCTTGAAGCTTCTCTATTACATAGGTTAGGTCAGATTATTTGAATTGAGTATAAGTTATAATTTAGGATAGATTAAATTATTCGCAGATAAAATAAATTAAAAAGGGTCAATCAATACGATGCTAACATGTGTCCCGATGTTAATGAGAAAAGTATATCTGTACCTTTTCATTAACGACAAGAGTATATTCTTACCCAAAGTATGATGGAGGATATATTTGTACCATTTATTAAAGTTCGAGGGTATATTTTACCTTTTCATTAACGACAAGAGTATATTTATACCCAAAGTATGACGGAGGATATATTTATATCATTTATTAAAGTTCGGAAATATATTTATACCTTTTTCGTATTTATTTTAATGTTAATAATTTTTTATTGCTCGATATAAAATACACGTGCAACACACGTATGGTTAACTAGTTATATTAAAAGAAAATGAAGGTGTATTATGTAATCATGCAAGTATCGTCCAGTAAAACTAGAGGGGGCAGATGCCATCATATTCAAACAACCGTGATGCATTTTTCACAAGTGAAAACTAGAAGGGCACTTTGGTGAAATACATTGATGTTTATTCGGCATATATATTTATTTATCTGTCGCTACCATTTTGGCCTTCAAGAAGGTTCTTGAACGCTCTTTAACCGAGCGCCGAAACCCTAAACAGATCTAGCGAGCGAGCGAAGCAGACAAGGCCGGAGAAAATGTCTCACTTCGGAAGAACTGGCCCTCCTGACATCACCGATACTTACTCTCTCCTTGTCCTCAACATCACTTTCCGTAAGCTTTGAGGTTTTCTTCCTCTTTGCTTTTCTTCTGTTTAGATTGTGCTGCTTATCGTTGTTTGTTTTGGCGTAACAGGTACCTCGGCTGATGACCTCTTTCCTCTCTTTGATAAGTACGGCAAGGTTGTCGATATCTTCATTCCCCGTGACAGAAGGTTACATCTCCTTGCCTTTTTATTTTTAATTATCTTTTGTGCTAGTATATTTGTCTCTTAGTATTTACAACCAACAAAGGAAGTAGAGTTAGAGAGAATGTTTTCGATATACCGTCGGCTTAAGAAGACCGTCCAAAGCAGCCTCAATAAAGGAATAAAGGAACAACACACACTAGCAATCACAGCTAGTAATAGCTAGATTCGTAGGTCTTTGTTCCTTTGATTTTTATTACTATATATCGCTCCTTGTTTCGGAAACAACCTCTCTACTTCCTCGGAGGTAGCGGTATGGACTGCGTACATCTTACCCTCCTCAAACCCCACTCTTGTGGGTATGTTGTTGTTGTATATCGCTCCTTGTTATTCGTTTATCTTTTTATTTTTTCGCTATGTCATGCCTATTGTTCGTGGTGTTTCGGTGATGTCTATGATTTCAAATAGATAGTTTATAGCATTACGTTGTGTCTTGTTTCTTTATTATTTAGTAGTGTGTTATCGTGTGCTTTTATGTTTTTTGTTTGTTGTATGGTTATCTGTCCTGAGCTGGAGGTAGGTCTATCTTAAATAACTTCTCTACTTCATCTGAAGTAGTGGTATGTACTGCGTACACTTTCCCCTTCCTGGACACCACCCATGCACTGGGTATGTTGTTGTTGTTGCTTTGTCATGCCTATCTCCCATGGTAGGATAACGTCTGGGTACACTATACTCCCCAGTTCCCCCATGTGTGTATTTGATGTTGTTGTTCTATTAGTATAAGTATACAATATATCAACTTTAATATCTGATAACATATTCTTAAGGCAATTTTCGTGATGGATCTGCATTGTTTCTCCTTTTACTTATCATAATATAAGAATATAGGTATGAATAGACATGTTGAAAAGTTTCTAATTGAATTCGGTTGTAGTTTTCTTACATTATTTCATACATACACATTATAACAAATCATATGTTAATTTCTGCCCATTAATTTCGTTTTTCTATGGTTATTCATTCATTGCAAGAACTCATTACAGACAATTAAATATGCAAAATATTCTCTATCACTTTATTTTATATATAAGGTATAATTTTAAAGAATTAAGTTGGGAAGTGACAAAAATATATGTTGAATCTAGAGTATTTTCAATTTATTGGATATAATTGTGAAGTAATATGATTTTGGTTCTCACCTGAATATATATATATATATATATATATATATATATATATATATATATGTACACACACATATAAAACTGAGGTATAGTTTGAAGAAATTAGTTGGTCATCAGGGATAAGATAATAGAAACTAGAATATTCTTATTCTTTTTGCGTAGCTTAATTTTCTAAAGGGGAAGTAAAATTTACTTCTGCGCCTCGTGTTTCATGTGCAAAATAAATAAGCGATCTACAAATTTCTTCCAAAACAATTCCATAATTTTGACTTCTGTTGCTACTTGACAAACTGAAACGTACAAACTAAAAGAGTAGCATTCATACAACAACTTCCAAACAAACCATAAAAAAAGAATTAGCAAAAGACCAAAGACAGCTGTCGAAATTCGGCAAACTAATTTACATATAGAATGAAACAAGCTTCCAAAAAAGAAACGAACGTAGCACATGAGCCATGATATATCCAACGGAAATTTAAAATCAATATATGAAAACTAACTATTAAAAATTCTTTGCTACCTCATCTTGGAGAATCGATTCAATCAAGAATTAGGTGTGTGAATGCATGTTATTTAGTATGTGCCATCAGTGTATGATTTGAACTTTTGGCATCCATTGATTTCCATTGATGAGTTCATCGTGAGTAACCTTTTGCAGTAGAGATATGCATGTACAGTTGAAAATGTGAACAACGTAATAAGTCGTTCATGTTCCTCGGCACGTTGGACAATCTTAGCGACTTGTTTAGACAACGTATGCTTCATCTTCTCCTATGTGCCTTTTTCTATCCAGCATTAGACATGATGGATATGTGCCAATAACTAAATCAATAATCCCTTCGTGCATAAATCAACCATGCAACAAAAAAGGAAAGGAACAATTAGGCGGGCACTTCAGAAATCATGGATAATTATGTTCCACACTTTTCTTTTTATTTGTCCCAAAAGTAAGGTTACCTTTCTATTTTTAGAAACAGGTTAACTTTAAAATTCTCATTTTACCCTTAATGAAGTGATTTACGACCACCCAAATATCTAAGACTATTTTTGGACTACAAATTTCTCGAGTCTTTTTTCTTGTTGAAACTCTGTGCCTGGTTAAATGATGTCACATAAATTGGAATGGAGGGAGTAATATATTCTGGCATTCATTAAATTAATAAAATGCCCATGATACTAAATAAACAAATGACATGCATTTTATTAATTAAATTCATAACAAACGCATGTCAACATAGATACATTTTTATACATTGGATTGATCTTTGAAGCGCTGCTCGACTTTCCGAAATAAATCTCCACTTTATTCCTACTACTTTCCCAAAATGTCGTGTTATGCAAATTCAGTTTTTCTTTTATAAACTTAAAGTGGCCATATGACTTGTGTTACAGATTTTTTCTTTATAGTTTTATATTTAAGATCATTATTAGTTCCCAAATTTTGGAGCATTGTCCTAAATATGTCTAAGTGGACTACTATTTGGTTGCCACTTTGCATTTTCTGCTGCTTCTACCTTGCTTACACACACCCCCACACACCCACTCACTCTTCCCTTGTCACTTATCCATATTATATGTTGGTCTTGTAACAGGACTGGTGAGTCGCGTGGGTTTGCGTTTGTTCGTTACAAGTATGCAGAAGAAGCACAGAAAGCTGTAGACAGGCTGGATGGTACTTCATCTTTCTTTTTCGTTTCCTTTCGTTTTTCTTTAGTCGTGCTATGCATAACTGAGATTTTCTTGTATGGTATTCTGGAATTCCTGTTGTAAGCTCTAGTAGGAGGCGGTGTTAACTAGTTGGATCATATAACTGAGCAAAAGAAAAATCCTACGTCAAACTGATCTTAATGTCTATAGCTTAGTCTATGTTGATGGGATGTTGATGGTGGGTCAAAAAATGTGTGTGGGATGGGGGGTGAGAAGATAGAAAATTGTCAAACACGATGGCATTTTGTTTAATTTAAGAGAGAGTTGCTATAGCATCCTACAGTGGATGTTGTGAGCCCTGTATTTTATATGATATCGACCACCTGTCCCTGCTTCATGTGATGTGCAGCGTGTAATGTGTCAGTTGCTTAGGCTTTTATCCGAAGGTGCTGGCGAATCTGAACCGAGAAAACATAAACTTGGGCTTAAAACTATCTAGGTTCTTTCTTTTTATAGCCAAATTACACGGGTCATTTATTTGTGCTTTTGGATTTTAGTATGTCAATTACTCTACCCATCGCACAAAGTGGTTTTGAGTTGCATTTTAACTGATCTAGTCCTTGGTAAATGTGGCACTGCTTGAAAAAAAATCCTGCCCGATCTAATGTGATTTCTGATGTCTGTCTGCTGTGTTGACGGGTTATTTCCTTTTTTTCTTCTAGTACTACCCCTGTTTCCCCCCAAAGCCTGGTTAGGGTTGCTGATTTATTGGAAGTACGACGATCAATCACACATTTCTGAGCATGTTATCAATAAATCTGCTTGTTTCCAATAATAGTGGTTGGATTAGTTGGTGGATGCGAATCTTGTGGTGTAGTTAAATTAGAGTGGGCTTAATGAGATTGGCAGAGATTGAAACTGGCAGAGATTTGGCTTTTTGCTAGTTTTTAGCATGTGAAAAAGTAAGCTAACTTTTTTCACGTGTATGTTAGATTTCCCAACACTGAATGTGTGCGAGTACATTAACACCATTCCCCCCCTCCTCCTCCCTCCCTTCTTTTCAGTGGAGTTACCTATTAGGTAGCATCTCGACTCTGTTAGTTTTCAACAATGTTATTTGTTAAAAATCGCACTTTGTTGCTTAAACTGTGGAAGCAATGTGGTTAAGGCTTCTTTGGTGAAGCTATACGCTTTAAAAAAGTTGGTGCTTTGAACAGTGGTGCACAGAGTGATTCTAGAGAGAGTCGGTTGCTCCTGTAAATATTGACATTAGTTGCATATTATTCTTACCTACAGGATCCCTTTACAACCTCATTTGTATGTTTCCGTTGCATTCTTTTCTCTTGTTGAATAGCTTTAAAGATACACATGTCAGCTAGTCTGTGTTATGAACTTTTTTGGCAGGAAGAGTGGTTGATGGGCGGGAAATGGCTGTTCAATTTGCCAAATATGGGCCAAATGCTGAACGAATGTGAGTAACAGGGTCATTTTGCCAGTATGTTAAACATGTGCTTCTATTGAGCATATTCTACTGAAGCCTTTCTATCTCTCTTTTTATCACTGAAAAGACTTCTTCTCTTCCTCGAGGATAGTTGGATTTGCTTATCCCTTTTAGTCTTGTTTATGGACTCTTTTTAGCTTCTGATCTCATGCCTTGTTTGATATCAGTCATCAAGGAAGGATCATTGAGAAAGTTCCAGCAATCAAAGGAAGCTCAAGAAGCCGAAGCCCTCGTAGAAGGTTGCCCTTTCCAACTGTACCTTCTACCTACCATACTGTTCTTAAACCTACTGTGTGTTTGTATAGCTATTTGCCAGTAAGAACAACCTACTGTGTTTGTATAGATATTTGCCAGTAAGAACAACCTACTGTGTTTGTATAGATATTTGCCATGTTATTGGATTTTCACCTGATGCTACTCTTGGATGTTGCTCGTCTTATCAAATTGTTTTGATCCTGGCCCTTTGCTTGCTGATTCTTTTTCATTGTCGAAGCCCTTTGAATTTCTTTTGATAGTGGGTGTTAGAGAGAGCACACTTATATTATTTAATTGTATTTTCTATAAGAACACTTATAAATAATTAGATTAAAGTGTTACTAACTCAAGCGGATGAGCTTTGTCAGTACTTGCCAAGGACTTCTCTTTGCTTTTGTATCTAATATATAGTTTTAAATAAAAGTACAAATGAAAAGATTAAAGAGTGGGGCTAAAATTATATCCTCATGATGTTCATTTACTTGCATGGGGAATGAGAAGGCAGCTATATTGTAAGCAGGCACAGAATGCTTCATCATGACCAACAGTAGTGATTAGGTGGACTTGAAGCCAAAGATCGAAATGTGAAAGGGAAAACTTGTCTGGTGGAACAATTGCCACTATCTGGGTCTCGATGTAGTTTTTCAATTGATAGAGGAAAGATTGAATTTTCTTTTTTTGGTGGGTGGGGGGTTTGGGGGTTGTGAAAAACATCTTTTCAGAAACTGCATTTGGTAGCAACCTAGTGTTGGTTTGTGCTTAATTTATGCTAACGTCGAATGTGAGTTGATATTAGTACTCACGGAGACTGAATTTGCTGAAAAGGGTCATGCATCTGATTAAATTAGGATGTCCAAGTGGGTCTGGCAAGTCAAATCGTGTTATCATTGCTTACTCACAGTTCTTGATCTAGTTTCTTTGCTAATTCGTCACTGTATGCTTCTATGGCTAGCACATCTTTTCTTTGATAATGGAGGAGAAGATGAACCTTTTCTAGGAAAGTAAAGGAGGCAAACAGAAGAGTAATAGATTTTACTTCGTGTATGTTTTATAAAAATCTGTAAATTCAGGATCTTGTGAATCTTATCATTCGGAGAATGATAGTGCTCCATTTCTGTTCCTGGTTTATATTTCTTGGCAATGTAATGCCCACTTGCAACAATTTTTTGTGATAAAAGTTGACCACAAATTATATGAATAATTTTCATGTCTTAATTCAGAGTATTAGCAGTGGAACTAATCATACCAAGTATTTTACATTGGTGGTTTACTGCAGGATTCTATTTTTATCAAATTTTCTGAAATTTGCTTGAAGACGATTGATCTAGGTTGATGAGTTTGATGGTTTTCACCTTTAACAGATACCGTGATGACCATCACAGGGACAAAGAATACAAGAGAAGTAGGAGCAAAAGTGTTGATCGCTATGAGCGCGATAGGCATAGGCGGAGGGAGCGGGACTATCGCTATCGGAGTAGGAGCCGCAGCTTAAGTCCAGACTATGATCGAGATCGTGGCGGGGGACGTGACAGAAAACACCGTAGACGGAGCCCATCATTTGATAGGTTTTCACTTTATCTATTATATACAATGTGTTTTGTCTTGTATTGCTTTAGATCAGCCAGTTATTGTGAAATATATTGCAGTGCCTCCCCAGCTCGGCGCAGCCCAAGTCCTCTCAGGAAAGAGTCTCCTCGTAGAAGCTTATCACCCAAAAAGGGAAGTCCTGAGAGGCGCATTCGCAGTGAGCGCTCTCCAACTCCGCGTAGCCGTTCTCCTCCAGGTCGGGCAATGGATTCCCGAAGCCCTTCTCCTCGTGCTGATGAGGTGATAGCCTGAGCTTTGGTCTGATGGATCCCTTTTTTCTGGTTAAATCTTTTTGCTAGGTCATATATGCTCTTCTTTTCCAACTTTTCAGGAGTAACTTTCTGGTGGCCATGTGAGAATGGGCAGATGAAATGCATCAACTTTAGCCGTCTTCTGAATGTGCTGTTAAAAATGCAAACTGTGATGCAATTTCTAGGCAGAAGTATTAGCTGACATTTTGGTAGGACTGGTCTCCTGGTGTTTAATGTTTCTGTACTCTATGAAGTGCATGCTTTTGCTATCTATAAGTTTTCCGTGTTATGGTACTGGGTTGGGAACTTAGATATTATGAGTCATGGTGCTGAAGCTATGTTGATGAATTCCTCTTAGAACACTTTTTGCATTATGCATACAACTGTTCAACTGTTGCTTCTTTATATTCCTTCCTACTACTGCACTTCTCAGTATAAGACAAAGTATACTTCCTATGGATGTACTAACTTTGTAACCAAACTCGTGCTGGGTTTTATAGTTATGATCGAGAGAAGGTTGGTGAGGTTGATGTCAGATGATGATGATGATGATGTGGCTGTCAACCCTCATAGTAGCTTATAGTTAGTTCGTGAAATTTGACGAGGCTGATTGGTTGATTATGTGTTGATTGTTGCTGATGGTTAGCTGTTGATATCAGCTTCCGATGCTGTTTGTAGTTAATGTATTTGCAATGCATAATAGCAGATGCTGGCTGGAGATTTTCTATGTGCGCCTGTATATAATATATTGGGTAAGCCTTTTTCTCCGGTCAAGAGCTCATAAGTCGTATCATGCTTTCATCCACAGAACAGGAGCTCATCAAGTTCTTATATTAAATATAAAAATAAGGTTCATCCAAGGATTAGTTTTTTCAAAGCATTGAACCTATCTTTCAATTTTTTTATTCTTTTTTGACTTCTGCGAAGTTTGGTGCTTATAAAATCGTCTTTGAACCGGGATGGGATGCAACTGGGTATGTAGGATGGACAGAGTACGGATCTACCTCTGTGCCCGATGCTGCTAGTGAGGTTTCTTATTGTTGAAGCTGATGCTAGTTGTTTGACGTGCTGGCCCCTGAATAGGGTCAATGTCTCATGTGGTCTATTTGCCCCCCCCCCCCCCCCCAGCACGCATAGCAGTCGAGAAATATCATACCTTTAACCAGCCAGATGATCATGTCTTGTTGTGATTATGATTTTCTTGCTCGTGGATCGTGATTGTAGCTGAATGAAATGCTGGTTAATTGTACGTTGCAAATCCTTTTAGCTTTGGGGTGCGGCTGATGTTCCAGAGCCTCTCTCTCGATCTGATATTATGCTCTATGTAGCTGATGGTCTCCTTGGTGAATTAGCTTCAGCACGGTTTTTTGGGGGTTTGTGTTGTTTTATGTTGTTTGTCCCCATGGCTCGATTGGGTCTAGGTTATAGTTTATTTTTAAGCCTTGAAAACCAATGACTATTTTTTGGTTTGACTTCCTTGACTATCCCCTTTGGTTAATTAATAGGCTGTGTAGGTGTCCCTGGGGGGTAGTTATATTGACAAGGCTAGTATTTCTCTGCCGTGTCCAATCTTTATTGTATAGCAGAAGCCATAGGTGTCCTGCATTTTTACTGTGTGATGTTAAGCATAGCTGTAGTGTTTGGGTGTTGCTTTACGGTAAAAGCACTGTTGCTTTTTAACATTGTGGTTGTGCTGCTGTAAGGTATGGGGGTCGAGCGGATTTTGTCAATTTGACCATGTGTTCAGGTTGCATTTACTTTGCCATGCTTCTGATCTTTCCTGCAATTGTATGTTAAGTTGCCATATTCTGTTCTCCCTGTTTAAATTGTTTGTCTTACCTTTTTAGTCCTGTTTCAATAGTTTGGAAAGGCAACCATTTTTGTTATATTTTGGAGTAATATTTCTCATTTTTTTAATACATCTATCAATCGAACAGTGATGACACGGTTTACATTGGGCTTAATTTAAATTTTGTGTGATTAACTCATGTGTACTGCTGAAAATTGTCCTCCAGGAGAATTCCACGGCATTATGAAAAAGTAGAAAGTGTTCAAGGGAGTACGCTTCCAATTTTATTTTTTTAATGTTCTAGCAAGTGGTGTGCTTGGCAAGTTATGTTTCCACGTGATAGACAGGCAAGTACTAATTGGTTCGAAACGGCGGGGGTAAATATTAATTAGGGTTTTGAATATTATTTATTTGCTCATTTATTCCTAAATTATTCAGTATCGAACTTTTTTTTTTTTTTTTTTGAATTTTTCTATAATATCAGAACTTATCTTTAGTAAAGATTCTACCCTTTTTATTAATTACCTAAATCTCTTTTATTAAGAAAAATGATCAGATACATCCTCAAGTTCATAAATTTTTGGATACATTTCTCTCTCGTTGGTTTAGTTATTGTACTATGTATCTTGATTAAATGGTTTTAGTTTTAGAAATGAATGTATTTCAATTATAAATGGTTTTTGTTTTAGAAATGAATGTATTTCAATTATTAAAATTATGTACGAGCATAAATCAACAACAATGACAAACCTAGTATATTCCAACATCGTGGGGTCTGGGGAGGGTAGAATGTACGCAGTCAATACCACTATCTTCAAAGAAGTAGAGTGATTGTTTTCGATAGATCCTCGGCATAGGAAAAGGACAATATACAAAAAAATAAAAATTCAATGCATGGGACATATACATTAACATATGCACGACATCCCCAAAAATATTGAACATTACCAGATCCAAAGCCTCCTAACTACTGCCTACTTGCTCACACGGCTTAGTCCTCTATCGTAATGTTTTTCTTTCATATAACTGCTTCATGTCATGTTTAATTACTTTCCTTCAGTATTTCTTCGGTCTACCTCTACCACGCTTGAAGCCATTCAAGGCCAACCTTTCACACCTATGAATCGAGGCATCCTTGTCCCTCCTCATCACATGACCAAACCATCTCAACCTCACTTCCCACATTTTATCCTCCATCGACACCACACCCACCTTCTCCCGAATAATCTCATTCCTAACCCTATCAGCCATTGAAAATTTACACATCCAACGCAACATTCTCATTTTCACCACTTTCAACTTTTGGATATGAAAGTTCTTAACCGGCTAACATTTCGCTCCATATAACATAGCCGGTCGGACTGCGACTCTATAGAATTTGCTTTTCAGCTTGGGGGACACCTTCTTATCGCATAGAATTTCCGAAGCGAGCCTCTATTTTATCCAATCTGCCCCAATACGATGAGACATCCTCATCTATCTCTCCATTCTCCTGGATCATAGACCCAAGATACTTAAAACTATCCCTCTTACAAACTATCTGGGACTCCAACTTCACTACCACCCTTTCCTCTTGCCTCGAGTCACTAAACTTGCACTCCAGTACTCCGTCTTGGTTCTACTCAACCGAAAATCTTAGACTCCAGGGTTTGTCTCCAAATCTCCAGCTTATCATTAACACCTTGTCGCGACTCCTCAATCAAAACTACATCATCTGCAAAAAGTATACACCAAGGCACCTCGCCTTGTATACTCCGCGCCAACACATCCATCACCAAGGCGAATAAAAACGGACTAAGAGTTGATCCCTGGTGCAATCCTGTCAAGACCGAAAAATGCTCGGAATTCCTTCCCGCTGTCCTTATCCGAGTCTTTGCCCCCTCATACATGTCCTTAATCACTCTGTTGTACGCCACAGGGACCCCCTCGCCTCCAGGCATCTCCACAGAACCTCCCCAGGGACCTTGTCATACGCCTTTTCCAAGTCAATAAACACCATGTGTAAATCCCTCTTCCTCTCTCTATACTGCTCTATCAGTCTCTGCACTAGGTGAATTGCCTCAGTCGTGGAGCGACAAGGCATAAATTCAAATTGATTCTCCGAAATAGACACAATCTTCCTCAACCTCCGCTCCACCACTCTCTCCCAAATCTTCATCGTGTGACTCAACAACTTAATACCCCGGTGGTTATTGCAGCTCTGAATGTCCCCCTTGTTCTTATACAGAGGAATCATCGTGTTCCATCTCCACTTCTCGGACATCCTAGCAGACTTAAAAATGTTGTTAAATAAGTTGGTCAACCACCCCAACCCTGCCCCGCTAGAAAACTTTCAAAAATCCATCGAGATCTCGTCGGGCCCCGTCGCTCTGCCTCTTCGCATCTTGTGAATGGCGTCATTGACCTCCTCTACCTTAAAACGCCGACAATAGCCAAAATTGCGACACTCTCCGGAGTGCTCCAACTCCTCTGTCCCCCTCCTCATTCAAGAACCTATGAAAATACGACCGTCATCTTTCCTTAATGTGGGCGTCGTCAACCAATACTCTTCCATCCTCCCCCTTAATACACTTCATCTGATCCAGATCCCACCCCTTCCGCTCCCTAACCTTCGCAAGCCTAAACAACCTCTTTTCCCCGCCTTTCTCCTCTAACCCCTTATACAAACTCTCAAAAGCTGCTGACTTAGCAGCCGTAACTGCTAACTTAGCCTCTTTCTTTGCTAACTTGTACTCTTCCCTGCTCACCCGCTTCTCCTGTTCATCCTTGCTCTCCACTAACTTAGCATAAGCCACCTTCTTCGTCTCCACCTTTTTCTTGACATCTTCATTCCACCACCAATCCCCTCGATATCGTCCAGACCAGCCCCTCGAAACGCCCAACACCTCTCTAACAGACTCCTTGATGCACCAAGCAACCTTATCCCATATATTATCCACGTCCTCTCTACACTCCCACACCCCCATCCTCTCTACCTTCGCCCCTATCTCTAACACATTAACCGGAGTCAGCCCCACCTAATTCTAGGTGGATCCTTCCCACCCCACCTCTTCTTGCCCTTCTTGATAGCCAAGTCCATCACCAGCAGTCTATGCTGAGTCGTAAGATTCTCACTCGGGATCACCTTACAAAAAGCTCTATTCCCCTTCCTAAGCAGCAAAAAGCCAATTTGAGTCTTGGCTAACCTACTACGGAAAGTAACAAGATGCTCCTCCTTCTTCGAAAAACTAGAATTCACTACCACCAACCTAAAGGCCCTCGCAAACTCCAAAAGAGCAACTCCCTTATCATTCCTAACCTTGAACCCAAAACCTCTGTGCACATCATCATACCCTAACAGCAAAGAACCGATGTGCCCATTAAAATTCCCTCCTAAGAAAATCTTCTCCGAACTAGGCACACCTCTAACCACCTCATCCAAAACTCTTCTTCTCCTCCTCGTCCAGACCCACCTATGGCGCATACGCACTCCAGATGTTCAAAGTAAACCCCCCAAAGACCAACTTGATTGTCATCACCTTATCACTAACCCTATTAACCTCCACTACCTGCCCCCTGAGCTCCTCGTCCACTAAGATACCTACTCCATTCCTTCGCCTATCACTACCTGAGTACCACAACTTGTACCCATCTACATCCCTAGCCTTAGAACCTACCCACTTGGTCTCCTGAACACACGCAATATTAATCCTTCTCTTCCTAAGAATCTTAACCAGTTCTATCGACTTCCTCTGTAGGTCCCTATATTCCACGACCCTACCCTCAATCTATCGACATTTTTATCCCCTCCCTTACTACCTCGCCCTCCACATGACAAACCTAGCCCAACACCAGCCCCCGACCCCACACCTAGCACCCCAGAACATGACTCTATTCCACCACGTGTCACCCCAACCACTACTCAACAAAAGCACAACGAAGGGTAAAAACAACAAAAACCTATAGACAGCACACTCAAAGCATCAAATGCAATAAAAAATTCAAGAACAACAAATGCTAGATACCAATACACAGAACAAACAGCCAGCAACAAATTAAGTACGAGCATTAATGAAATAATTAATTGTTATATTCTTAGTATGGATCTCAACTTCAAAATTATGTATTCGTAATTGCAAAATAACGGATTGTATGTATTCGAAATTGCAAAATTAGGGATTGTTCGTAGTTTAGCAAATAGTAGGGATAAAGGGTAATTAGGGGTAAATTTATTGGATTTATGCAAGCGTCACTTTTTTTTTATTGTAAGGTAAAACTGCGCATAATAAACTTTTATGATTGGGCTTTTTTTTGGACCCCGTGGGAGCTTAGTGCATCCGAACGTTTTTTTTTTTTCTTTAGTGCACGAATTAAGTTTTACTTTAATAGTTTTCTCTTGTAAGTTGTAAGTTATAGTGCAATTTTATAATTGAGAGTCGTATAGGATTGCACATTGAAGTGGAGGGCATCTATGGGTTCCTATAAGTTATAGTGCAATTTTATAATTGAGAGTGGTATAGGATTGCACATTGAAGTGGAGGGCATCTATGGGTTCCTCTGATCGTACCAATTATGATACTTTAGAAGGCCGGCAAGCATAAAGTTATCTGGAGACCTGGAGTTTCGTTAGCCAAAATCTTTCAAATGACAAAATCCACACATGTTTAAACCTTCTGCTGCCAGAAGTTTACTAAAAGGCATATAACTTCTCAGGTGACGATACATATGGGTATAAGTTTATCTAATGCTTTGATGATTCGACATATTTTTGTTCATGCCTTAGTGATATCACTAATGGACATATTAGAATGCTATTACCGACTGTACTCATTGACCCCCCCCCCCCCCCCGGGGGGAGAGAAGAAACAATTGAAGCTACGATTCGAATAACATTGATTTTCGTATATGCTATGGCAATTAGTTATACGACACGACATTTGCATTCAAAGACTTTACGGATCATATATCTTCTACCTAATTAACTAGCTAAGGTATAAGGATCCTAAGACGATTGATTCTTCAAGCCACGGTCATCATTTCAGGTTAACGATTTGTACCATATATCCTCGCAGATTATATCTCTACTTTCACAGATAGTGGTAATGTGGTTGTACCATCGAAGAACACAAACAAAACATAAAACATGGACGCAGAAAATCATTGAAATATTCATCTACTTCCTAGTACAGCATTAGAAACCAAAATCGTGTTTAATATACAATGACATGATACAATATGAAGCCGGAAATTACAATCATCCCCCTTCTTACTCATTCATCGCTAGAATGGGAGCTTCTGCCTCCTAGTGTCTGAATTATGGCCTCTAGAAGTTTGATTTCCTTATCTCGCTTAGATATCTCTTCTTGCTTTGCGCGCAGCTCTTCCATGTGTAGCTCAAATACCCCTGCAACCGCAGAGAAATTTGTTAGTGCAAGTCCATTTTGTGAGGACATGGTTGGAAATGACAAGAAGCAATCCTCTGATACAAACATTCCAGATGACTGATTGTGTATGACAAATAACACAGCAAAACGACAGATAACTCTTGGGATAACTTGAAATTCCACTGTGCCCGCCAAAAGAATTCTTATGTTACTTTGACACCCTTTAAAACACACACTACCAAGCCCCCCACCCCCCACCCTACACCACACACACACAAAAAAAAAGAGCAAATAAGCTACAGCTAGTTTGAAACAAGGGGATGTTGACAGTAGTGCGAATAGAACATTGACCAAAATTTGTTTGTCCTGAAGAATGAAACATCTGATTCTTAAAAGAGAAACTAAGAGGTCCATGATTAGACAATATAATTGTTACTTGAGTTTCTCTCAGTGTTAAAGATGAGGTTATAATAACTACTTATACAAGCACATACTCACTGTAGCAGCAGCCCATGAAGCATAATTCATATAGTTCTGAATTCAGTATACCGGAAGTTCTAAAGTAGTCAGAAGTACATACTTGTGGTATTTTCAAGCTCTCTTGTAACCTCTTGTGCACGTAATTCAGCAGCCTTCTGAGCTGCCTCAGCCTGTCTTTTATCAGTCCGTGCATGAGCAGCAGCAGAAATAGCATTATCTAATTCTCGCTCTAAAGTCTGAACTCTTTGTTCAAGAACCTGTAGCCATAAAATAGTCATTACTTTCATAAATAGTGGGAGCAAGTATACAAACAACAATTACGCCTCGTCCCAACTCCTAGACAGGTTGAGGCCGGTTATATGAATTCTTACAGATCATGTTCACCATTATATAACAATAATAAAAATTGCTAAGACTTTTAACGTTCTCTACTCGCATATAAATTTCTGGTGGGTTAAAAGACTCCAAGAAAGCATACAACCTAAAATAAGCATATTAATATGACTAAAGCATATTTTCAACCAATCGGTATCACCTCTACAAAGTTTTTTCTTTCACCATGCTCTATCGTTCACTAAGTCTATATGGATTCCAGGAGATTGTACGTCCTTCGAGACACTTCCTTTCATGCAATTTTAGGTCTGTATAGTCTATTTTAACACCCTCCACTCACCATGATTTCACACCTATAAACCGGTGCATCTGGAGGTCGACACATGATATGACCAAACAATCGCAAGCGACCTCCTCTCATTTTATCTTTGATGTGTGCTACTTGCACATCCTGGCAAACGTGGTCACTTTTAGTCTCATCCGATCTTATATTGCCGCACATTTGTTTTAGCATCCATGTCTCTGTTAGGCACTCATCTTGGGGAAGTGTGGACTTTATTGGCCTAACCTTCAATCGCATGGACATTGTTGGTCTTATAATAAGTCCTGTAAAACTTAGGCATCCTTCTACCATTAACACCTCGGTAACACTTCTCCATGTCAACCATGCACTTTTAATTCTATCTGTAATACTTCCATTTCCTGAAAAATGACGAGTCTAGACTTGCAAGTATATACGTGACAATAATGTATCTTGGGCAGATAACTCAAGATCCTTCACTTCCAAATATGTTGGACAATGCTATTGTCTTGATTATCCATAAATAAACAAAAATCAAGAAGGTAGTAACTAGCAAAAGATGAGGACGAAAGAGTTATAAATCAAAATAGAAAGGACAAAGTCATTAACTTAAAGGTTTGTTTTAGCTCTATGCAGAGAAGGAGATTACACCCCTTTACTCCAATGACAAGTCAAAAGAATTCTTCCACCCTGTGCAACTATCAGCGATGCCTGAGCAAACAAGGTACAAAAGCTGGCTGGCATCAGTCCTCACTAAATCCCTCTTCGCAATATGACAGCATCAGTTCTCCTTTTTGCTGTAATTTTCACTTAAATGTTGCATCCAAAACTTCATTAATGTGTTTACTTTTATATCTAATAGATGAAGCCTGTTGACTCTCCTTTTCTTCAACCACTAAAACCTTTCTGGATTTTCCTATTCAACTCCAATGCATCTCTCTTTCAGTTTCCGGAGATAACATCAAGATCAAAACGGAAACTAACACTTGTAGGGCTGACGAATCAGACAAATGCAATTTAACTCAATAAGGCATAAGCTTTTTTTCCTATTTAAATAGGTCACAGTTTGTCTCGTTTATCTCTTCTTGCATGAAAATATTGCTCCCTCTTAGTTTGTTCATTCACGCTGAAATTAACTATATGTTTAGATGGTATCCAACTATCTATTCAAATTCAGTTTGGGTCCCAAGTCAGCTAAACTTTTTCGCTTCCTCTTCTGTCAACATTTAGGCTTACATTAAAGCCACAGTTGCAGTAGTCACTTTAGCACAATACAATGCCTTGGATAGTTGCGGATGCCATCTGGAACTAGGGAATATAAAAAAAATTTTTAAGTCCCCACAGACCTTAAACCAAAGATTGTCAGGTCATTTACTTTTAGCTTCGAGATCTTTATAAAATGTTTGCTCACAGTTACCGAAATGTCTAGACTTGAAACTAACACACTACTCTGGGACTTTTGATGTGGTAGCTAATGCACTTCTGAAGATAATGCAACTTGCACTATAAACAGATTTGACTAGTGAGGGGAGTTTAAAAGCAAGACCTAAAAGTTTCTTAAGAGTATATCTTGTGCCTGAGCTTTCTTCAACCTTTTAGTTAGTGACCTGCTTTAGTGCTCAAGTTGCTCTATGCTTTTTGTGTTCAGTTAGTTCAATATAACTTCTACGTTTCTGTACTGTTGACACCGCTCACAAATGGAAGCAGGAACAACAGCCAATTTCACTAGCAAAAGGGTTGGTCTAACAGCATATGCAGACAGCATGATTACCAAACTAAAAACTTATCTTGGTCTTTCATTCTTGAACATATTAAGATGACACTTTACTTCCAAGCAACATACCCCGCATTATAATATCATCAGGAAATGAGAGAAACAAGTCCTAACCTTTAAAAAATAAAACATATAAGAAGTTTCCTTACCTAAGATCTTATGCCACACGAAATAAGTAACTTTCCTAGTTAACCTAGACTGTGTAAGGAACCTAGATACATGTAATATTTAAGTTAGAGCAGTTCCCCATGAAGAACTAGATAAAATTTGCTAAGCACTTGTTTCTCCTTTCCTTACTCTGCTACTGCTCTGCACTTCATCAACAGAAGCAATGTTTTCAGCTAAGCGCCTATACTCCCTACTCTTCTCTGCAGCATCTTCTCCGAATTAAAACCAATCTAAACTTGTTCTTTAAGATTAGAATATAAGGCCTGCTGAATCAGACTCTCCTGTCTAATTAACACTATCGTCAAGGCATCCCACCAATTTTCATATGCCAATAACAAATTAAACTAGTGTTATGTGTGTGCATTGATTTTCAGCTTCATTCACCATTAACAGATTGCCTTTTTCCAACTGATCAAACTTTTAGTCCTAATAGAAGCACATTGACAAACTTTTAGACCCCAGTATTGCATCCAGAAAACACAATCAACAAATTACACAAAAACAAACTGAATATTCACCATCTCAGTACAAAATTCAGCTACTCGGATACTCCCTCCGTTCACTTTACTTGTCATGTTTGCTTCTCGAAAGTCAAAACGTATGAACTTTGACTAGCATTCCTTCGTACAATTTTTAAATATATAAAACTTAAATTAATCTAACTCAATTTAGCTTCGGACACTAGTCAAATTGATTTTCATGAAGTATGATAAGTAAAAGTGAACAGTTGTCTTAATGAACCTTAATATGCGAGTGCATTGATTTTCAGTTCCGTTCACCAATAACACATTGCCTTTTCCAACTGATCAAACTTTTAAACAAAATCTAATTCAATTTAGCTTCGAAAACTAGTCAAATTGACTCCACGAGTGAAAAGTAAAAGAGTATAAACAAGTGATCAAAATTAAGTACCTTAATAGTACGAGCTTGTTCGGAGGTGAGAGAGGCTTTAGCAAAAGTATCATCGTCGACGAACACTGCTTTCTTCACAAGTAGTTTTTGTAGTGATTCCAGATTTGATGACATCTCCGATAGATTTCCGATCGCAGCGCTCCATCTCTCACTGCTCACTGCTTTCCCTTTCTCCTCCATTTGCTTCCCCTAGGAGCCGGACGGATGGATCTTAGAGTATATCAAACTTGACCCGCTAGTTTGAGAAAGTTACAGTTTGGTCCCTGGAGTTAATTTTGATCGTAGATTGGTCCTCCTAGTCCAATTTTGTTGACAATAGGCATGTTGATAACTTGATACTATCAAAAAAGAATTATTCTTGAAAGGATAAAATCATTTATCCGTATAAACTATTTTGTCAAGTTGAATGTATTGTTAAAATAATTAGATTATGCAGTTACAAATGTAAATTTTATAGTTTATCAGTTACAATATAACTTGCAAGTTGCACCTTAGTTGTATCTGGTTGTATTCAAGTTGTCGATCAACTTGCATGTTATTTGCACAAAATCGTATATTGTATGCTAATAGACATAATTTTCTATAAATAAGAAGTTTTGCCGATCTCAACATCAAGAAGTGCTGAACTAAAATCTCTCTGCAAACATCTCTTATCTAATTTTCTAGTTTTGTTAAAAATTTTTTCGATATATGTTGTTTTTCTTTTCATATTTAATAAAAATGTTTATTTAATAGTCCAAAAATGTTTGGGTTTCTCTTATTTTGTTATGAAATATAAAGTAAGAATAAGAAAAAATATAGAGAGAAGAGGACAAGCTTCTTTATTTCTTATGAGAGATCATAACATTCTTGAGAATACAATAAACAAAATCACTCTATTTATAGGGGAAAAATATTCCTAGTTTCTCTCTAAAAGATAGATACTTCGTCTCCTAATAGATATCAAATAGATCTTGATAGATCTTATTAGATCTTGATAGACATTCACTATAATGTAAATACATTTATAACACTCCCCCTTGAATGCCTAATTGATAGATAATGTGCCTCGTTAAAACCTTACTAGAAAAAATCCAGTGGAAAAAAATCTAGTGAAGTAATATAAAAAGAGTACACATCTCTAATAATACGCATTTCGGCTTCCTCATTAAAAATCTTACAAGGAAAACCCAGTGGGACAAAACCTCGTAAGGAAAAAAAAGTACAATGCGTATTAACTCCCCATAATGAGAACATCTTTGAACCTTTGCATCCCGATCTTGTGCACCATCTTCTTGAAAGTTTCAATTGGAGGATAGTTGGTGAATAAATCAGCCATATTGTAACTTGAATGAATCTGTTGCCCGTTAATATCACCATTCTTTTATAGATCATGTATGTAGAAAAACTTTGATGAAGTGTTCTTTGTTCTATCTCCTTTTATGAATCGGCCTCCATTAAGATATGTTATACATGTTGCATTATCTATGTATAAAACTGTGGGTACATTGTCACATTTTTCTCGAATGAGATGTATCATGGCCATATACATTCTCGGCTAGCTTCATGAATAGCTATTATCTCAGCATGATTCGATGAAGTGACTACGATAGACTGCTTTGCATATGTCCAAGATATGACAGTACCACCACACATGAACACATAGCCTGTTTGAGACCGAGCTTTATGCGGGTCAAATAAGTACCCGACATCAACATGACCAATAAGATCGGGACTACAATCTTTAGAATAAAATAAGCTCATGCATTTTATCCCATCCTAATGTCTCCTAGTAGGAGCAGAAATATACCTTGCTAACAAATTGACTGAAAAACCTATATCGGGCCTTGTAGTATTTGCAAGATACATGAGTGCACCACTTGCACTAAGATATGGTACTTCATAACCAATCTAATTCGATATATTTCTCATTTCAACAAATAATCTATTGCTTTGAAAACTCTCTAAGAGTTTCAATAATTTGCAAGCTATAAACTTATACAAAATTATCAATTAGTTTCCCAGAAACTTTTATATTTTGAATCCTTAAAGAAGTTTTCGTATAAATTCTGTCAAGTGTCAATATTCAACATTTCATGTATGACATCTTCAAGTGTCTGGATTGCAAATCAAATAAGTTTTACGCTTACCAAGATGCATTCTTTCATGTCACTTGATAAATATTTCTACGTCTGCATGCTCAAATTAACGTAGAATTTAGATCCTCGTAATCTTTTATAATATTGCACCAATATTGTATCAAAGATATTGTCGATGATTTTTCATTTTGTATCGGTTCACAATGCAACATAACATTTTGAGATCTCATCACTTCTTTATTTTCAGGTATCTAAACCTCTCATAAGGTTTCATGAAGTGTTATGCCGTAGGCTCTTCAAGAGCACATTGCCTTCTTATTATGATTATTTGCTCCTTATTTTCTAATGACTATTTTATTTAGAACCGATTAGTTTACCACACTTCATGCATGAAGAGACTTTGTCCTTTAGGGACATGAACTAGGAGAACTTGCAGCTTAAATATGACATTAAATTTGAGTCAACAGATGCTTTCGGCATTTGACTTGAATTATCTTTTGAATGAGGATCTGGTGATAATTCCTAACATATTTCATAGTTGCTTATAATCCCCCCCTTATGTTAGAAAAAATAACATACATCCTCTATCTTCTTTGAGGAATTCATCTTTGTGTATCTTGGTATATTCATAAATTGTATACCGCACATCAAAATTATTAGATGAAATAGTTGGTTCCTGACCTTGAACCAATTAAGAGGGAAAAAATAATAAAAAGTTATTAGTCTAATGCATACAAGTGCTATTGTATGCAACATATCATGTTTCAGACCAACATATTGATACAAGAACGACAAGGAAGACACAAAAACATACACCAAATCAGTCCACAATCTTAAGGATCCGAGGACCAAGATGGAGACCACTCTCGGATTCGCTACCAACAACAAGAATACAAGAATTAGTGATGTCTTTGGCACCAAAACAACAACCTAAACTAATGTTAACAACAATTTATGAAGAGTAACATGAACAATAACAATGTGAAGAACAACAACACATACACGGCTTCACAATAACAACATAAAATCGGTTACAAGATTACAACAAGACAAAGATAGACAAATGGATGGTATAATATTAATAACCCAAGAGCTTATTCCACTCTTGGACCTTTAATACCACACACAACATAAATCTATCTCTTACGTGACCTCAAGGAAATGGGATCCCCAAGCAATCGACGTCTCAAACTAGCTACCAACACAAGTGATTCCACACTTGTTTACAAGGAATCCACTTTGCAAGACTCTCTCTCTAGAGTTTTTAAATATATCATCAAAGTTATGAACAAAAGACCTAATATGTTCTATTTCTAGTCTAGATTATAACTTATTACAAAATGACTATAATGCCCTTAATGAACCAAGACAAAGGGGCGGCCTTGGAGTGTGCATACTGGATGGCTTTGGAGTGTTGGGACTTGTTCTCTACACTTCAAAGCTTGTTCTATTGGTTGGCCAGCCACCCGAGCTCGAGCCTTTACGTATTGGTCCACAATCACGATTGTATTTGTATCATCCTCCCTTTCTTGAAAAGGATTCGACCTCGAATCCGAACCTTACAAAACAATAGAGGAGACAAAAAAATACATATTCCTCATGACATGAGGGTTAACGTTAGTACAATCAACAACAAAAAAAATTATCAAATCACGAGTGTACATTCTACACATGCCGTGGGACCTTAGGGAATAGGATACCCTTCTAAGCACCAAAAGAAGTACTTATCTATCCACCAAAGCGTGACAAGAAACAAGATAAAAAAAGAAAAGTGTAATCAATCATAGCATCTTGCCAAGGTGGCTCAAACTTAGCATACACCCAAACATCCCTCTTACCTGAATACCCTCCCAAGAAAGAGTTAACTAGTCTATCCACATAAGTGTGACAAGAAACAAGTATTAAGAGTTGCTTATCAAGTGAAAAACATAGACTCTTCTTAAAACAACAAATAGGCCCGAAAACCGAGATAGGAAGGCCATACATTCCATGCATATTCAAGCCATTCCAAAAGACATCCTCATCACCATGCTTCAAATGATCATCGGGATCAAATGGGTGAAGTGTACATAGACTCGGGTTTAGGATGCATTTTCTTTTCCCAATACTACCACTAGTACAATCATATATCCCCTCTATACTAGCATGGTCTACAACAAAAATAATTAGAGGGTCATCTATAGTCAATCGGCCAACACATTCAATATTACCATTTTCACACACAAGTTGGTCTTTATGACTTGCATAAGACAATGTATTATCACTTGCCACAATGGCTTCAACACTAGATGGATCAACTAGTATTTTCATAATCTCAAGTTGTACATTATCATCACCAAATGGAGGCACATTCGGCTCACCTAAAGACAAACTATCATTCACACTTAGTTGGCTACTAGCTTCATACACTAAAGTGCAAGAGTTAGTTTGATTACCTTGTAGCTCATGTGGAGCATGTCCACTTACGGGAACTTGATTAGGAAGGTTTGGATGCTCTATCAAGTTATCCAACTCCTTGTAAAGAGACTTTTCGTCCCTTCCATTTTTCCTTTCACTCGGTCCATTTTCTTTCCATTCTCTCCATTCGAGTACTAAGGTCATGTTTTATACCCATTATGGCAGTCATCAAATCATTCATGGTCACCTTTTTCAATGCCATAGTACCCAACAAGAGAAATTCTAAAACAAAAACACAAAAAACAACAAACTAGTTAATGTTAGAAAAGAAAATATCCTCACAAGCTCTCAAGCTCTCACACTTTGAAATGTCTCTCAATTGGACTCACAAGTGTTGGTAACTCGTTTATACTCCAAAGAGATTGCTTGGTACCAATTGGGGCTCGAGGTCGGAATAGATTCTCTTTTGAAACAACTCAAAGAAAATACGTATGGACTTGAATCAAGAAACTACAACGAATTTCAAAAAGATAAAAGAACATAAAGATAAACGGACCCAAAACTAACTTACAACCTAGTAGACAATTACTAGTTTGTTAATTAGTAATAGAATCAACAAAAGGCAACTAAGAGACAAAGATTAGAAACTAAGAAATAAAAAATTTGAGCTTAATTATGTTGCGTGAACAGTAAAACGTGATGACGTGGCAACCAAGTAATTGGTCACGGTCCCACACAATTTTAATCACCAACTTTAATCTTTTGTCTTGATACAATTTGGAATGGAAGAGTTTGTCTTTTGGTGGAAAAATTCAAGTCTTAGAATTTTTTTCAAATTCACTCAAAAAGGTGAGACTTGACTTATACTATTCCTACAAAACAAGGTCCTTGAAATATGGAAAAGTGGTTGACAAGTCTTTGAAGTGATGTGTACAAGTCTCTTCACCAACAATTTTTCAACTTTATCTTACACCTTTTTGGATCTATGTTATACTTTATGTTGGTCAAGACATTTCAAGAACAACAAGATCACAACAACAATTTCTCAAGAACAACAACAACTCCACCAATATTCATCTCCAAGTCCACAATAATTGTACCACTCGGTCAAGAACAATAATATCAACCCATGACCAACTTCAAGTTTACAACAACAAGTTCAACAACATAAGCTCAAACCTTTAGATCTAGACACTTTTAGTGTTGGTGAGAAAGAAACCAACACTAGAAACAATCTAAACAAACAATAGACTACAAGATCTAGTCACAAAAAAAATATCTCGGCCAAGACAACAACAAGATCTAACTTTCGGCCAAGAACAATCTCAAGAACACTTCACTTTTTTTTTCAACTCTCAAGCCCAAGATTGATCTTCTTAAAACAAAATCAAAGAGGGCTTTGATACCAAATGTTACAAGAACGACAAAGAAGACACAAAAACATACACCAAATCAGTCCACAATCTTAAGGATCCAAGGACCAAGATGGAGACCACTCTCGGATTCGCTACCAACAACAAGAATACAAGAATTAGTGGTGTCTTTGGCACCAAAACAGCAACCCAAACTAATGTTAACAACAATTTATGAAGAGTAAAATGAACAATAACAATGTGAAGAACAACAACACATACACGACTTCACAATAACAACATAGAATCGGTTACAAGATTACAACAAGACAAAGATAGACAAATGGATGGTATAATATTAACAACCCAAGAGCTTATTCCACTCTTGAACCTTTAATACCACACACAACATAAACCTATCTCTTACGTGACCTCAAGGGAACGGGATCTCCAAACAATCAATGTCTCAAACTAGCTACCAACACAAGTGATTCCACACTTGTTTACAAGGAATCCACTTTGCAAGACTCTCTCTCTAGAGTTTTCAAATATATCATCAAAGTTATGAACAAAAGACCTAACATGTTCTATTTCTAGTCTAGGTTATAACTTATTACAAAATGACTATAATGTCCTTAATGAACCAAGACAAAGGGGCGGCCTTGGAGTGTGCATATTGGATGGCTTTGGAGTGTTGGGACTTGTTCTCTACACTTCAAAGCTCGTTTTATTGGTTGACCAGCCACCCGAGCTCGATCCTTTATGTATTGATCCACAATCACGATTATACTTGTATCACACATGAAGTTTTGTTCTCATTAGCAATGATTTAGCAATTTATGAAAGGCATTCAATGCTAAACCATCATCACCGAGATGAATTATCTTGATTACACAATCTGAAAATTATGCTCAATTTGTATTGAGTAGGTTGACAATAAACGTACATGTGATTATCCTATTGATGCATCTTTTCAACATATCACATGAAAGGTGAACGGGCCCATATTCACTGTTTATACTTTTCAGATTTATAGGGATCAAATCCCAACATTAGTTGGTCCACCCAACTTGTCATGAGAACAAGCAACATAAACAATTCTTGAAAAATCTTTTATTTCTTCAACATATGTCTAATACTCAATATGCACATCTTCATGATGACAAATCGTTTATGTCAATAGATTAAATGATTTGTATTAGTAACCCCAAGTTACCATAACATGTGTAAAAATTCTTTAGTAAACATCAGGTTTACTATTGCATGAATTTCGTATCGATAACAATAGTCTCTTAGTTTATTATGGCGCATGTGATTTCATCATGCTTGAGTAAATTTTCACATTCGTGTTTCTTATCATAAAAACTTGGAGATATTCAATCTTCCAATTATTCTACCTCCTTTAGAGGTGGATTGTGATATCTTCACAATAAAAAATACGTTCGAGTATATATACAGTCAAATTCACCCCAGGGTATAGATCTATATTTATAATAATCGAAATTCTCATTTCTCAAAATGAAATATAATCATGCCCTAAGCGTATCAAATTATGATAGCTACTACAAAAACAAATTGAGGCATACATATGATTTATTGCTACCACATTCAATTCAAGGAATGGAGCATATATAATGGGACATATTTCACCAAATACCCATTATTTTGCCTTAGCCATCATAATATCATTAATATGGTGCATTGAGATTCAAATTCAATGTCTTATCCATATAAAGGCGTCTCAGGCATAAATTAATGGGACTTGAACCCAACATATTATCATCTCTTTTGATAATATTATTCTTGAGGAATAAATTTAAAACATAAATGGTTTCAAATCAATTATTTTTCCTCAAATCTAACAATAATTATATTATTAGTAGCAAAAGACAGATAATATAAGGAATTACTAACCTTGAAATTACTTTTAGATTTATAATCACCTTGTTTGGCAGAGTCTCATGCTGATAACGTGTTTTGAAATATAAAATAAGAATGTTATGAAATATAAAGTAAAAATAAGAAAAAATATAGAGAGAAGAGGAGAAACTTCTTTATTATTTCTCATGGGATGAGAGATCATAAGATTATTGAGAATACAATGAACAAAATTCCTCTAGGGAAATACTCCTAGAAGTATATCCTAATAGAT
Organism: Capsicum pubescens; assembly: GCA_030864215.1. Lineage (NCBI taxonomy): Eukaryota > Viridiplantae > Streptophyta > Magnoliopsida > Solanales > Solanaceae > Capsicum > Capsicum pubescens. The sequence continues at coordinate 264,013,030 of CM061545.1, read as the reverse complement.
ATCAAATAGATATTGATATCTTGATAGACATTCACTATAATGTAAATACATTTATAACATGTTTTGTTTTTTCTTTCACCAAACTAATTGTCTCCTAGTTAAATAATTTATTTTGTTGAATAAGTCGTATCGGTATTATTTTTTATGTTAAGAATTTTAGGTATTACCAACAGTTTGATTGAATATGTAAGGATTATAACCTGAAAAGACTGAACAAAACATGCACTTTGTGTTGTCCTGTTCTTTTTCTTTTTAAGTCTTTAGAAAGAATTCCCTAACCATAAAAATTACATAATTGAAATATTGAGTGAAATTTCTTTCAATAAAGAGATCCTATTTCCAAACTGCCAAACTCACAAGGATTGACTGGCCAATTATAGTAATACTATTTGCATCCACGTATATTTATCCATATATAACCTACATGTATATTCGATCCCATACATACATTTTCTTACTACAGGTTCAATTATGAAACAATATTTGCATATTAGCACAAACCTTGCTTCATTTTTTTAGGCAAGGTCACATGTAGCGAGTATATATTAGAATGAACTTTTTGATTGATTCAGCCTTCAGGGCACAACGAAGTCAAATTTAATCAAGACAAGAAGGCTTACTTTTTGTGAGGCTAGTTCATTCTAACATATTTAACTATGTTAATGAAAAAGAAAATGTTTTCAGGACATGTTATACGAAAATACCGCTTTTTTTTTTAGTGTCGTCACATACCCGCCCGGCTAGAAAATGAACTCGCTAGATAGTGTTGTTACACAAGATAAGCACGCCGCCTAAAAAATGAACTCGCTCGATAGTGATGTCACAAGATAAGCGCCCTGCCTTGAAAATTCTAGCTCAGGTTAAGACATGCAGTCCCTCATGGTCAGGGGCGGATTTATGTAGAAGGTATGGGGTGGCACGGCACCCGCACTTCTCGGATGAAACTCTGTATATTTATGTGTATATGTATCAGTTAATGTATAAATATTATGCTTGGCACACACAATATCAAAGGGACTAGTGGCGTAAGTGGTTGAAATTGTTGGGTTTAACTCCAACAACGCGGGTTCGAAACCCGCTTTGCATTGTATTTTAGAATATTTTTAGCACTTGTCTGTTTTCTCTTAACGGAAAAGGCTCAAAAATACCCCTGAACTATCCGAAATAGCTCAAAATTGCCCTTCGTTAGATTTTTGGCTCAAAAATACCCCCCGTTAAATATTTGGCTCAAAAATACCCCTTCCTCTAACGGAATTTTTCCGTTAAATATTTGGCTCAAAAATACCCCTTCCTCTAACGGAATTCGAAAAAGGATCAAAAATACCCCTGAACTATCTGAAATGGGTCAAAAATACTCCTCTGTTAAATATTTGGCTCAAAAATACACCTCCCTTAACGAAATTAAATTATTTCGATTATTTCGTTAATTCATGTAAAGTTTATCATTTAATTTATATTTCGTTAAGTGAAAATTTATATTTCGTTAATTTCGTTAATTTCTTTGAAGATTAAAAAGATGTAAAGTGAAAATACCTTTTTAGAATAAATGTATGTTTATTTTTCAAATCAAATTCAACCAATTTATATTATAATTCAAATACTTTTTTTCATTATCTTATTTTTAAAATTTAAAAAATACTTTTATGTAAAAAAATTAAAGTATTAGGGTTAAAAAAATTAAAGTTAGGGTTTAATGCAATCGAAATAATTTAATTTCATTAAGGGGAGGGGTATTTTTGAGCCAAATATTTAACAGAGGGTATTTAACGAAATTAAATTATTTCGATTATTTCGTTAATTTATATAAAGTTCATCATTTAATTTATATTTCGGTAATTTCTTTAAGTGAAAATTTATATTTCGTTAATTTCGTTAATTTCTTTAAAGATTAAAAAGATGTAAAGTGAAAATACCTTTATAGAATAAATGTATGTTTATTTTCCAAATCAAATTCAACCAATTTATATTATAATTCAAATACTTTTTTTCATTATCTTATTTTAAAATTAAAATTTTTTTATGTAAAAAAATTAAAGTATTAGGATTAAAAAGTTAAAGTTAGGGTTTATTTCAATCGAAATAATTTAATTTCGTTAAGTGGAGGAGTATTTTTGAGCCAAACATTTAACAGGAGGTTATTTAATGAAATTAAATTATTTTGATTATTTCGTTAATTTATATAAAGTTCATCATTTAATTTTTATTTCGTTAATTTCTTTAAGTGAAAATTTATATTTCATTAATTTTGTTAATTTATATTTCGTTAATTTCTTTAAAGATTAAAAAGATGTGAAGTGAAAATACTTTTTTAGAATAAATGTATGTTTATTTTTCAAATCAAATTCAACCAATTTATATTATAATTCAAATACTTTTTTTCATCATCTTATTTTTAAAATTAAAAAAATACTCTTATGTAAAAAAATTAAAGTATTAGGGTTAAAAAGTTACAATTAGGGTTTAATTCAATCGAAATAATTTAATTTCGTTAAGGGGAGGGGTATTTTTGAGCCAAATATTTAACAGATGGGTATTTTTGATAATTTTAGATAGTTCAGGGGTATTTTTGATCCTTTCCGAATTCCGTTAGAGGGAGGGGTATTTTTGAACCTTTTCTGTTCTCTTAAAAAAAAACGTAGTGTGATTATGAAGAATAGAACTCATGACCTCTTCTTTACAAAACACTTAACAATACCAACTAGGCAAGCCTTCATGTAATACTAATACTTGTTAGATCTATATAATTATAGTTTACTCTTTGAATATTGATTCCACTATCCTAAAATATCATACGGAGTATATGTTATTGTTCATAATAAGATGGCACCCGGAGCTTTCGAATCTTGGATCCGCCTCTGCTCATGGTACATTAATATGTATGTAACAAAACGTCCACGTTTCTCATATTAGTTTGGTTCTCTTTATCAGATCAAAGGCAGTGAAATTCATGTTTTAGGGTGATGAACATGCATGATTTATTTTTCTTTGACAATACAATTATTGAACGCATATATAGGCATGAGGATTCTGTCCTAGGTAGGACTACATACGGAGTGTGAATCCAATCAGTAACCAAATTAAAAGTCCCTAATTCAAGAGAAACAGTAGTTAGAAACTAAAATTGGACTTTCTTTCTCATTGTAAGTCCATTTAATATTCAGTCATTTCAAGTTTGGCTTTGGCACCGAAATGACCCCTCCTTTTTCTCTGCATGTCCTTTTTTTCCAAGTTAAAGGATTTTCAACATGTGATTTTCATTTTTTATTTTGTATACTTCTGACAAGAACGAGTTCAATGGATTTAAACAGAAAAAAGATTAGCGATGTCATGTATTGTATAATATGTATATATTATTTAATCATAGAGTTTAAATTTTGTGTTGTGTATAAAATATTTTATACTATCGACAATCTGATAAACTTGACATGCTATTACACGTTACTTAATTTCTTACATAAAAATTGAAAAGAAAATGAGATAACCTGTAATAACAGATCAAATTTATTTGATAGTGCATAGCATAGTGCATGAAACTTAAATAGTTAATCATATGAATGTACAGTTGAATAATAGCATGTGACTAAATAGAGATGGATATAACGTACTATAGTTTAACTAATGAAAGCTAAGCCTATATATGTACAGGGAAAAGTTCCTTCCTAGACATATCATTTCTCCCCGAGATACAACATCCATGGACACTAAGCAGTCACATCATACCGATCACCCCCAACAGAATCCATGTTACGATAATTTAACTCTTTTAAAATATTATCAGGTGCTTGTTACTTGCATTATAATTTCGATTAATTTGAATTCATATCATGTAAGGTCTGTTAAGGGAAGAGCTAAAGTCAAATTTACAATCTTTGATTAATTAAAGCTGATACGTTGAAGGATCCTGTATTCATCCTACCATAGTCCATATTGACCTGACAGTACTACTTTTAAAAATATAATTATTTTACTAAATTGACTTTTTTAATTATATTTTGAGAATCTAAGACTATTACTTATGTAGTTAGTTAGTTAGTGCTAATAATAATACTGAAAGAAAATATGGATTTTTTTTTTATTTTTTTTTAATATAAGAGATAAGTGGAGTAGAATATTGTCAACGTACAGTACTGCTCTCAAGTCTCAACAAATACAAACAGTAATAATATATATTACCGCAGCCTTTCCGATGACTTTGAAAACGCTGTTTCTCTCACGTTCTCTATATATAGGCAAACCCCTTTTGCTAATTTGGAACATGTGCTTCAATCAAAATCATTCAACAAACTTTTGGATAAATTCTAATTAATTAGCAGAATGGAGAAGAAAGCACATAGAGATGAAGAAGTGAAGGGAAAATATAAAACTCCAAAGAGTCATTTTGTAGTTTACGTAGGGAAAGAGTTGAGGAGATTTGTTCTTCACATATCTTATTTGAAGAACCCTTGCTTCCAGAAGTTGCTAGAAGAAGCTGCTCAAGAGTTTGGATTTCAGAGTCCCAAAGGAATTGTTTTGCCTTGTGATGAATGCACTTTTCAGAAGGTTATTCATTTTATTTCATCAAGATCAAGTGATTGATCATATATATATATGCACCAACTATAGATAGAAAATTAATTATCACTAATTAATTCATCTTTAATTAGTTTCATTTTTTTATTTTCTTTCTTTAGAATATTGAATATAATGTATTAACTTGTAATCCATATAATAATGCAGACTAATATATATACTACTATATACTATGTAGATATTTTGAAATTTGAAGGTACTGTTGTGACTTATAATGGTTTTGGTTTCAAGAAAGTTGAAATGACAGAAATATATTATATGTTCAGTAGTACTGTTCTATCTTTTACTATCTTTGAAGCATTGGGATCAGAAGTGAAGAAAATGCAACTGTTGTTGGTCTACGAAGTTTTGCGATGAAATCTTTTTATATTTTTAGTGTAATTTAACTCCTTATATAATACTATATATTTTTACTTGTTAGATGATCATACTAGGTGTATTATAAACTTACATATTATTACAAGTAACTTAATCTTGTTTTTGGTAACTAATCATTATATTAGTCCCCATATGAATAAAATTAAATTCAGAACATAGCTACATGCCCACAACCAGCTTGCTATGTCAGCTAATTAGTATCAAAATCGACTGCTTTTACTCTTTAGAGTGTGTTTGGAACGAAGAAAAACATTTCTTGAAAGTATAATGGTTCTTTTAGAATATTGAATAAAATATTGTAACTCATACTCCATATAATATAGACAATATATACTACTATGTAAATATTTTCGAAGATGTTATTGCGACTTAAAAATTATATAATGGTTTTGGTCCCAAGAAAGTTGAAATGATGTGTGTGTATGGATGTATTCAATACTCCCTCCCTTTTTTTTTTACTTGTCACATTTTGATTTGACATATTCATTAAGAAAAACAATTAATAACATAGTTATTTTATCATAATATCTCTATTAAATGATATTTATAATGTGTCTTGAAATTAATTTGAAGAAAAGACAACCAATGCTAAGGATAAAATAGAGAAAAAGATTTTTTTTAAGTGTAAAAAATGACAAGTAGAAATACAATTAGGAAATTAGTGATAAGTAAAAGCGAATGAGGGAATTAGTAGATAAAATTGAAAGAAATGTGTCTTTTAAGTCTTGAATGAAGGACTGGTGACATTGACCAACAAATAGGGTCAAACATCATTAGAAATCTTGATTAAGTTAATTGTGGAATTGATTAATATTTTCAAAACTTTCTAATCTTTTTAAAAATACAAATCAACCCAACTCACACCCCTCTTCAATCCTAATCAACCACTCTCTCTCTCCAGCTTCTCCCAACCAACAGTTCTGCAAAATTTCTCCCTTCAACCTCCGGCGACAAATAGTCAGGCGAGTTCCTTTTCGACTTTCAACCGTCAATCGACATGAATACTTCTCCGGCGACAACAGCTTCGAGTTCTTCGTCCTCCTATTTCCTTTTTCACAGGTAAAAAATTATGAAGAAACAGAGGAACTTGAGCCAACTACTCTTCTGGTATTGAAATGTGGACTGAATAAAACCCTAATTTCTAGCATTTCTGCATTTCTTCTTCTCGTTGTCGTACTGTTGATGCGAATTTGTTGGTAATTTTTTGTCACAGTTGATGTTTTTAGTGTGTATGTGTGTGTGTGATATGTTGGTATTGCTGGGTTGATTTGTTGTTTGTCTTGGTAGAAATGGTATTGCAACAGTTGAAACATCTGATGTAATAGATGAAACATATGATGCAATAGATGAAAATCTGATGCAACTATGAAAATCTGATGCAACAGGTGAACAATCTAACAGATCATTCATCTGTTGCAACAGACGACTCTTCTGTTTGGAAGAAATCTAAACAATAGTGATCCAACAGATAACTGATTAGTGATCTATTTTTATTCTTTCCAACGGTTTACTCTTCATTTTAAAATCTGATGCAAAAGATTAAAAATCTGATGCAACTATGAAAATCTGATACAACAGGTGAACAATCTAACAGATCATTCATCTGTTGCGACAAACGACTCTTCTGTTTGGAAGAAATCTAAACAATATTGATCCAACAGATAACTGATTAGTAATCTGTTTTTATTCTTTCCAACGGTTTACTCTTCATTTTACAACAGATTAAGACTGTTTTTATTCTTTCCAACGATTTAATCATACATGTCGGTTATCTGTTGCAACAAATAACATACCTGGTGCAATAGATTAGTGATACGTTTTTATTCTTTCCAACGATTTACTCATCCGTTGCAACAGGTCGGTTATATGTTGCAACAGATAAAATACCTGGTGCAACAAATTAGTGATCTGTTTTTATTATTTCCAACGGATTACTCATCTATTGCAACGAGTCAGTTATGTGTTGCATCAGATAAAATACCAGGTGCAACAGATAGTGTTGTTTTTATGGTTCCCACGTATTACTCATCCATTGAAACAGGTCGGTTATATGTTGCAACAGATAACATACCTGGTGCAACAGATTAGTTGTCTGTTGGAACTGTTATATTACTGTTATGCATTAATCAATTATAATCTATGTTATGTTCCTGTTAATTTAAGATAACATGGCTCCCAAAATAAAAGAAATCGAATCAAGTCCAAGTAAAGGAACAAGTACAGCAACTCGGCTACATCCACCACTCTATGAGCTTGCTTTACAAGCGGTATCTCAATCAGGAGCAGAAGATAATGAACACGGGGAGGAGGAATCTTTCAAAAGAGATGATCCAAATGCTAATAGCCCTTCCGTCGAAGAGTTGGTCAAAACCTTCAGCATTGATCGTTACCTTGTGAGAACGCAGTGCGATAGTGCCACAGATTTAACGGGTGATCTCGTGGTTAAGTCAGTCATGGAAAAATCTTTTGACGCCTTCAGAAAAATACTTCGAGAATAAAAATTGGATTCTTATTTCAGGGAAAGCTTCTTTGGGAAATATCTTGATTTGCCGGAGGACAACAATGCTCGTTTCCAGATGAAAATGGTATATGATCTTCTCAAGCGCAGGTTTATGTATGAAAACAAAGATAAGATGGATGAGGTGTGGATAAATTACTGTGGCATGCCTGTTTATTTTGGTTGGGAGGAGTTTGTCATAGTTACCGGACTAAAATGCTATCCTCCTCCTTCTCAAGTTATACCTACTCTGACCCAAAAAAGCACCCCGCACACCCAAAAAAGGAAAAGACAAGTCGAGTGATCGTGATGACCTGGTGTCTATTATTAGTCCAAGCTTCAAAACCAAAAATCTGATTGAAGCGTTGAAAGGTAAAGGACTTTCAAAGAAGCACAAAAAATCATTGTGCTTGGTTTGGTTTGTACATAATGTTCTTTAGGCGAGAGACGTTAACAACAATATAAGCCTCGGTTTAATAAATCTCTCCGAGGATCTTAAGGCATTTAACAGCTATCCTTGGGGTTATGAAAGCTTCAAAATGACCGTTGAATATTTGTTGACTCCGTTAACGCCAAAAACAGTCAACTTATATGGTTTTCCATGGGCCTTCATGGTAAATATTTCTTTTATCATGCTATGATTCATCATTTTTTTATTCAATAATATTTTTGATTTATTGGTGTTATGTTATAGGCTTGGGCATTTGAAGTCATTCCTTATTTGAGACAATAAGTGAACTACCAGGAAGAAGTTTCCTGTCCAAGAATTCTGAGATGGTTGTCGGCCAAAACCGATAAAAATGCAATTTTTTTTATCTTTTCAATCCCCCCAAGGAAGTAATAAGTCCAATTCTAATCAAGTTTTTGTTTTAATTAATGATTAAATGATTTCATCACCATTCTTAATATATGTACCGATTTATTTTAGATTATCCATCCGTGGCTTGTTTCGACCAACCGAGAGTTGAAGATGTCATTTTTTCTTACTTTATGGTCTGTGCAAACTTTATCGGACCCTAAGATCGTTGATGGAATAAAAATGGAATTGTTTGAAGCAACAACCATCACAAGAAAAATAATTTTGGAGGGTGGGACTAATGATGCTCCTCTTACAATTTTTGAAACAACAAGCCAAAATGATTATAATCATAATAGTTGTACAGATTTTTCTCCAGATTTTGCCGCATCTAGCGAATGTTCTTCATGCAAATGTCAAGACTGCAAGGCGAAACACGATAGAGCGATTAATGCTATTAATGCACTAACTGCTTCTGTAAAGGAAATGACATCTAAGAGGGGTGTCATTCCATCAAAGAGGATTTCATATCTAGACACTCCACTAGAGATCAAGGCGGCTAAGAGGAGAAGGAAAGACACTTCCAAGGCATCATCAATCATAAAAAAAGCAAGATTACAACGCTTCTGTCTTTGTCTTGCACCGATGTTCAGTGTGCAAGGGCCACAGAAGAGCAGCATGAGCTGAAGAAGGTGAATGTACATCATCTGTTCCAAAAAATAAACAAGCACATATCTGTTTCAACAGATGATACATCTGCTAAAAATTATCAAAAAGATGTATACATCTGTTGCAACTGTTGTCTAACCTGTTGCATCAGATTCATTATCTGTTTCAACAGATGAGTCTTATGTTACAACAGATGGGTCATCTATTCGAAATTATCGTACTGCTCTGATTTACCTATTCGAATTTGTCCCAGCAAATAATCTATTTGATGCAACATAAGAATCATCTGTTGCAACAGATGAAAAATCTATTGTATATCTCTACTTAGCATTGACAATTCTGGCTTTCCAGGTGGATGTCACAGCTACTGCCGAAGAGTATAATATGACAGTTGATAATCCATCAACTGCTTTCAAAGATGAAGAAAAAGTGGAGCCTGTCAGTTTGGGAGAACGAAAGAATTACCCGTTTGAAGGATTCAACATCTCGAACGAGGCTCCAAAAAAACTAATACAGTTGATCAACGACTATTCAGAATGGATTGCCGATGGGATGTTAAAGCATCATGCTGGCAGGTACATAAATCAATTTTATGGATATTGGTTTATACAATTCTTATTGTAAGAATCTGACATTAACATATATAAATCATCATATAGAAAACAAAATGACGAGCGCTACAAAGTGAACGAATCGAGTCTTAGTTTTGATATGTTCGACTTTGTTGTTGCACATCTCGGAACGAAGAATTAGTTCTATTTGATGTCACAGCCCCAAACTTGCTGAAATGATGAGGTTTAAAGGCCATACATATTACTCTTAATTAATACTTTATTTAATTACATCTGCGTATTGATTTTTTCATCACGTAATCTGAAATATTTGATAATATGTGCAGCACATCGATGTCATTTTTTACTACCTCCGAAAGAAAGACAAGTTGCAAACAAAAGAACAATACAGATACATAACAAGCAATTATTTGTACAAAGTTTACATCAATAATGCCTACGATAAGTATTGTCAACAGCAGCCGGAAGTTTCCCAAAACGAGGAATGCTTAATCAACATCATCAAAGGTTTTAACATTTCGACTGGCTTACCTTGGCATTTGGCCGACGAAGTGTACATCCCAATCAATTATGGTGATGAATTCCATTGGGTATTGGTTGTCGTCGTTCTAAAAAAGAGGCGCATCCGAGTTTATGACTTGATGTCGCGAAGGAGACGTTCTGGGCCGTCGTCTGAGATACAAAGCTGGCCAAAATATTGCCTACTTACCTTGATATGAGTGGATTTTTGGATCAAAAAGTTCGTACTGATTGGTCGACGATTGAAGTATACCGGGATAAAATGGCTAATCCATTTGATGAACAATATGTTGACGGAATTGCTCAACAAACCATTGGTAACCTGTAAGTTTAAGTATCATGATTTAGTTTTATTTCACAAATTTCACAACGCTTGCATGAACTGCAAGATATGGATTATCTATTTTTTATAACACAGGGATTGCGGTCCTTTTGTTGCCGCCTATGCCGAGTATTTGAGCGATGGATTACAAGTACCAAATGATGGACTTGATGTCGGATTACTCCGCAAAAGATATGTTGCTCTTTTATGGAAATATGGAGATGCGAAAGCTCAGAAGCCGTACGCAACCGACGTTAAAGATCCACGACGACCAAAGCCGAATTCCATAGCACTGGATGAAGAACAACTTGTCCATATTGATTAGATCTTTATAGCTCGAGTCCGTCAATGTAATAACCTATCCTCCTTGGTTTAACTTGTTGATTTATTTGTAGAGTAGATCGTTTGTACTCATAATGATTTTTTTTACATTTTATTTATTTGTTGAGTTATTTTATTTCATGTAATTTTTGAAGGCTTCGATTTATTTTATTCTGTCTATGAATATAATTAATTCTGAGTTTTGAACATATTAATTAAAATGGAGTACTAGATTCAAATATCACAACAGATAATACATCTGTTGTAACAGACGACATATCTTATCAGACAGATTTAGACATATGTTGCAACATGAGATGCAACACGTAGGTCATCTGCTGGAAATTATATAACAGGTCTTCCTACTTTTTTTATTTGCTCCAACAGATTACCGATCAGTTGCAACAGATAAGTTATATGTTGCAATAGATCGTAAATCTGTTGCGACAGACAGACGGAACATCTACATAACTCAACAGATGACCAATCTATTCCAACAGATAATCAATCTGTCACAACAGGTACTATATCTGTTACGACAGATATAAAATCTGTTGCATTATAAAAATTCAACTTTTCCAGACATAAAAATTATTGCCCCTATATGTATAGTGAATTGGCTTGAAATGATAATTTGTTATCGTGTTCGTCTCTGTCTTTGTACATGTTCTTTTTTATACACGGGCTCCAACCATTATGTTAGTACCCCATATGCCCAGACCCATTGCATCTTTCCCACAACGGTGTCGCACACACCGGTCATTTATGTGTCGGTCAACAAACACTCCATGTAGGCAAGCGAGTACGGCCCGCACGCTGCACCAGTTGTATTTTTTGGGAGCTGGATGTTCTTATTTCGATATTCAAAAAACCATGATTCCTTCGCCAAGACTTCAGCAGACAAATGATCCATCAGCTTACTCTGCGTCAACAACTTGGGCAACAACTTCAAGAGTGGTTGTATGTGGGTTAAAAACGTCTTCTCGCTGAACACAGGTAAGTTGCAGCCATAAACCTTAATCTTTCCCTCGTATAGTAGTACCTCAACAGTGAGAAAATGGGTGACATCCATGTTCATGACTGCAAGGATTTTCTTTGCCTTGGCCCAGCTCTTGTTGTGTGGATATGGCCTCTTCCCTCTAACATATTTAATCGCTTCTTCATCCCATTGGAACGTAGAAACTAACTGATCAAATCCCAGGCCACCGGAATCAGCTAGATTACGAAGATCAACGTACCTATCTTTGAAATTATTGTAGAAGTTGAGGTCTATTATCCTATCAGCAACATCATAAGCATCTGGGTACGCTAATTGCCTGCTTCTTATGAGGCAGAGAATTTCATCAACATACTGTGGTATAAGAAGATAATTTTTAAATAGGTTAGTAGTTGTAAAGAATAAAAACACAGTGGAAAGAATCCGATGCAGAGGGTTCTCTGAATTATTTCACAGATTACCCAGCCAACGCAACTTATGCAACAGATGTGTATTATGTTGCAACAGAATACCAAGCTGTTGCAACAGATTACACATCTACTGCATAGATTCTTCTTCATGGAGTAGATTGGAAGGGTAGGTTAGCAAAAGTAAACTTACCTTGTCCTCGTACCACGCACACATATTTGTCATATTCGAAAAGTCTTTGGCGGTAAATGAAGGCATGGTGTATTCTTTTTGAACCTTCATCTTGATGAATTCTTCCAGTTCCTTCTTCTTCTCCTTGCTAAGCGCCGCAAATATGTCCACCTTCTTCGGCGGCCCCTGAACTTCAACAACTATTGGAGCGGGGGAAGTTGCATTTTTTGTTGATTTCAGAACGGAGAAAATTTATCTAATTTTTATTCTCTTCCTCCTAACCTCTACTGTAGGAGTGCATGGCTCTCTCTCCTCGTTGGATGGTATGACACCCCTCCTGGATTTCAACTCTTTGACAGCTTCAGCAATAGCCTCTAGCTTGTCGAGGAGTTTATCCTCTCTGTCCTTGCACACTTTGCATTTGCAATAAGAACATGAGGGTGAGAAGGGGTGAGAGGGACCACTTTAAGGGTGGGAGGGACCGGTGTAGGGGTGAGAGGGAGGACCTGTGCAAGGGGTATTTTTAAACATATTTATTTTTTGTTGAGCACCAACATGCTCATAATCACGAATGGCAGCAGAAGAAGAAGCAAGATGGCTGCCACCATCACAAACAACTCCACCAGCAACACCCCCAGAAGAAGCACCCGGATCTATTGCAGTTTGAGTTAGGTCGTGAAGAGCTTCAACATTAGACTGACCTTGCCTAACTGCTTTTCTTATGGATATTGCTCCAGCCAATTCCTTATTTATTAACTCCACCGTTGGGTCTTGTTTTGTATCAACAAGACCTAGAGTAAGAAAAGACGTCATCCCCAGCTCATCAATGATAGGCACGATCCAACGATGCACAACCTATAAAAACGACAGGAGAAATTTAAATTATATAATAATAATTTGCAGTAAGTTGGGTTACATGGGGCTCGGGTTATGTTAACATAACCAACTTATACAACAAATGATCTAGATACCGTAACAGCTGATTTGTATGTTGAAACAGATTGATAATATATTGCATCAAAATACCCATTTGTTGCATAATTTACAGTAGTTGGGTAATCTGTTGAGTAGGGTTCAGAGAACAGAGCAACATATGGTTAATCTGTTGCGAAAAATGGATCGTCTGTTACAACAGATTACCCATTGCACCAGTTATAATTGACGGGTAACCTCTTACAACAGATGGAACATCTGTTTCAATATCTTTCTTTGAGGCAAATTATTTTAGTTGAAAGAAGACATACTGCATTATCCGGAGGGTTAAAGAGATCAGCCTCGTTAATATATTTTTTGCTGCTCTCTACTGCAGCCAACCATCTAAGGATCCTTAGATGAGAAACCTTATCCGGGTAATTCGTGAAATGCTTTCGGAGGGGAGGAATGACTTCACATGCCCAAGCCTAAAAATTATAAACAGGAAGCAAACAAAAAAAAGTCACAAGTATATTCAATATAAATTAATGAATGAGTAAAAATAGTGATCAATTTTACCATGAAAGCCCAAGAAAAGCCGTATAATGTGGTCATCTTTGGCTTTAGCTCTTTCAGTCAATATTTGACAGTCAAGTAGTAGCTGTCGTAGCCCCAGGGATAATTGTTGAATCGCCCAAAATCATCAGCAAGTGCCAACAAATCACGTTCTATGACTTTCTTGACGTCTCTTTCCAATAAAATGAAATGGACATACCAAACTAAGCACAATTTCTCCCTGTAGTGCTTTGGTATGTCTTTATTCTTGAGATCCGCTATCAAATCCTTCACTTTGTAGCTAGGTCCAACAATGCTCAACAACCCATCTTTTTTTACCTTGCGTTTTTTGGACCCTTTGTAGGGTGTTTTCTTGATGGCAGGTTCTTCTGGACGATTGATAACGCTCAATCTACAACTCTCGTTTGAGTGTAAAGCGGTCGTTAGCAAATATAGAACCCAACCTGGGTTGGGTGTCGATCCCACAGGGAATAGCTTGGCCAACAAGTAAGTAAAATTACTAAACTTTTGGTGCAAGTCTCGTAAGAAGGGGGGATTCTTGTCTGGCAAGTAATGTAAACAAAAGCTGAAAATAATAAAGTAAAAAGAGAGAGATTGTTACGTTGGTTGTAAACAATGAGAATTGAAGCGTTGGGGTTATGTCCACCTTTTGAGGTATACGTCTCTATTGGCTATGAGTGTGTAGAATTCTGTCATGCAATTGCTTATAGAGAATTGTAGTCGATCGTAAATCCAAGCGTCTCTCGACCTAAACAAGGACTATTTCACTTTAACTCTCTCGAGCTTAAAGCGTATCTAACGGTACGAATTCTCCAAGAGGTTAGTCCAGTTACGGCACTAGCTTTTTAATAGGAAAGGGTGTCCTACTACCTTGACATTATCTCTTTTCCAGACAAATAACTTTTCTCTCGAACAAGTTAAATGTTAGACTGGCGTATTCTTGCGTTTGCAACCGCAAAGAATGTAGATTAAGATGAAGAGAATAATGATATAAGCAATATACGTGCCTCGAACTCACAAACTCACAGCAATAGATAGTATCTCATACGGCTTCCATAACCCCAACAGAGAAGTTTAGTTACCCATGAATGTGAAGGAAATAACGATTGACATTGTTATTATATCATGATATTGAGTAATGGCGTGTAGATCAAGTGATAGGCGTGAGGCGTGATTCCTTAGCAAGTAACGATTCTCTTGTTGTGGAATTTAAGAATAGAAGAGTAGAAGAAGAAAAATAGAATTAATGGAAAGATTAGAAGAATTGTAGAGTAATAGAATTGAATTGTAAGACGAGAAGTTAAGAAGATTCCGAAGATCTCTAGCATGATAGGGTATTTATAATACCCATATCCTAATCCTACTAAGCTAATGAAATAAGTAACCAAATCCTATTAGACTAATGAAATCCTTAACCCAAATGTACTAGGTTAAGGTAACATTATCATAATCCACATAAAATAATGAAATACATAACCTAATTGTACTAGGTTAATGTATCATTGTCAAAATCCAGCTTTGTGTCTGTAAGTCCCCAAAGTCTTCAGAATTGCTATTTTAGCCCGGGACAGATTTTCCATGCAGCAGTTTTGGTCCTTAGGCGTGTAAACTCCCTTCCCTTCCTTCGTGAGCTTTCTTTTGCGTCAAGTAAGCCATAAAATGCTGAATTCTGCATCATTTATACCTGAAACTTTACTAATCATGTTCGTTAGCTCATTTACAGGAAAAAGGACTAAAAGTGCATGAAATATATAATTTGTTCTCAAAACTAGGCTAAAATATGGGCAAAATATATTGATATAGGCGTGTAAATCCGCCTATCATCAACACCCCACACTTAGAGCTTTGTTCGTCCTCGAACAACATATCATGTCCTTCTAAGCATCAACTTAAGGTTTTTACAGCAACAATACAAAACATTTATTAAGACAAGCACAACGATTATCAACCAAGAGTAGCTTTCCGATTATAAGTAGAAACAATTTAACCTCAAGTATAGACTCGTGATGGTGATCAACTCGCATGCAAACGTTAAAGTGCATAGAATCATATACAACTATCTAAAACTCATCAACCATGTGTGTCTCACCATATAGTACCCATAATCACTCACAAATGTAGCATATTTTTCAAACATGGGTATCAAAATGTCCTTGCTCTCACTCTCACAAAGAATTCATATGTAGCGACTGATGACCATAGGCTTGCCCTTAATGTAATACTCTACTAAATGTTGGAATGTTAAGATTAGGATCAAGTAGGTCTTTTGATAGTTGTAATGTAGGCTAAGGGACGGGTAGGACTATTTTGGCCAGGAATAGTGACTAAGTTCCTAAGAGCTTTAATACATCACTTTGTATCATTGACACTTTTTTCTTTCAACCTTTCTTCTTTCTTTTGTTATACCACCCTTGTTCTCCTCTTTTGTTTTTCAATTTTAAGCACAACTCGCTTTTCAGCTTTCTTTTCCTTTTTCTTTTCACAACATACCTCTTATGATAGCACTTTCTTTTTCATAACACATTCAAGCACCATTACAATTTATAGCATCATACTCACCCAATTTCCTCTTATGTTGCCACATGACTTTTTCACTTTAAAGCACTTAGGAGTTTGGATCAAATTATGGTCTTGAAAGAAATGGATTAGGCTTACATACAAGGTTGTCAAAGAAATAGGCTAAAGGCTCAAAAGGGTTTAACTAGGATGATGTCCATGGGTAGGTAAAACTGAAGGTAAACAAATATAGGTTGTCAAAGAAATGCCTAAATCATATCCTAAACTTACACTCCTTATTTTCGCTTTGCATACATACCAGGCAAGTTCTAGCATCATCCACATACATAGAATATACTATTATCTCACACACACAAGGCACATGGTCGACTTGATTGGAAGTAATATAGACTCTCGACCCAACAAGTGAAGGAATTGAATCACACAATATCACATATTGAGTCACAACTAGAGCCTAAACGTCTTAATAGTCACAATTGTAGCACATACTCTTGTTATAATCTCATGCTGCCTATCAAAATAATTTCATGCGAAGCTAGAAAAAAATTTTAACTACTAAAAAAAATAAAACGAAACAAAAATGAAACAAAAGCAAACAAACATAGATGCGAATAGAGAAGTATAGCATGCAATACCACCACCCCACACTTAGTCGGGACACTGTCCTCAGTGGAAAATAAATACGAGGAACCTGGTTGGTCGGACTTATCCTCTATGTTTGGGGTCATACCCCTTGCATTGGAATCATCATCAGAGTCGTCATCCTCAGAAGTTCCTCATAAGTATCCCACTTAATTCCAAGCGTGAGTCGAGGTATTTGCAGTGATGAGGATTCTCCTTGGTCCTTGCGACTTCTCTTTTTGCCCTTTTGGGAGGTGGTAGCCTTCTCCTTGCCTTGTCTCATTTTAGGTGCCATTGTACCTGAGACTAGAAATAGTGTTAGTGGTAGCACAATATCAATGGATACAATCTATGCACAAGCAGTAGGGGTACTACCCCACACTTAGTTTTGTTGACACAAATCAGTGAAGTGAAAGTGGTCGATTACTCAGATTTCGTCGACATACGTTTTAGGAGTTGTATTCCGGCAAGAAAATCAGTGATGTATCACTACTTGCAGCCATTGCATTACTTTCATGTTAGATATAACAACACTACTACATAGGGGTTACCACATAATATAGTTACTTTCAACAATCACAACCTCCTATGTCGGCAGGCACTATAAGTCTTATCCCGATGAACGGGATAGCCTAACATGTAAGTATCCAAGTAGCAATTTTAAACAATGTTCAAGACTATAGCAATTTCGCAAATAGTATAACAATGCTATTAAAACCAAATTCAAGTCGGAAACAAGTCAAGATGATTCTAACGATACGTTCACTCACATGATTTTGCATTAACATTCCAAACACATGAACTTCACCAACAATCTTTCAATATGTAGCAATTTATAATAGACATAGCAACGTAGTACTTACGAGAAATAAATGAAGAATAAGAGAGTACTTACTTGCTTGAAGCTTTTGGAGGTGGTTTTGTGAATTGGAAGAGCAAAAAAGAAAACTTTGAGAGGATTTAGATGAATATGCGGCACGTTTAGGTCACTTTCTATTGTGGTTGTGTTATAAAACTAAGTCCCCAATATATAGGAAGAGTATGGGTCGGGTTATGACCCATTTACAATCGGTTTTGGAGACAAAAATCCTACATATGTGGCGCATAATACTCGGCATATCAATGACATACGCGGCGCATTGTCTATGGCATAATGGGACATATGCGCCGCATAGTCTATGGCATTTGTAGACATATGCGCCACATAGTCTATGTCATATGAGATACTGAGACCAAATGCCATAGCATAGGCGACGCATAGTCAAAAGCATACCTAGGAATAGGCGGCGCATAGTGTATAGCACACTGGATTCTGAGACCTTAGGCTATAGGATAGGTTGTGCATCGTTTGTGGCCTAGTTTTACCAAGGCCTAGCCTTTCTCGATTCCTATTTTGGCGTGAGAAATGCTCAATCTATAGCCTTATGCATCACCATTCCTAACTTACCAACTTTACCATACAATGCGTCCAAATCGTCAATTGAAATCAATCTCCTCGTTGCATTTCTCTTGCACCTATATTTGCTCAAAACCAAATGAAAATGATTAGTATGATGGGTTGCCTCCCATCTAGCGCCTTATTTATTGTCGTGGCTCGACATAGTTACCTCGAGTACTCAGACTTCGTCGAGGTAAATGGTGGATCATTTTCTGAAAGGATTTAGACGACAATGAGGCTTACTTGTAGGCATGCAATCTTCTTCGAGAAGACTCATACGTCTCCCCGGAGGGTCACCAATTATATCATCAATAGTCCAACCCATAGCTCTCATGTATCTCTTCAGAGCAGAGATGAGAGCCTCTACGTGCTGTTTACTTAAATCATCCGCACTCACCGAAAGTATATTTATACTTTCCAAGAACACATACCTTAGATAATTGGGGAGCTCTTTCGATTCTAGCATTGGTGGCTCTTCAAGGGAAGTCTTCGCTGTTGGTGACGGTTGATTCTTAAGATCACGGTCCGGTTGCTTAGGAGTATGGGAATAGGACTCTATTTCTGTTAGAGCACCCATAAGTTCTTCATATTCTTTAGCATCCTCATGCTCAACTTTCAGTGGCGCAGCAGACAATGGCTCAACAGTAGGCTGTTTCTCTATAGATAATGCTTTCATATCCTCATGATGAACATCAGCTACAGAGAACACATCCATATCTCTTGGCTGCTTCATCGCTTTGCACAAATCAAAACGAATCACTTCGTCATTCATTCGAAATAAAAGCTCATTATCTCTCATGTCAATAAGCACACTTCCTGTTGCAAGGAAAGGACGTCCCAAGATTATGGGAACTTCAGAATCCACCTCGCAATCCAAAATCACAAAGTCTGCAGGAAAGATGAAGGAAGAAACCTTCACCAACACATCATTCAAGATACCCACAGGTCGTTTTACCGACCTAACAGCCATCACGAGCCTCATATTGGTTGGTGTCGGATCGCCTAACCCCAACTTCTTGTAGACGGATAGTGGCATCAAATTGATGCTAGCACCCAGATCGCACAATGCCTTAGCAAAATTCATAGATCCAACCGTGCAAGGAATAGTGAAAGCACCAGGGTCTGCCTTCTTCTGTACTAAGGACCTTGTGGCAATTGCACTGCAATGATGAATATTATCTGCCGGCTCATAGCTTACTGCCCGCTTTTTTGTCAACAGGTCCTTCATGAATTTAGCGTACCCAGGCATCTTTTCTAGCGCCTCTACCAACGGAACATTAATGGTCAGCTGCTTCAACATGGTCATGAATTTGCTGAACTTTGTATCATCCGCCACCTTCTTTAATCTTTGAGGAAAAGGTGGTGGTGGGTATGGAATTGTTTTCTCCATGGCTTTTTTCTCCTCTTGCTTCCGTTTTTCAGCTTTTCCAGGCTGCACGTTGTGAGGAGTGATGTTAAGGACGTTAGGATCGGCTGCTGCGACATCTTCCCCTTTCGCCTTATCATCAATTTCCGCTTCTTCGTCAACCACTTGCTTGCCTTTTTCTGAAGTTTCCAGCACCTTACCACTTCGGGTAGTGATGGCCATGCATGACCCATCATTCCTTGGGTTTTGCACAGTATTGCTAGGTAAAGTGCCAGCCTTTCTTTGATTGAGTGCTGCTGAAAGTTGGCTCAATTGCTGCTCTATTTGCTTGATTGAAGTGGAATGAGAATCAACTAATTGCTTCATAGAGGACAAATCATTTATTACCTCCGTTACTCTTGCGCTTGTTGCTTCCACTCCTTTCGGCAGTTTAGCCATCATGTCTTCCATACTTCCAGAACTAGATGTGGTGGTGTCACGTCTTCCAGGGGGAACATACACACCACTACTGTCATTCTTGTTCTTCCAACTACCTTGGTCTTTGCTTCCATATTTATCATAATAGTTCCGACCTTGGTTTCCTTGGGTATTCCCACGGAAACCCCCCTGATTGTTCAAGTAGTTGACTTCTTCTTCCGTATCAGCTTCGTTTCTTCCATGTGCTACAATGGCTTTGACTTTTTCGGTCTTCCCTGATAATAGATGCTTTGTAAGAAGATCCACTTGTGTTCTCATGTGCGCCATATCTTGGTCACGTTCCTCTTGTCTATGCCTCTGCTCTGTGGTCAGGCCAATAGATAAAGTGGAACTTGCTACCTCAGAATCCCTGGTATGCCAAGCTCTACTTTGCTTCGTCATACGATCTAGCATATTGCTTGCTTGACCAAAGGTGAGGTCCATGAATGATCCTCCAGCCGCATTATCCACCACTGGTTTAGTTATTGAATTCAAGGCTCTGTAAAGTATCTCCATTAGGTGAACATTAGTCATGTGATGGTTTGGGCACCTCATTAGCTTCGTCTTGAACCTCTCCCATGTTTCATGAAGGGCTTCAGTTGGAAGCTGACGAAAGTTACTGATTTCATCTCTCAATTGTGCTCTTTTGGATGGCGGAAAGAATCTTTCGAGGAAAGCGTCTCTCAATTGCCTCCAATTTGTAATAGAATCAGCAGTCAGCCCATTCAACCATAGAGTTGCCTCCCCAGACAGAGACAATGGAAATAAGCATAACCGAATTGCATTCTGACCAACTCCAGGATTGTCAAACGACTTGCATGTAGAAATAAAGTTGATGAGATGCATATTCGGATCATCGCCTGCTAGTCCACCAAATAATCCCTTGAGTTGCAATAACTGAATCATGGTGCTCGTGATGTTGAACTTGGCTCCGGGCGCTAATGGTGGTGGAATTATAGCTCCAGTGGCTCCGGCACCATCAAGATCATCATCATCATCATCGAATGGTATTTCACGTTGTGCATCCATTGATGTACTGAACAAAAAACTTGCAGTAAACAAAAACGAAAACTAAAAGTAAAAGTACGAGAGTCTTTGACCAAAGGGTCTAGTAATTATTACGAACTTAATTGACTCTTGTATTCCCCGGCAACGGCGCCAATTTTTGATAACGCTCAATCTACAGCTCTCGTTTGAGTGTAAAGCGGTCGTTAGCAAATATAGAACCCAACCTGGGTTGGGTGTCGATCCCACAGGGAATAGCTTGGCCAACAAGTAAGTAAAATTACTAAACTTTTGGTGCAAGTCACGTAAGAAGGGGGGATTCTTGTCTGGCAAGTAATGTAAACAAAAGCTGAAAATAATAAAGTAAAAAGAGAGAGATTGTTACGTTGGTTGTAAACAATGAGAATTGAAGCGTTGGGGTTATGTCCACCTTTTGAGGTATACGTCTCTATTGGCTATGAGTGTGTAGAATTCTGTCATGCAATTGCTTATAGAGAATTGTAGTCGATCGTAAATCCAAGCGTCTCTCGACCTAAACAAGGACTATTTCACTTTAACTCTCTCGAGCTTAAAGCGTATCTAACGGTACGAATTCTCCAAGAGGTTAGTCCAGTTACGACACTAGTTTTTTAATAGGAAAGGGTGTCCTACTACCTTGACATTATCTCTTTTCCAGACAAATAACTTTTCTCTCGAACAAGTTAAATGTTGGACTGGTGTATTCTTGCGTTTGCAACCGCAAAGAATGTAGATTAAGATGAAGAGAATAATGATATAAGCAATATACGTGCCTCGAACTCACAAACTCACAGCAATAGATAGTATCTCATACGGCTTCCATAACCCCAACAGAGAAGTTTAGTTACCCATGAATGCGAAGGAAATCACGATTGACATTGTTATTATATCACGATATTGAGTAATGGCGTGTAGATCAAGTGATAGGCGTGAGGCGTGATTCCTTAGCAAGTAGCGATTCTCTTGTTGTGGAATTTAAGAATAGAAGAGTAGAAGAAGAAAAATAGAATTAATGGAAAGATTAGAAGAATTGTAGAGTAATAGAATTGAATTGTAAGACGAGAAGTTAAGAAGATTCCGAAGATCTCTAGCATGATAGGGTATTTATAATACCCATATCCTAATCCTACTAAGCTAATGAAATAAGTAACCAAATCCTATTAGACTAATGAAATCCTTAACCCAAATGTACTAGGTTAAGGTAACATTATCATAATCCACATAAAATAATGAAATACATAACCTAATTGTACTAGGTTAATGTATCATTGTCAAAATCCAGCTTTGTGTCTGTAAGTCCCCAAAGTCTTCAGAATTGCTGTTTTAGCTCGGGACAGATTTTCCATGCAACAGTTTTGGTCCTTAGGCGTGTAAACTCCCTTCCCTTCCTTCGTGAGCTTTCTTTTGCGTCAAGTAAGCCATAAAATGCTGAATTCTGCATCATTTATACCTGAAACTTTACTAATCATGTTCGTTAGCTCATTTACAGGAAAAAGGACTAAAAGTGCATGAAATATATAATTTGTTCTCAAAACTAGGCTAAAATATGGGCAAAATATATTGATATAGGCGTGTAAATCCGCATATCATCAACGATCGCAAGCTCTTCACAATGGCAAACTCTTTCAATTCAAAACAAACCGGCATGCCACAGTAGTTGATCCAGACTTCATCCATCTTATTTCCGTCCTCCTTCGGACCTCCATCATCCCCCGCATACATGATCCTGCGCTTGAGAAGGCCATATACCATGATCATTGGGAAACGGAGAGGGCGGGGCCCAGACAGCTCAAGAAAGTGTGCAAAACATCTCTTCTTAAAAAGTCCATCTATGTTTTCCTTCTTCATAATACTCCTAAGTTCGTCAAAAGGTTTCCTCAACTGATATTTAAGTACAAGTTCACCAAATACTGCATTAGGGTTATTCATCGGCCTTGCAACTCAAAACTTGTCAATACTAATGGTTTTGACAGAATCATGCTGGAATTTTGATATTATTTCATGCCCCATTGGTGAGGAGGAGTTATCACTTTCCTCGGCTTCATTTTTCCCTGACTGAGATTGTCCTTGAAGTTCCTCCGAATCTATCTGTACTCTAGCCTTTTTTGTTTGGTGATCGAAAGTTGATCCACTTTCTGTTTCTTTTCTTTTGGAGACATCTTTTAGCTACAAACAAAATAAAAACAAAAAATACATTGCATTTGATGTCTGCATAATTTTTTTAAAAAAGGTGAGGCAAATTTCAATAAATTATTCTTACCACATAACAAAAAAAATACTCCAACGGACAACCCATCAGTTGGAACAGATGGGGAACCCGAATCTGTTTGAAGATCTATTTAATATCTCCCCACAGATATTCCACCTGTTGCAACAGGTGAAGAAATTTCAATAAATTATTCTCTGCTACATTACAAGAAAATACTCCAACGGATAACCCATCAGTTGGAACAGATGGGAAATCTGTTTGAAAACCTATTTAATATCTTCCAATAGATCTTCCACCCGTTGCAACAGATGGACCACCAACACCACAACCAATGCCACGACCAATGCCATCAAGACCACCACCAATGCCACCAATACCACCACCAATACCACCGACACCACCGCCAAAAAACACAAATACCAACACTACCAACAACAGCCACCAACACCACCACAAACACCATCCAGCAATACCACGACAGTCAACAAAACACTGAGAGAAAAACTAGGGTTTTCTCGGGTGTTTCCTACCTTTTTAGCATCAAAACTCAAAATTGTTAACCCATTCTCGAAGATAATACAACGAAAAGTCTTCTTTTTTATCATTAACTAAAAAACCCTATTTTTTAGAATAAAGAACAAATGTAGAACTCTTCTCGAACTATGTTACATGCGAAGATAGAGAAAACAACGGATACAAGCGGGAATAAAGTTGAAAAAAATAACTATATATAGTCGTAAATGGGAAGAAAATCGACCTGTTTTGAAGGATTGAGCAATATGTTGAGTAGTAGTTGTGTGTATTATTTGTATTGTTGAGAGGGAGAGGACACCCCGAGATAGAGAGAGAAGAGCGAGAACTTAAGATTTGAAATGAAAAGTTTTTCGCGCAAATGGATGATTTGTATGGGTTGATTTGTAATTTTGGAAAAGAATGACAAGTTTTGAAATCGCTAATTTGGTCCGAATTGATCTTAATTAATTTTAAAAAATTTAAAAGATGTAGTTTTTAAAACATTGAGTTGATGAGAACTCATTTCTACTCAGAGTGCTCGATCGACGACTCGGGTCGGGATGAACGCAATACCAGCGCCATGCAATTGCAAAGACTCAATTGGATTTGTAGTTGATCCTGCGAGCTCATTCATTCATCCCTAGTTCCACCTAAATCAACTTAGGTACTATCACTATCCTAACATTGAGTTGATGAGAACTCATTTCAACTCAGAGTGATCGATCGACGACTCGGGTCGGGATGAACGCAATACCAATGCCATGTATTTGCAAAGACTCGATTGGATTTATAGTTAACCCTGCGAGCTCACTCATTGATAATGAGAGAGACTAGGAACTCACGAAATGACACCAAAACATTCCACTCAACAAGGCACAAACCGAGGACCCTTTGAGAGCTACTTTCAGCCAAGAACAAGAATACGAGTTTCACAAGTTAACAAGGTGTTGGTGACACCAAAATCAGCCAACCAATCTAAGTTACAACACAATATAATGAACAAAGAAGAACAATGACAATGTTATAACAAAACAACACCACACGGCTTACAACACAAGATACAAACTACTACAAGATGAAAACAAACAAAAGGATAGATAGTTAGACAAAGGTGATGTAAATCCTAGTAACCAAAGAGTACATAAAACTCTAAGACCCCTAAAACCTCCATACACGATCATCTAACTCTTACGATGACACAATAGAGGATTCCACCACTCAAGCGCCAAGGTTTCTCAAAAACAAACAAGTACAAGAGATTTCACCCTTGAATTGCTATCCTAGTTACAAGTTTCGGTTTGCCTCAAGTAGAGAGAGGACTTTGGTGTTTCAAATGTCAAGACTTACAACAATAATCAACTAAGCCTCAAAAGAACTATCTTGTTCTATTTATATTACATAATAATTTAGACTTAAAATGACAAAAGTGCCCCTTTAATGAAAAGCCTTCAAAGGCCACCCCTCTAGTGTAGCAAATAAGAAAATGGGCGGCTTTGGGTGTGTCTTTGGTCCATCTCACGTCTCAACATAGAACTTCCTAGGATGATAATTTGATGCACTTGTACACACGTTGATCTTCATAGTCGCACTTGTATCATCCTCTCCATCTTGAGAGGAATTTGCCCTCAAATTCAAGCAATCATCACCGGCAAGCTCTCCTCTTTTCATCATCTCTTCATTGCTCTTCCTAAGGTTAGGATGTTCAACCAAGGGTCCCATGATATCATCAAGCATTCTTCTTGGATTTATATGTTCTACAACCTGCACATAAAAAGATTTGATAATAGGCAAAGTGCTAGTATCTCGGTTAGTAATCAACAAAGAGTCCTTGTGGGCAAATCTCACAATCCCAACTCTCGGCTTCTCTCCTTCTTCATCCTCCTCACTCTCAGCCTCTTCTTCCATACCCTCACTAAGCATGAATTTCCTTGCCATATATATAAGCACTACAATCTCACCTTCACAAGGCCAAACATCTTCCTCATCCCCCTCCCTTGGCTCCTCAGGTTCTACTTTCTCTCTATTTTGAGATTGATCATCAATCTCCTTTGTTTCAAGTCCCACCTCCTCCCCAAGAAAGTATAATTTTCCCACCCTTAGGATCACATTTCTCCTATTTGGACACTCGTTAGCCTTGTGTCCCCAACCTTGGCATTTAAAATATTGAAAGTCCTTAGAACTAGAAGAGAAATACGATTTACCTTCATTTCTCGGAGTGTACCTTTGGTGAGCCTTATTTTTAGCTTGTCCTTTAAGCTTGACACTCGGTTTCTCCCGTAATTCCTTCTCAACTTCCAAGGCGGCTTTTAAGATGGCATCAATAGTGTCAAACTTGTGAAGTGTCAACCGTGAGGCAATGTCCCTATTCAACCTCACCTTGAATCGAACGATGTCATGTCTTACTTGCTCCCCTCAGTGATCAAGTTTCAAAATGAGTTGTTGGAATTCATCATAGTAAGCCACGACATTTTTGTTCCCTTGCCTCAAGTTATACAACTTAGCAAGGAGATCTTGATGGTAACTCTCGGGTAAGTACCTTTGTCTCATGAGGTACCTTAACCTAAACCAAGAAGAGGGTTGCCCCTCAATCAAAACATTTCCAAATCGCTTCACATACTCCCACCACGTAGTAACATAACCCTCAAAATGTGCAATCGCATAAAAACTCTTTTTCTCCTCAGTAAGGTCATTAACTTGGGAGATTCTCTCACAAGTGGACTCCCAAGCTAGAAATTCTTCCGGATCACTCTCACCTTTGAATGTTTGAAGCTCCACCTTGATGGTATTTAGACCTACATCACGGTTTTGGTTCCCTTGTTGGTTCCAAAGACCAACTCTTCCTTCTCAGCCGTGAACTTCCCTTGGATCACCTTGTCTATCCCTCATCTCTTCCCTTCTCATGTAAACATCATCATATGGTCCATAACCAACATGTTGTTCTCCTCTACCATACCCCTCAACACGGATGGGTCTATTTGGGTTAAGTGGAGCTTGTAGCGGCGGGATTGGATTTGGATAGTGAGGTCTTTGGTCAAGTGGATTTTGGATGGGAGAGCTTGGGTTTGGTGGTGGTATTTGGGTTCCAAGTCCTTCTTGTTGGACTTGGTGAAGTGGAGGATGGCTTGGTCTATCATGATCTCAGATTTGGGAGTAAGGGTTGGTTTGATTTGTCGCAATAGGTGGATATAACATTTGGTGCATGGCCTCGGGAGTACTAGTTGGTGAAATATATCGAGGGGTTAGAAGGTCGACTTATTTTTCTTTCCACTCTATCCAATATCCCACCCATTATTGACACTTCACCCTTCATTGATTCCTCATCCGAGTCTAGTTTTTCAATACCCGCGGTCATCCTAGCCATGTCTCGGGACATAGCTTCAAGGCGAGCCAAAATGATACTAGTAGAATTGTGTTCCCCCGTAGGTTGAGAGTGTGAGGTCTCGGGTTCCATAGCACCAAAAATATTTCACAATGTCACACACAACACACCAACAAAGGTTCAAGTCTTTGAACCGCAAGCAACAACACCACACAAATGGTAACAAGACAAAACACACGTTGTCGTTGAAGAAAATTTGTTCCAAGACTTTTATGTTCAATACTACACCTTTGAGGAAGATATTTCGGCTATGGTGTAGGTGGAAAAGATTTTAGACTCTCTTTTCAAGATTCAAAAAGTCTTCTACCAACTTTTCACCAACTTGCACTCTTTTGGCAAAACATCCTTTTGGAGTAGCTTTGTCTCTTTCCTCTTTTGTCTATTCTTGAAAAGTGTTGTTACTATTTTTTGGTAAGTATGCTTTTTGAATGTCTCTTTTTCTTTTACTACTTTGGTGTTGTCTTGTAATAGTTTTCAAGACAAACGCAAAGTCTTATACTTCTTTTCTCTCTTCAAGATCAAACAACAACTTCTTCAACACAACACAAGAACACAAGATGAACACCACCACCAACAACAAGAAACCGTCCACTTAACACCACAACACAACCGGAATCTTGCTCAAGAACTTGGGTGGTAGACTCAACAAGTGTTGAGGAGAAAGAGAACCAACACTAGAAACAAACTAAGACAACAAAATACACTCAAATCTAGACACAAATCTCGGCCAAACACAACAACAACAACAAGAACACTCGGCCAAGAACACCAAACTCAAGAACACAACTCTTTTTGTGAGATTTTCGACCTTAGATACCTCTTCTAGTGTTAGGAAACAAAGATCTAACACTAGAACACACAAAACACACAAAAATTACAAGAAAACTAGGCAAAAATCTCGTACAAAACAACAACAAGACATAATTTCGGCCAAGACAACAAGAATGGACAAATTTCCTTCTTTTTGGAATTTCAGCTTTTCAACACCTTTTTTTCTTTTTGATTTTTCGACTTAGAGAGCCCAAGATTGGTAGTGTAGGAACACAATCAGCCTTAGCTCTGATACCAAATGATAACGAGAGATACTAGGAACTCACGAAATGACACCAAAATAGTCCACTAAATAAGGCACAAACCGAGGACCCTTTGAGAGCTAGTTTCGGCCAAGAACAAGAATACGAGTTTCACAAGTTAACAAAGTGTTGGTGACACCAAAATCAGCCAACCAATCTAAGTTACAACACAATATAATGAACAACGAAGAACAACGACAATGTTATAACAAGACAACACCACACGGCTTACAACACAAGATACAAACTACTACAAGATGAAAACAAACAAAAGGATAGATAGTTAGATAAAGGTGGTGTAAATCCTAGTAACCAAAGAGTACATAAAACTCTAAGACCCCTAACACCTCCACACACGATCACCTAACTCTTACGATGACACAAGAGAGGATTCCACCACTCAAGCACCAAGGTTTCTCAAAAACAAACAATTACAAAGATTCCACCCTTGAATTGCTATCCTAGTTACAAGTTTTGGTTTGCCTCAAGTAGAGAGAGGACTTTGGTGTTTCAAATGTCAAGAATTACAACAATAATCAACTAAGCCTCAAAAGACCTATCTTATTCTATTTATATTACATAACAATTTAGACTTAAAATGACAAAAGTGCCCCTTTAATGAAAAGCCTTCAAAGGCCACCCCTCTAGTGAAGCAAATAAAAAAATGGGCGGCTTTGGGTGTGTCTTTGGTCCATCTCACGTCTCAACATAGAACTTCCTAGGATGATAATTTGTTGCACTTGTACACACGTTGATCTTCATAGTCGCACTTGTATCACTCATTCATCCCTAGTTCCACCTAAATCAACTTAGGTACTGTCACTATCCTAACATTGAGTTGATGAGAACTCATTTCAACTCAGAGAGATCGATCGACGACTCGGGTCGGGATAAACGCAATACCAATGCCATGCAATTGCAAAGACTCGATTGGATTTGTAGTTGACCCTGCGAGCTCACTCATTCATCTCTAGTTCCATCTAAATCAACTTAGGTACTATCACTATCCTAACATTGAGTTGATGAGAACTCATTTCAACTCAGAGTGATCGATCGACGACTCGGGTCGGTATGAACGTAATACTAATGCCATGCAATTGCAAAGACTCGATTGGATTTGTAGTTGACCCTGTGAGCTCATTCATTCATCCCTAGTTCCACCTAAATCAATTGCTATGAAATCTGTTGAAACAAACGACTAAGCTGTTGAAAATTTTCAAACAGGTACATATATGTTGCAACAGATGACATATCTGATTTAATTATCAAATAGATATTTGCATCTGTTGTGACAGATGACCGAGCTGTTGGAAATTTTCAAAAAAATATTTATATCTGTTGTAACAGATGACATATCTAATTTTATTAATTATCAAATAAACATTTTCATCTGTTGTCACAAATGACTGAGCTTTTGGGATTTTTAAACAGATATTTATATATGTTGTAACAGATGACTGAGCTATTCGGATTTCTAAACAGATATGTATATATGTTGCAACAGATGACATATCTGTTTGAAAATCTTTTTATCTCTTTTAATTTTAAAGCAAGAAGCTTTTGGTCCGAGTAGATAATATCAAGTAGTAGTACTTACTACTAAAGGCGGCAAAAAATGTTTCTTAGATATCGCAAAAGTGAGTTCATTGAGCAGTCTTGTCTTGTCTTTTCAATGTCACTAGTTTTAGTCTTCCTCGTGCCTCTCAAATTATTAATAAAATTAATGAATATTGAAAACCGCCACGTCTACGTACACAATACATCTATAGAAATTATCTCATCTCTTCCTTCAGCTGCAGTTTATTTTATTCAACTCTCATATTTTTCTCTCTCCTCTTTAGGGTCACAACCTTTTTTCTCTCTTTTGTCTTCTCTTCTCATAAATATCTTTTCGGATCTAAACCCATCCATATATATCCTCGACTTAAATTTCTGTTTTGATCCCCTTTTTTATATTAAGGTATGATTCATTATTGTTCTTTCATTCCCGTCTTCTTCTTTGCATGTTATTTACATCTGTTTTTTTATTTAATTACTATTTACCCATATCATATTTATTAAATTTTTTTAAGGAACTTGTAAGTGTTGAATAAATAATCCGAGAATTTTTATTACAATATAAGAAAAAAGTCATATGTTGGGAGAAGTTTAAAAGCCTTGTTGGCAGTATCATTTTTTTTGTATGTATTTTGTTTGTTTCATTATTGTTGATGCAGTTATTGATGTTATTGGTGGGGTTGGCGTTGTTGAAACTTGTGGTGTTGTTGATGGTTCTGGCACAAATGATGTTGCTTATTTTTTTGTTGATGATGTTGTTGGAACAAATGTTGTTTCTTTTTTATTGATGTTTATGCTGTTGTTGATGTTGCAACAGATGGAGAAACTGTTGGAACAAATAAAACCACCAGAAAGGCTGGTTTGATGTATTCCATCAGACTCCACATTTGTTGCAATAGACTCCACATCTGTTGCAACAGACCCCACATTTGTTGCAATAGACTCCACATCTGTTGCAACAGATTCCACATCTGTTGCAACAGAAACCACATGTGTTGCAACAGACTCCATATCTGATGCAACAGATGGACAATGTTTTTTTTATGACATCAATTTTTTTCCTATTCTTTGTAGATATAAGGAACTGACAGTTGATCAACTTTTGACGGACTATCTCAAGAGGCTGCAGTAAAGATGGGATCGGTGGAATAAGCTGCTTGTAGATGGAACCACTTCATATGTGGGAGGTATGTATTACTGATGATGTTATCGTGGAAACACACATAGAGTGCACTAATTTTGTGAATGATGTTTTTACTGATTAGTCATAGATCGTTCAAACAAGATGTCTGCAATTTTACGGTTAAGTTTGGTAGGTTCGAAATGATAAGGCTGAGGGACCATGAATATGGTTCTAATAGCCTGTTAAGATTTAATGTTGGTTGTTGCTCATGTTTATTTGTCAAGCATTATGAAGGGATCTAATTTTGATGTCATTATAAAGAGATTCAATAGCGATTGGATTAACTTTTAGGGTGCATTGGACCCTTAGAGGGCCTTCGAAGCTTAGCACTGCATCTAATAAGAACAAAAAAATAATATATTTATTGTCCTGGCCAAAATTTATATGGCTGGGTTGCTCGTTCGGGATGATAATTTTATGCCAGAATGTGCGGTAGGGGAATGCTTTCGAAGGAAAATGGGTGGTTGATGGAAGACTATATCATCTGAGAGTTAATTGAAGAAAAGACATAGGGTAGAAAGTAACTTCTAGCGAATTTGGCCGGTGGAATTATCTTAACAGATGCGAGATCTGAATCAAGTGCAAATATGAAAGTGTATCCGGTAATGTAATTTCATCTATTGTGTCTCTGAAAGAAAAACAATGCAGATGGACACTTTGCTAGGGAGATGTGTGATCGGGATTATCACCTAGATAGAAAATAGGAGAAGACCAACAAAGAAGACTTACGGGCATCGAGGGTAGAAATGATGAACAAAAAGTCTAGAAAACTTATGCCAACAACAACTGCGGTTAAAATAAGGAATCTAAGCATAGGCGGCAAATTTCTGAATTTTAAATTTCATCCCATGCCTTCTTTTTTGTTTTTCCGATTAGGTCCACTATCGTTGACCTAATCGGAACCACAAACGAGATTGAAAGGCAAATAGAGTATCATTGCTTCCTTAGCAATATGGTTATAATTGATTGTGTTTTCTTACCTTGACATGCTTTCAACATTCCTTGGAGATGATCATATGCTTGTTGTAGTATGTGAATCCCGACAATTTTCAAGTTTGCCTCCAGCTTGTTGATTCTGTATTCAAGCTGGTCGTTGCCCTCTTCAAAGTTGGTAAAGAGTTCCTCGTCTCTTGTGAGCTCAATCAGGAACACTACCTTCAAAGTTGTGGCATTCTAGAAGCCCTTCAGAATACTTTCTTCAGAAGCCTTAAAGGATACATGGAGGGTCTCTGTGTTTGTTTTAGGTCAAAATGTGTTGATGCACGTTGAGGATGTGGTCCCAAAAGTTGAACAACATAATTTTATCTAGCGTTTCTCCATGCATCTTGCTCAACCAATTTGATAAATTAGTAAGCATGGAGTTACGTAACGTGTGATCTAAACCGGCTCTACCAATCCTATCAAACGTTACGTAACTCTAAGCTCATTACTCTATAAAAAAAATATAACCGAGTTAGTGCACAAATCGAACGAGCTCAATCTCTCAGCCTTTCTGCTGACTGCTCTTTTCCAATATAGATAACAAGATATCTGCTATGCAAAAGTCTACACCGTCGCCAGACATGTTCCCAGGCATATTGTTTTGATAGGGTAATGAGCTTGGAGTTACGTAACGTTTGATAGGCTTGGTAGAGTCGGTTTAAATCACATGCTACGTAACTCTATGCTTACTAATTTATCAAATTGGTTGAGCAAGATGCATGAAGCAACGCTCGATAAAAGTGTGTTGTTCAACTGTTGGAACCACATCTTCAACGTGCATCAACACATTTTGACCTAAAATAAACACATCGAACCTCCATGTATCCTTTAAGGCTTCTGAAGAGAAAGTGTTTTGAAGGGCTTCTAGAATGCCACAACTTTAAAGGTAGTGTTTCTGATCGAGCTCACAAGAGATGAGGAACTCCTTACCAACTTCGAAGACGGTAACGACCACCTTGAATACAAAATCAACAAGCTGGAGGAAAGCTTGAAAATTATCGTGATTCATATACTACAACAAGCATCTGATCTTCTCCAAGGAATGTTGAAAGCATGTCAAGGCAAGAAAACACAATCAATTATAACCATATTGCTAAGGAAGCAATGATACTCTATTTGTCTTTCAATCTCATTTGTGGTTCCGATCAGGTCAACGGCAGTGGACCTGATCGAAAACACAAACAAGAAGATGGGATGAAATTTAAAATTCAAAAATTGCCGCCTTCGCTTAGTTTCCTTATTTTCACTGCAGTTGTTGTTGGCGTAAGTTTTCTAGACTTGCTGAAAATTATTTCTACCCTCGATGCCCGTGAGGCTACTTTGTTGGTCTTCTCCTATTTTCTACCTAGGTGATAATCCCGACCATGCAGCTCCCTAGCAAAGTGTCCATCTGTATTATTTTTCTTTCAGAGACACAACAGACGAAATTACATTACCGGATACACTTTTATATTTGTACTTGATTCAGATTTCGCATCTGTTAAGATAATTTCATCGTCCAGATTCGTTAGAAGTTACTTTCTACTCTGTGTCTCTTCTTCAATTAGCTTTCAGATGATATAGTCTTCCATCAACAACCCATTTTCCCTCGAAAGCATTCTCCTACCGCACCTTCTGGCATATAATCATAAACCCGAGCGAGCAACCCAACCATATAAATTTTGGTCAGGGCAATAACTATATTGGTTTTCCATTCTTGTTTGATGCAGTGCGAAGCTTCGAGGGCCCTCTAAGGGTCCAATTCACACTTAAAGTTAAGTTTAATCGCTATTGGTTCTCTGCAGTGATGACAAATATTGATCCCTTCTCAAAACTTGACACACATAAATACGAGCACCAACCGTCAATAATTCGTAACAGGGTATTTGCACCATCTTCACGAGGTCCTCAACCTTATCAATTTCAAACCCATCAAACTTAACGGTACAATGCAGGATATTGTTTGAATGATCAATGCCTAATCGGTTAAAAACTGCATTCACAAAAATATTGTACTTTGTGTGTGTTGTCCCGGTAACCTTATCAGTAATACATACTTAACTCCCACACATATGATAGTGGATCCATCTGCATGCACCTTATTCTTCCTAACCCATCTATGGCTTAAATTGAATAAACAGATGACTAGCTTGTTGCAACAAATGACACATCTATTTATATTGTCAATCAATTGGAGACATCTGTTACGACAGTGATCAACCTGTTACAGAAATCAAACAGATATATACATCTATTGCAAAAAGATTGCCAGTATGTTGTAAGTTATCTAACAGAAAGAATATATTTTGTAACAGATTACCCATTTGTTAGATTTATTTTAAAGTAATTTTCTTTTCTTTCCGAGATACAATAATTTATAAATAGGTCCCTCCTTACACATATGGATGATCCAGATTCGTACAAGAATATTCATATCGAGTCCTTGCGTGAACTTCAAAGGCAGTTTGATTGATGAACTCCAGAGAGATATTTGGCTGACTTCGGAGCAAGGCTACCGGATGAATGAAAGATGTCTGATTGACAATAATAATAGTAGTAGTGATAATAATTAGGTAATATTTTTTATTTTAGCGATTATTTTCCTCCTTTTGTATATCAAATCTACCCAAGGGATTCAAAAATCTATGAACATTCATTTCATTTTGTTGTCGACTTTGAATTTTTAATTCTTATTTAGTATTTAATATTAATTATTCTGTTTATTCTTTGTTCTCAACATGTCGACGGTTGGTGGTAGGGATTGAGCAGCAATTTGTGTCAACAGTTAGAGGTTAATCTGCTACGACAGATTGATCATGTGTTGCACCTGACGGTTATTAATAAAAAGGGCTATTGTTGTTATTGAGAGGGTGAAAAGAAAGACATGACTCGGAGTTCCGATTATTCAATATGAAAAATGTTTCGTAAATAAATAATAAGGAAATAAATAATAAACACAATTTATAACCACAATTTTAATAACTGATCATGACTTTTCACCATTTTTTTTTAAATTATTTAATATATAATAAAATGATTATTATTTTATTAAGGAATTTGAAAAGGTATTTTTTATTTATTTATAAAATAAAAAAGTAAGCAAATTTGGATTAATGATATGATGATATAGTTGTTATTTTTTTAAAAAAGTAGATTATATGTTGCAACAATTAAATTATCTGATGCAACAGGTTCACTATGGTTGCAACAGATGATATATCTGTTGTCACAGATGATTTATCTGATGCAACCTATATCGAGTCACAACTCAATAAAATCATTTCTTGGAAAGAAGTAATTAATAATAATAATCTGAAAAGTCATGATTTATCACAATATTTCTTAATTTAATTAATTCATTACTTTTCACATTAATAAAAAATGTAATTAATAAATGGAGGTGAACAGTTAGATTATATGTTGCAACAGATATGTTATCTGATGCAACATATTTTATATTTGTTGCAACATATAATATATCTGTTATCACAGATGTGTTATCTGATGCAACAAATATAGAATCTGTTGCCACAACTCAATAAAAATGGTTATTCGAAAGACTAATTAATAATAATAATCTGAAAAGTCATGACTTATATCACAATATTTATTTTCTTAATTTAATCAAAAATTTAATTAATGTATGGAGGTGAATAGTCGCGCCTTTTTGCCTCTCATTCAAATTCAATTCTCTATAAATAGGTCCGTCCTTACTCAATCGTTCATTCAAATACACACTCTATTTATTTATTGCATCTCGTCTTTCATATTACACTCTAGAAGATAAGATTATGGCTGACCCAGTGTGGGACGTTGCTCTGCAAGACGCCGTGAATGAACTTCGAAATCAAGTTCGTGATCTGCAATGAGAATTGGGAGGAGTTAGATCAAGAATGCTCCGCGAGATACGCAGGCTGAGGAGGGCCTTGTTGCTATTTTCGGTTGAAGATTGACCGACTGACAATGATGATGCTGATGATAATAATAATAATAATAATAATAATAATAATAATAATTAGATTATTATTTTTCTTTTAGTCTATTATATGTATTTTTCTTTGTTTAATAATTAAATTATGTTTGATCTTTGACTTTTTAATCCATATTTAATTTTCATTCTATCTATTATCTTCTCAACAAATATTTCGACGATTCGACGTAAAAAGGAATAATTTAGAATCCAGTAGCAATAGCAAGATTTATCTGTTGGATTTGTGGCAGGGGTTGATTTGTGTTGTTTCAAACAGATTAACTTAGCCCTTTAGAGCATGATAAGAGGTCCCAGACTTAGAAATTTCAGCTAAGTATTTACACTTTAAATTATTTCTAGCGTTTATAATTTGACGATATTATTTTACGACCCTTATGACCTTAAAATGTCGATCCTTGGATTTAGTCATCATCAGGTGTGTCAGTAGGTCCCTTCGGGTGAGTTTTGGATTTTTTTAACCTTGTTTGAATCAAGTTTAGATGAACAAAATAGTGGGTCGATGCGATCTCGACGTGCCGCATCGCCCATCATGTCGATAAATATTTTTTCCAGCTACAGAGTGTAATTACAGTGAATCAACGCAAACTCAATGCGATGTGTCGGCCATCGCGTCGATACCATCGATGTGGCGCATCGGTCTGCACATCGTTGAGCACATTTTCAGTCATTAAAACTCAACGTCCAAAGGGGTAAATGGGTCTTTTCCCGCCTTTTATCAGCCCCCAAAACACGAGATTAAGACTCTTTAAAGAAAAAATCCTTTATTTTTTTCAAATTTTCTCAAGAACAAACCCTAGGGGATCAATCCTCACTAATTTAAACACCAAGGTATGTTTAGTGTTCATTCAAGGATTTCCTTCCACCCTTGGAGTTCAAGAAACTCTTTTAAACTACAAGTTAATTGATTTCATGAATTTCATGTTGGATTTGAGAGTCTTTATGTTTTTTATGTTAATTAAGTTTTTAATTCCATGATTTACGATAAGTTTGCGGGGCCAAGAAGTTTGCGGTGGATTTTTTTTTACTTATTAGTGTAGTTTAATTCGTTGTAATATATTTTTGGTTTAACTTTTTAGATGATCATATATAGTAGGTTATTTTTAGAGGATCATATATAGTAGGTGTATTATAAACTTTTTACTTAATTTTTTTGGTAACTAATAATTATATCAATCTCCATGTGAACAAAATTAAACTCACAACATAGCTACAACCAGCTAATTGGGTCCAATATATCTGCTGGTAAAATTTTGTATTGTACTCAATAGTCAATCTAGTAATGTAAAGAAGAACTGAGAAAGCAAAATTAAGTACCAGTCAAAAATAACGGTATAAACTCGTGTTTGAAAAAGCAATGTGCAGCTATAACATTTGTTTTTATATTTGGAAAATATATTATTTATAATTTAGAAGAGATTTTTATTTTTATGAAAAAAAATTGAAACTAACACGCTCGAATTATTTATACGATCATTTATATTTATTCAAATTATAAAAGACGATCCATTTTTCACAAGTACGTTAATACGACAGCATGTCTTATTCTCTTTTTCTTTTTACTAATATCGAAACCAGAAATTTTAGATTTGGTCATCATCCACTGTTTAGCATTAATTAATCTTACCCAAGTTTTCGTCTTATTCTTTGACAATGATAGTATTCTGGCCGTTTACCAAATGAATGGTGGAGTGGTACATAGCTGTTTCTTAATTTCTTTAGAGTACTCAAAAGTTAGTTGAACTTATTTTCTAAAGTCCCTAGCTTTAATTGACTCGTAAATTTGTTTTAAAATCCATTGTAATTGGTAGAAACTAAAGTACGTTGCTAAAACAGGACAAAAATTAAAAGTTTAATAATCACACAATCCCGATGATGTATGATCAATTTAATTCACTGGAATTTTTTTAAAAAAAAATCTAATAGGAAGTGCTTCTCCATTAGTGATTCCTACGCAACATATATAAATTAGTCGAACCAATATTATTATTATTATTTTAAATAGAACCTACTAATTACACCAGTAACTACTCAAATATAATTTAAAATAAAGGCCATAAATTAGTTACACAGTAAATTCATTACTCACATGAAAGATCTAAAAGTAGAAACAAAAGTCTGAATAAGACCTTACAAGTGGGAGCATTAAGCAGGACAATGTGCCTCTCATGCAAGTAGGCAGGAGGGGACACACAAACATATTTATGAGTTACGCAAACAAATAATATTTTAATTGAATAAAACAAATATAATTGAAGCCCATCAGGAGCGGATCATCTGAACCCAATATTTTTTTTACATGACATTAAATTTGATAAAATTTACTTAAGATTACGATAATAACAAATATAAATTCATATTTTAAAAGTATAATGGATTCAATATGAAAAATCAAAATTAAATCTATAAAGTTTAACTCTTAAATCTGTCTCCGACCACATTGAGAATCATATAAAACTGAAAACAAAGAGTTACACAAATTTTGTTTAAACACTTGGACTAAAAATACATGTACTAAATAATAAAGTCACCTACTTTTAAATATTAAAAAATAGAATTAGTTGGTAAGTATACTTAGGGACATATTAATATTGTGGATTGTACAGAAATATTTACTGAATATATATGACAGTAACAATAACAATGATAATAGCACATTTGGTTTATATCTTCTATCTGGTTTGCAAGCTACTACACAGTGAAGAGGTTATCGTAAAATGTTCAACCGAAGAGCAGAGGACCACAAAATTTAACAAAGATTGTGATTTTTCCTAGGAGTTCCCCCCCCCCCCCCTCCCCCCCACAAAAAAAAAAAAAAAATATTCAGTGAAATCCGAGAAGTAGAATCGAAAAAATGTGTATTTTATATGCAACCTTACTTCTACCTTATGAAGAAAAAGACTATTTCAGATAGACATGACTCGACTTAAGTAAGACATATCAAAACATGTATGAGGAAAATACAGTAGAGAAAAGCTCATGTTGAAAAATAATGAAAAAAAAAATAGTACAACCAACAGATAATACGATAATCGAAATAAAGAGAACAACAAGAAATAAAGAATAAAAAAAGAGGAGAAAAATAATATTAAATTTTCTGAAATAAATAAATTAGACCACACACACGACTATTTACTAATATTTTATCCTAATATATAAATGAAAATGAAAAGAAATACTTAGTAGATGGACAACACAAAGTTTAAAGCATACTAAAACGTAAAAGCTTTCACTTTACCAAGAGTTCCGAAACGATTCTCAACTTCAAAAGAGTTGTTCTCAACTGCTAATCAAGTAGTAATTAACTACGGTACTTATACAAATCAAATTAAAATACACATACTTTATAGCCACCCCTAAAATTCTTGTTGATCCACTAAACATGCTCATGATAGGTATTAAGTAAACTCATGTTACATTTAAAAAAAAAAATAAAAAATGAGTCATCATCACAAAAATGCTAATTAATCCGATAACCACTATGAATAACCCCTCTGTCATCAATTAATTCAATAAAATATTATAATAATTGCGGATTAATTAATTAATTACTTCCTCAGTTCTAAATTATCCGTTCCAAATTTTCTAATTATATTTCTCATTTTATTTATCTTTTTTCATTAATCAAGAACAAACAATTATTTTTTCATGTTTTACCCTTTGCATTAATTACTTTTTTTTCAAATTAAAATATAAATATCATTTAACAAGAGTATTATGGTAAACTAGTCATGTTATTAATTATTTTTCTTAATCAATGTGTCATCTCAATTTGGGACGAATAATTTAGTCCGGAAGTTGTTAACCGACACGTGGTTTGGCATATATTGTAACGCCATTAATCCTATAACAGACACGTGTCATTTTGTCGTGACGTGGACCAATCGGGTCATGGAAACGGATCGTATCTCGACCCTTACTCTCAACCACGAATTCTGATACCCACTCTCTTAGCTATGTGACCGCAAATTTGATCCGCGTTGCCACGTGTCAATCACGCCTGACACTTATTTACATAAAAATAATAAAAAATATTAAATTATTCCCGAAAAAAAATTTCAAAGCAAAAACAAAGCTTCTTCTACTTTCTCTCTCTATCCAGAACCTCCGAGATTTGTCTTTACGACCATCAAATTAGGGTTCTATTGCTGTCTTTTCGCCGTTAAGCTACCGATTTACTGCTGAAGTTGTTGAGTTTTCCGGTGACATCGGTTTTCAGGTGAGTTTATCCGTTGGATCTTTTGTGAACTGATATTTGCTTGGTTAGCCTTTGCTCTTCTTAATGGATGAAATTCAGCAATAAGATTTTTCAGCTTCTGAACTGATTGAATAGTTTTTTTTCACTAAGAAAAGTCAAGTTTTTCCATAATTTCGCTGTTTTTTTGTTACTTGATTCATGGCCTTCATATTTGAAGCTTTGAGAAATTTGTGTGAAATAATTTTTGTTGTATATTTAGGATTATTAAAAAGTAGGAACAGGAAGATGATGTTCTTCAATTGAAGATTTTTCCCTAAAAAAGTCAATTTTCCCTTAGTTTTACTGTTTTTTTATTACTTGAATCACGGCCTACAAATTTTGCAGCTTTGAAATTTGTGTGAAATCACTTTTGTTGTATATTTACGAATCTTAAAAAGTAGGAGCAGGAATGAAGTTCTTCAATTGAAGAATTTCCCCTAAAAAGAGTCAATTTTTCCTTAATTTTACTTTTTTTTAATTACTTGAATCACGGCCTTCAAATTTTGAAGCTTTGAGAAATTTGTGTGAAATTATTTTTGTTGTCTCAGAAAGATTGTATATTTAGGATGATTATAAAGTAGTAGTAGGAAAATGATTTTCTTCAATTGATTCTAATGCTTTATTTTCCCCATTTGTTGATATGGCTGATTGGTGAATGGAGATAAAGGGAGGATTTGGGATTTGAATATGAAATCCGATCAGTGTGTTGCATGTGGATTAAGTGCTGGTTAAATATCTCAAAGGAATGTCAGATTTGCAGCTATACGAGGTAAGATTTTCTACTTTCTGATGAGTGGTGGGTGTATTTTTATTATTCAATGCTCTTTTTGACTGTTATTTACTCTGCTTCTGCTAGCAAGCGGATACGTTGAATTTGCCTTAATTTGGTGTGTCCCAGAGATTAGATTCGTTTAAGTCTATATATGTATCCTTTGATGATAAATTATTGGGGAAATGGAGAAGTTTGGTACGTACTTTGAACTCAATTAATGTGGTTAAGTGTAAGTAATTGGTTTTCTTTACCAGTTAATTCTGCTCAATGTGATTTTATTGGAGGAAGTAGATATTAGGATCAGATGTTGTACGTGAAATTCAAATTGTCTTTCTATTATCATAATTTGGTGCTCTACTAACTAAAAATTGCATTTTTCCTGCCTAAAGTTCCAGAAATTTGGATCTCATGTGTTTACTGTGCCAAAAGGCCAGAGTAGCTGGCGTACAGTACTTACCTCTGTACTTCTTACATTTGGTCCTCGTGAAAAATGAAAATATGAAAATTAAGAGATGAGAAG
Source organism: Capsicum pubescens (assembly GCA_030864215.1). Taxonomy (NCBI): domain Eukaryota; kingdom Viridiplantae; phylum Streptophyta; class Magnoliopsida; order Solanales; family Solanaceae; genus Capsicum; species Capsicum pubescens. The sequence continues at coordinate 263,971,511 of CM061545.1, read as the reverse complement.
TCATGATCTCTGTGGATTGACACTTCCTCTGTCCTCTTTCAAATAAGAATTACTAAGTATATGCTTGTTTTCTCGAATACGCTGTAAATTAATGGAACATAGCCTGCTTTTGGAATTCATTACTTTTCACCTATTTGACCATGTAGTAATAATTAAGAAGATGTAACAAAAAAAGAGTTGTCTTCGCTTATTCCCTTTTAATGCCTGCAATTGTCTGTGATTGGCATAATTAGTGAATACAAACAAACATGTATTAATTTTTTAAATGAACTACACGGAAGATATGCCAATGGAGATCCCTGCAAATGCTGTTGCTTTACGGCAGGAACTTCTGAAAAAGTATATGTGAAGGTTTCAGGGTATAGGTCGTGGAGATGCGCCTCAAAAGAATTTCCAAAGAAACATTTATTGGTCTACCAGTGAATAATGTGGAATATTACCTTTATTTTTGTGAAATGGTACATGACAAAACAGATATGAAGGTTGCTCTTACATTTTAGTTTTGACTGATCAGATACATAACATGCTCTTGAAACAAAGATACAAGCCTGAACCATGACATCAAGTCATGGATGTGAAGGAATTATGACTTTTTTTTAATTGAGACTAAACTATTAGATGTCTGTCTATAGCACGGCCCCAGGGACTGAATTGTTAGATGTCACGGCCCCAGGGCTTTGATCTAGTGATAAGACCATAACACCTAGCAAGTGATGTGTGGATTAGGCCCCACATCTTGATTTTGTACCCTGCCGCAGAAAAAAGCCTGGTATAAGTGGATAAGGGTGGGTAATCATGTAAAAGTTTGGATCTGCAAAGTTTTTCCAGGTCCTAGTTATAAGAAAAGAGACTGCAAACGTTATAGTACCGAACAACCTAGAGTTCCTGATTGATATTAACTAAAGAAAATAAGAGAAGTCCTAAAACAATTAGGAAACAATCACCCGGGGATTAAAAAACTAGTAAGATAACTACTTTTTTTTTTGGCCCTGCTAAAACAAAACCTAGTAAAATAAGAAGACTCCTAAACTACCTAAGAACTAAAGAAGGTTCCTATAAATCAGATAATTCGTAGCATGAACAGTATATATATAATAAAACTGTAGCATTAACAGTTACTTTAGATCCATCGGTTCCTGAATTATCAAGTAGAGTATACTGAATTTTCCTGTTAGTCGTACTTTGGCGGTAAATGTAATTTTTCTAGCCTTATAAAGAGGTATACAGTAACTGAGAGTGCAGCATTATCTTCTTCAGCATCTTCCATATGTTATTTCTTTTATAAAAGGTACAACACATTTTTCCGAAACAATGTCGTCCTTCTTTTTCCTCGGCTGACTGCTTCCCTTATCGATTATCTTTCATGCTTCGTGAGTATCTTAGATTCTCTCTCCTCAACGACAAGTAATAAGAGCACATTTAGCAGTGAGTTGATTCCTTCTCATCTTCATGTACCTCGTTTTTCTTATAAAAAAAAGGTTACCCCTTACCTATACTGATAGAAACATGCACGTAATAGTCGAGGTATGATAAGTTGTCTTAGTCAGCACCATTATATTAAAGTTTCTGTCATCTCACTAAGCTGCCTTTGCTTCATTTGTGACTTCATTTTTTGGTCAGTTTGGTGAATCTTAGCTAGTTCCTTCGGTGTTTTCGACCTATATCCTTGTACGATACAGAGAGCATTCGACGCTTATCCGTGCTTTATCATTTGCTCATATTACAATATTTAAATTCTAATTTTGAGTTGCTCATTTTATGGAAGTATCCTCTGCAGTTATTACAGCTAAAATTCTGTAACTGGTGTTACAGCTTGATGATATATCTTGGGATGAGGTCTGCCCGAATGATGATCATATAGTGCCACATCCAAGTAGTCGACGCGCCAATGAACCACTCTCCCAGAATGATAGCCGTAAGAAACCTCGCCATGAAGTAATTGGTTTAACAGGTAATGGAGGCGATCAATCTACTGTTAAATATGCTAATCAGCAAAAGGAGCAAGTACTGAGTAATAGAAACCCCCAAATGCTGGAAAAGGACTCATGGGCTGATGCACCTGATGGTGCATTCTCTTCTCCACGTGAAAAAGTCATAGTTGGAGACGTTTCAAGCTTACCATCTGAGAATACCAGGACATCCAATTGTTGCATCAAAAGTAATAATCTAGAATCCATTGAGAGCGAGTCCTCTCCTAATGGTTGCACTCTAGATGACAAGAATGCTGCTGTGGGGGAAAACTCTTATAACTATCCACTTGGTCCCATTTCTCAGGCTGATGATGATCTCAGTTTTCTTGACAATAGTTGTGAGGATAAAGACTCTAATGATCTCTTATATTATAACTGGCCTGAGATAGAGACCTTTGAGGATGTTGACAGGATGTTCAGGTAATGGCTTTCTTTATTTCCAGTCAAATGGACTTTAGTCATCCTCATTTCATCCTTTTTAAGGGGGCAAGATGTGAACAAAATTTGTAAAAATGAGTTCTACCCATAACATCTATGTCATCTTTTGTTGTGACTAGATAAAGCGAATAGTCTGTTTAAATACACTAGCAATTGTAATGCATTTCAGGAGTTGTGATTCGACATTTGGATTTGGACCTGGTAATGAAGATGACCTAGGTTGGCTTTCATCATCAGATGTTATTGAAGGATCTGGAGATGGATTGACGTCTGGTTTTAAGTTTCCATGTCCAGCATCCAGTGCACTTGGAATTACATCCGCTAGTCATGAAACATCAAATCCAAAGGAAACGAACATTTCAACTGATAATTCTGGAACTGAGAATCAATCACTTGGCTATAATGGCACTTCGTGGTCCTCAGAGAAAAATGAATCCGTGAATCTGAGTCATTTGTCTTATTTAAATGGATCAAGTAATTTAGAGTGCAAATTCGTACCTGCCAAGAAGGTAATGTTTCTGTGAAATATCAATTTTTTAAATCTTTAAAGTCATATCATGCGTCTGCTTACCGGAAAGGTGGTTGTTTTGAAGAAGGCTGAGGTACATAGTGGTGGAGTCCAGGTCGAGATTGCATCTAACAACCAATCAAGAATCAACAATAATATAGTGGTGAGTAAAGAATGGATGGTTAGTTCTAATTTAGGCACATTCTTCCTCTTCAAGTTTTAGTGTGATGATGAAGGAACAGATCCTGAATTCTGGATGATAATGTCTTTGAATATCTTCAGCTATTCTATTACATGCGTTGATCCTGATCTGAACAATTATTCATCTTATTTTTATTTTTTTATGGCTTCTTCTTTCCAGAATAGCATGCAAAAGAAACACTCCAAGCACCAGAATCGCTCTGAGGGTAAAAGAAAATCCGGTTATCTAGAAAATGGAGACACACTCAATTACACTGATAGCCTTCCAGAAGAGAAAAATTTGCCTTCTGGAGCCGTAAGCATTCAAGCGAATTTCGCATCTGCAGGTGTCCTGCAGCAAAAGCAAGCTCAAGATCCTGATTTTGGCTACTTGGGTGGTAGCTTCTCTTACATGCATTCAGATTACGGTCATTCAGATGGGAGTGCTCTCCATCCAACTCTACCAATTTTAAAATATGAAAGCAACGGTCTCGTGTCTCTTTCCCCCAAGGACTCTTATGCATCAAATCAGGTACAGTCCATGGAGGGTTCTCCTGATCCTTCTTTTCAGGTGGTTGGTATGACAAGAAATGAAAAGGTGGATAAGTTATTCAATCAGTCTGGAGTTAAGGTTGAAAATAACCGTGATTTTGAAGGGGTTGGCATAAGTATTCCCACTGAATTAGGATCCTCAGTTGTACAGGAGTGCTCTTCTATAAATTCTGGGTTGGATGAAATTTCAGAAGAAGCAGCTAGTTTTCATCAGCTTCAACGTGTCATGGAACAGGTAGTCAGTCCTCTATTAAATTAACTGTCTTATGATCTTTGTCTGCAGTGATGATGAACTTATTATGAGTTTAAGCTGCAAAAGATTTAATTCAACTTTGCATGTCTACTTACCCTTATATGCGTGTTCAAGGAAGGGACGGACACACGTACATTGAAGCGGTGTCACACGACACTGCTTTGTTGGAAAATTTTGTTAATATACATATAAACAATAGTCTGAAACAGTATATTTACTGATAATTAGTCAGAAGCAGTATATGCATGATCAATGACTCTAATTAACAACATGCGTCCTGCGGTTCTGGTGGTCCGGAGCTTCAGTTTTCATGCTTGAAGTCAGCGGTCGATTCCCTCTATGTTTACATTTGGAACTCAAAATTGTTTTAAAACTGTCGTGAGAAAGGGATAGAGATTGTAGCATGTAAGGATCGATCTCTGCTCTTATCCTGGCTTATAAAAATGGTTAAAACCTGTCCAACCATGAATATTTTGTGTTAATCAATGCTGTCAAAAATAATTAACTTGAGCCCAAAATTTTACATTACTCTCTTTTCACCCGAAAAAAAGAATTTTTTTCTCTGTTTTTGCTGATGTTGCTTACTATTAACTTGATGAGTTCAATGGATTCAGTGTTTAATTTTGTTGAAATTTTATTATTTTTCACACAGATATCAGTGTTTAGTGTTAAATATATCTGTATAGATACGTCACATTATCAGTCTACCTTGATAGAGTATTTCATCTTATTATAGTTCGCGTGGGATGAAGTATATCAAAGATTTACTGCTTACTCTCTTGTAATTTCACATACTTAAAAGGGATTGTTCTGATTGTCAGATAGGTGTGATATAACTTGTTTTTGCATGCACACTTAAAGGGACTGTTCCGATTGTTTAAAGGTGCGATATGGCAGTTCACTTGTGTTTTCTGCATACTTCAGGGTGATTTTTTTCGTGCATGTCACTGTTGCAAGAGGTAAGCAAGTGATCAGTATATCTAGGTGGTTGAATACTTCGTCAAGGCGCTGCAGTCATATTTTGGCTCTTTTTTGGTTGATTATGCAGAAACCATCCTTCACATGACATATGATTTAAGTATTCATATTTTGGCTCTTTTTTGGTTGATTATGCAGAAACCATCCTTCACATGACATATGATTTAAGTATTGTCTGGTAATTGTTCATTTGTTGGTCAAGTACGCTTTGGCTAGAATGGGCTTGTTAGCAGATTTACTGAAAGTGGGTCTTCAATGTTGTACCTGTAGTTGAAATTGAGTTCTTATATCTACCTTCTTGTAAATTTTACAATGTTGAACTTTCTTTGTTTAGTTGGATATAAGGACAAAGCTATGTATAAGGGATAGCTTATACCGGTTGGCCCGGAGTGCTGAACAAAGGCATAGGCATGCTAATCTCAATATTGGCTCTGGAGATGATACTACTGGACCACTGGTTAGCGAAGGAACAAACAAGTATGGATCTGTTTTGAATATCTGCATTTATATGCATTAGTTTCTGCATAGCTCGTTGTCTTGGCTCTCTCATATTACTTCTCCAATACTGCTTTTTGTTTTGTTAATTAATCATCTGATATTAGTTTATATAGTTGATTGTTTACGTAATTTGCATCATTGTTGAGCTTGGATTTGCGTAGTTCATCGATTACATGTTCGACGAGTGATTGAGTACTACCCCAACTCTAAGTAGTAGCATCCTTAATTTAAGTCTATTACTTCTGTAGAGTTGTTTGTCCATTGAATTATGTTTTGCAACAGAAGAGTTTGTCTATGCAAGTTTATTTTAGAGATTAGCCACTGACCAAGGTGAAGTTGATAGTATGGATTGGAATTGTACCAGCATTACACATCTTTATAAAAAGAGAATTGTACTAGTTCCACAAGTAGAAGATCAATAATGAAAATCAAAGAAAAAACTAAAAAGGTAATTTTGAATGATTGCTTGTGGTTTGCAAACACTGCAGCTGCTCCTGTTTGTGATAGGCAGATGATCTGCCCCAATGCCTTCCTGCTCTCATCCAAAAATGAGCAATAGTTTTTTTTCTATGGAGAAATAATCACTTGATTAGAGAGAGTGGATTGATCGTATGAGATTAGATGAATCAATACCTCATAAACTGTACAGGAAGACAGTGATACTTGAACAGAAAATTGATGCCTGCTGAACAGTTCTTAACTAGTTTTTAGGGCCATCTGCTATTAGTCAATAGCTCTGGGACGATTTCTTCTTTGAATGCTCAAATTTTGGTGCTAAGAATAAGATCTTTAAACTGGTAGTTTTTTCGATTCTACCTCAAAGTTCTGAAAGGTGACTAGTGTGGAGCAGAAGCGAGGATTTAGCTCAGTAATAGTTTTCACTTAAACAGCATAAGTGACGATTTAGCTCAGTAAAGAGTTGGTATATATACAGTAGATAAACTGTACAATATAAATGTGGTACATAAAGTGATGATAAAAAAATTGATGGTTATAATTTCGTATATCAACTGTAGAATATAAATGCGTACATAAACTTGCCTATAAAAAAATTGATAAATGGCTTACATAATCGAGTGAAGATGTTTGAATGAGTTTTATGCACGACATGTCTCAGTTGACTGGACAGTAGTGCAGGACCGTATGTTATCTGAAAATCTGGCGGGTTTTTTTCATTATTAGTCACTGTATTATCAAAAGACGGTTATACAAGACCATACCGAGTTGGAAAAACCTTGGATAATATGTCTAAGTCAGAGACCAGTTTTAATTGTGGCAGGGGTGCTGGGTTCCTTTGGGGGTGGGGGGTGCAGCAGCACGTGTAGTTAATATGTTTTTTCCCCAGCATCACTTTTTGGTCAGTAATGTTTAATTGGTTGTATTTTCAGGTGCACGGGATATATAGATATCGAAACAGACACAAATCCTATAGATCGATCTATTGCACATTTGCTCTTCCACAGGCCTTCAGATTCAGCTGTTACCCCTGCCCGTGATTCCTCGACTTTGAAGTCGCCTTCAATGGTAAGCTTTTCTTATTTCCTATGTTTATGTTTAAGTGTTTGCTATGTCAAACCTTACCCTGTAAAGAATCAATTGGCAGATTCATGGGTCGTCGTCTAGCACACCAGTGATGAGTGAGAACTTGATCTCTCATGGAGAAATTGCACCTCAAACAGATGGAGAAGTTGCTGATCATTGACCAAAATCATTTAAGAAGCAAATGGTGTGCGGTCTATTTTCAGTTTGTGGGGGGTTTCACGTGCAGAAATTATCAAGATCTCTTGCAAGGGACCTTTATGTTTTCAATGTATTCTCAGGGACTGGTTTCTGGTCCATGTGAGAACACATCCTTGTATGAGCTTTCACAATCAAGTTATTGTAGTTTCACTCTAACCTTTCCACACTCGGAAGGCATACACAAACAACTTTTTCCTGTGTATACGTAGATTGAACCAACTGACTCTTTTTGCTGTTTGTAAGTAGATAATACCTGGAAATTTTCCGGAAGATGTTTGCGAGTCTTGAAGTAGCTCATGGTCTGTTCCTTCGTCTCTGTTCTCCCTTTTTTTGGTTAAAGTTAATTCGTAATTCATTTCATCATGATATCACCCCTACACAATTTAACTCGATCGCAATACAAGAAAGATCACCTCCTTTTATCAAATGCAAAATGAATCACGTGTGTCAAATTTTGGTCAATTTTATCTAATATCAAAAGTGCCTACTCTCTTTCGATTGATTTCTAGTTGTTTAGGATTAGGATACCTTGTCATTAACGGCAAACTCAACTGGAAACAATTACACAACTAATTAGCTTTTAATGCCGGTTCTGTTTTCTCCTGTCTCGATGCTCAAGTTATCTCACTGTGTAGTTGAGTATTATTTGATGCACCCGCACAAAATTATCAACATTATGTTTGCATATATTTACACAAATGAGTAGTAGGAAACAGTGTTCACAAAGAGAGGTGAGTGGTGGCAGATACTTTAGTACTTATTCTTAACAGAGCTTGTTTCATGTAGTTTTGTCAACAAAAGCTGTCTGATGAGATGTAGTGAGATGGGAAGAAGGCTTGGATGGGCAATGGGGCCAAACAAAGGCACCCATAGCGAATTTTCGCTTGTTAGCCAAGTCGCCGTTAGCAGGTAAGCCATATTCAGCAAGAAGCTTGTCGATCATCCACTCAGGCATGTGCTGGTAGTCCTCTTTGGTATACCTTGGATAGTGCAGAGGCATTTGGAAGCAGTTAACGCCAGTCTTTTTCTTGCTATCCATCACGTTCTGTCTTGCCGCCTATAATGAATGTTGGAACTAAGATGGCTGATTTTAAGTGAATGTGAAAGTAAATACTATATAAGCATGTCAAATATCACAACGCAAGGATGGAGTGATATACCTTCCCATAGCATCCATTTTTGGCACCTCGTGTGCTTTCAACTTTGAATGGTCATGTATATGAGCATGTGCGTGTCCATGCGTGAAAAATGGTAAAAAGGTAGCTGAAGCCTAAAAATGTGTTGAGCCATGAGTCGATTCTCAATATTTAGGTTCTATCAAAAATAATCTCTCCAACTCACAAAAGTAGAGGTAAGATCAACATACATCCTACCCCCTCATATCTCGCTTGTGAATTACATTGGATATGCTATTATTTTAGTTTTGGGTGGAAAAACTAAAAAATAATACAATGGAGTGTGTGCTATCGTTGAAGACCATAAAAGAAAAAAAGGTTTCCATATGAATGAGGTTACTGATGAGTCTGTTAAAATAATTACACGAAACGTATCAAGTTTTTACTGTATGAGAAATAATTATTATCCAAGAATTTTGACATTGCTGCATGTAAAATGAAAAAGTCAAATGACTCAAGCTCGCATATTAGGAATGTTTCCCATCACAAATATTATATCACCTCTTTAATTCTTCTATCTTTGGGAATGAATCACTCTACCATATTTAAAATATAAAGTAGCTTGAATATGTGATCCTAAAATATGATAAATATTTGTACGATTATAAAAAGTTGTTATTGAAGGAAAGTAGAAAACTGAAGTTACAAACTATTTTCAAATTTAAGGAAATCATTTGTCTTATGAAATAATGATAGTGAATTAGAATCACCTACACAATTAAATTAGGATGAAAAAAGTATATTAGGCCAATCCAATTGGCAACGGATCAAAGAAAAGTAAGTACTCCATCCGCTTTGATTTATTCCTCTGATTTTGATTCGACATATATTTAGAAAAAAGATGATTTAAATCTTATAATGTTAAATTAAATATATATTTTTAATCTTATAATTTAAAAGTATTTAAAAGTTTGGGTATTTGAATTAATTTATTTTTTATATATTTTTAATTTTTAATAATTTTTTATTTTAAAAATATTTGACAAGATAAAAAATGTTTTTAAATGCTTTATTTTAAACTTCAAAAATATTTTTTAAAAAATAATCCAAAAAGCCAAAAGAAGCCCATTCAAACACAGCTAAGAAAGAAAGAAAAAAACACAAAAATATAATTTTTGAAAGGAAAGCATAAAACAAATTGAAACCAAAAGGACAGTAAATGAAACTACGGAAATACATGTCAAATATGAATGTTGACCAGCTGACCATTGCCTCTACTATCAATCAAAACGATTTGTTGAATCCAAAGAATCTCCCCGTACTACTGTTTTAATAAAAACTTCGGCACCCGCATTAAGCCCCGGCCCAATCGTTAAACCCAAACCACCAATTTTGCTCGCCGGCGCCGGCGGTGTACAAACTCATCTTCTGAATCTAAAACATCTTCGTTGCATTCAAACAATTTGCGTTGTTCGCTTCGAAGTTCGGTTATGAAATTAAGGTAAAAGCGGTAGAAAATGGAGAGAGTGTTTAGTAAGCTTCGGAATTTGGACGCTTATCCTAAAATCAATGAAGATTTCTATAACCGTACGCTTTCCGGTGGTATTATTACCCTCGTCGCCTCCGTTATTATGCTCGTTCTCTTCATCAACGAGCTCGGTATGCATTTCTCATCTCAAAAGATTGTTTTTTTTGTTTATTGATTGGAATGATAATAGAACGGAACGGTCAGCTGGTCAATGGATTTATTGATTTATTTAATTCGTTTTGGATCGAGCTGTAGTTGATTTATTGATTTTGTTTCTTGTGGCTCCAGAAACTTGCGAAACTTTGAGCAAGATGTATTTTTTTCATCGTATTAATATAGAAGGATTGCAATTTGTAGTATTTTTCATATGGTTTTGGACATATAAATTTTGAATTATTCTAATTCGATTTAGCTTTAAAAGTTGCCAAATTGATTCTCATAAAGTGAAATGTGACAAGTAAAAAGGGTCGGAGGGAATATTTGGTAATTAGATTAGTACATGGATATTGTTTGTCCTGTGTGTCGCTTGTTCCTTTCGGGGAGTGTATTGTGTTATTCGGTACGTGTATGTTGTTTGTCCTGTGTGTCGATAGATCCTTTCAGGAAGTGTATCGTGTTGATCGGTACATGTGTATTATTTGTCCTGTGTGTCAATAGTTCCTTTCAGGAAGTGTATTGTGTTGATCGGTACGTGTGTATTATTTGTCCTGTGTGTCGATAATTCCTTTCGGAAAGTGTATTGTGTTGATCCATTTCAGGAAATCTTTTCCTAGGGAAAGGTGAGTAGGATAAATTGAGAACCAAGGTTATTGTGGATAAAGGAGAGGAAATTATTGCCTACTCTTACGTCTCCTGCCACCTCTCTTAGACGGAGTTAACAATGATTTTGTGGAATGTAAATACAGGGTACTATGTGAATGATTGTGGCTTGAATAATTCTTACTCTGGGAGATTGTAGTGATGGAATGATATTACATCATTATTGAGTTGTGAGTGGTAAGTAAGAGAAAGGACCTCTTTAATGAGTATGCACTGTTTTGCATCAAGAAAAACTGAAGAACATATATCTCTTTTAGTTGGTGTTTATTGGTTTAATGAGATCGGCAGATAATATATTCCACTTGTTGACAACTTCGTGACTTGTTTTTGAGCAAGTCTGGGGCCAAGTGTGTCATTGCTAGTAGGTAGGAGGATTTTGTTTCGTTATCCATGCCAGTAGCTTTAGTGCTACTATTGTTTCAGAGTGTGTTACCTTTTGTCGTATTACTTGGTTAGTCTTGTTTATGTTATTATTGGGTGTGGTAATTCCTATTGTTTCTTGTTCCTTTACTATTTCTTTTCTAGATTGTTTTGTCTTGAGCTGCGGGTCTATCGGAAACAACCTCTCTATCTCAACTTTGAGGTAGTGGTATGGACTGGGTACGCTTACCCTCTCCAGACCCCACTTGGTGGGAATACACTGGCTATGGTGGTGTTGCTGTTTGGAGCCAAGTGGGTGATAACTCTATCAGTTAAAGATCTTTTCTGCTCCTAGATGGGTTGTAACTGTAGTTAACTCTTATCAGTTAAAGATCTTTTCTGCTCGGAGTACTATTTCAGCATGTCCATGGTGGTGTTACAGAAGGAAAGTAATAAAATGTTTTGAGGGAAAAGTTATAGCTGTAAATATTATAGGTGCATATGTTCATTGGCATCTGGTGCTAGCTATAAGGTATATTCGAGGGAAATATCATGATACACTTTATCAGCTCATTACATCATTGATATTTTGTACAAGGGGAACCCCTTTTTTGTAATTCTCAGTGCCGACATAGTGCGTTGTAGCTTATGTAATTAATACTTCGGCTTGCTTTGGAAAAAGAAGAATGAAAGAAAGAGTGGCTTACTCATGAGTGTACATTATGATTATGGTGATTCTGTAAAGTCAAATTGGAATTATCAAAAGTTTTTTAAGTAAAAAGATGCAACTATAATCTGAAAGTACCTGGGGAAAGACTCCTACTTTTAGACTAAACATCCTGGGAGCTCAAAGAATCTTTTTTGATATGAGTAGAGTTTTATAGAATTTTTTGTCTTTTAGAATGAACTCCTACTTTTGGACTAACATGCTACTAAGCATTTGGGAGTTCTAAGAATTTCTTTTGATAAGAACACAGTTTTATAGAATTTGGCATCACTTTTGGGGACGAACACCTACTCTTGGACTAAACATGGTATTAAGCATGCTGGGTGTTCAAAGAATTCTTTTTGACAAGAACAGAGTTATATAGAAGTTGGGGACAAAATCCTACTTTTGAACTAAATATTCTACTAAGCATGCGGAGTTCAAAGAATTATTTTCTTTTGATAAGAACCAGAGTTTTATAGAAGAAGTATTTCATTTGTATATATTATTGTTTCATATAGGTATTGTGTAAGTGCGTTTGTAAATGATTTTATTCATAAGTTTTTTCCTCGGTTAAATTTTGTTTGGAAGCTTTATGATTTTTCGAAAAGCAATATTTTCCTTAAAAACTTGCCATGGGTTGTAGTTTGTTTCAGATTTTATGCTTGAAGATCTTACCATTTTAGTTACTTGACTGCTGAAGTCAAAGATCATGTATCACCGCATAGCTACAAATTAGTGCTCATATGGTCAATACAACTACTCCATGGTTACTTCAAGGAGTGAACATCATCTGTTCATGTATTTAATTTTTATGACAACCAGAATTTCTTGTTCATTGATCTTTTTCCACCTCTTCATTTGCAGGATTATATATCCACAGTCATACTGAAACACAGCTCGTAGTAGATACTTCAAGAGGAGGAAAATTACATATACATGTAAAGTTCACTGCCTCCTTAAGATGTCAAGTTGTCCTTTATATATGATCTCTGAGAGCATTTTTCTCCCTTTATTTTTCAAGATTTTATGCTTTCTCTGGTTTTATCTTGGCAGACATAGTAGCTAAAAGTGTCTTTTCAGACCAGTATACTTCAGAAAAATGTGCCTGTGAAATTTGATTTTTCTGTTATTTTAGATATAGGCTAAATGTATCTTTTGTTCTTCAAGCAGTTTGATATCACTTTTCCAGCTGTTCCATGTTCACTGCTCAGTCTTGATGCCAGGGATATTAGCGGAGAAGAACATTTTGACATAGTATGTGATCCACATATTCTTGCATTTTCTTTCTCTTCTACTGTAATCATTACGTCACTGTGTTTCTTTATCCTTGAAAACTCATTTTTTTTTCTTTCTAAATTTTAAATAACTTGCAGCGACATGATATATTCAAAAAGAGGATTGACTCCCATGGTGCTGTTATTGAAGTCAGACAAGATGGAATTGGTGCTCCTAAGGTTTGTTGGTGATTGATACTTTATGTTCTGCAGTATTCCCTTGCATCTTTATCTACTTATTTAAATATGAAGGCACATGTGTTCATGAATGTATGGACTTCCGCTTTCTGGATATAATAGACTCTGCTGCATTTATTCGATGTCAGCTATCTTAATGTCTTAGAGTATAGTGATATTTCATTATGAGTTACTTGCATGGTGATACCTAATGTCCTTCCATGGGTCTTGCTTTGTTCTGGTTTACTGTTTGCTTCTACTTCACTAACCTCGTTGCTCTCTCTCTCTCTCTCTCTCTCTCTCTCTCGGTGTAGATTGAGCGGCCTTTACAGAGACATGGTGGTCGACTTGAGCACAATGAAACATACTGTGGATCATGCTTTGGTGCAGAAACGGTACTTTTTCAACTTCAGCTAGGCTTCTCTATACCTTCCTTCAATTAGCCAGCTAAGATAGTTGCTGGATTTTAATGATATTAGTCTATATTTATCCAAATGTACATTTCCAGACTGGTGAACATGAACTCTTGTTTTCATCTAAACATTACCAATTAATCCCTTGAAAGAACATAGTGCCAAAGACTACATTCGATATATTTTACATCTATGTCTCCAATGTATTTTGCAGGCAGATGATCAATGTTGCAATTCATGTGAAGAAGTTCGTGAAGCATATCGAAAGAGAGGTTGGGGGATGACAAATACAGATTTGATAGATCAGGTTTGCAGTCATGTTCAATTTTCTAGCTGAAATTCAGAATATTAAGTGCATTTAAGAAAGACATGTGCATTCATTTGCTTGTTGACTATTATTAGACCTCTAATGCAAAAAAACAATTGTCGACAAATTAGTCAATTTAGTGTCATCAAGTAATTGACAATCATATTTCAACCGGTTTCTTTTGTATTCGCTTGTGCTTCACCACTCCATGAGGGGTTTTGGGAGAAGTCAGGGACAGTTCAATTAAATAGTGAAAGGGAGTATACAGTGTTATTGTTCAACACAACATAGTGTGAAGGTAGAGATTTTTAAGTCGCATAGTGGTAAGGATGAATAAAATGGGAAGTAGCAGAGGAGGCGCTGATAGTTTTATCATATGTATATATATATATATATATATATATGGAAAGAGTATGTTGCTTCGGAATCAATGTTACTAACGAACTTGCTCTTCAGCAGTTACTCTTTTTACTTCTACGGTGTTACTTATTTGATATTTTAATTTGTAGTGTAAAAGGGAAGGTTTTGTCCAAAAGATCAAGGATGAAGAAGGTGAAGGATGTAATATCCATGGATCTCTAGAGGTCAATAAAGTGGCTGGAAATTTTCACTTTGCCGCTGGCAAAAGCTTTCACCAGTCAACCTTTCAACTCTTCGAATTGGTTACCTTACAACCGGATAATTATAATGTAAGATGCCTTCTATAATTATTTCCTCTTTCTTACAAATAAATTGTTATTAGTAATTTGGTATTTGATATGTTTAGAAATGTTGGCTAACATTCTATTAACATTTTTTATGTCATGCAGATTAGTCACAGGGTAAATAAGTTAGCTTTTGGCGACTCTATTCCTGGAGTTGTAAATCCACTTGATGGGTAATTTCCTTATTCTCTGCAGACTCTTGCTATGTTTCGCTGTGAACTCATGTCTACAGGTCAAGTTTAACTTGCAGTTACATGGTTATTTTGAAGTTTAACATGCATTTTCCGAACTTATATGTCACCGCATCATTACGGACTGCAATTATAGCACTTTAACAATGAAAGCCTATCAGCGTAGAACATTGATTTTCCATGTAATTGCGATTTGGCACATTTGTCTTTCTATTCTGCTGAACAACTATATTTATTGTATTTCTCTACGTTTATTACATACCCCTCCCTCCCTTCCTCTCAATGGGGAAGAGGAAAATGGAGAACATAGTATGTCCATTCTTTTTTTTGGGATAACCATGGTGTTCGGGACAACTTGCACACACCTTGATCAATTCAGGCTAGCATGCATGCACCTCGACCAATTCCACAAGATATCTGTCACCTCCAACCAACAACCAGGTAACTCTGTCCACAAACACTAGGACAGATGGGAAGATATCACCCAGTGTTTTTCAAGCCACTTAATTGACCACAAGGTGTCAGCCCTTGGGTGCATATTTCTATTCTTTTTGATCTTTTGCAATTGTATATTGCCTAAGAAATTTTGGTTCAATTACTTTTTAGGGTTCAATGGACGCAGGAAGCACAAAGTGGAATGTATCAGTACTTTCTCAAAGTAAGTGTTTATGGACATAACATTCGTCCTTTCTGTTTCTTTCTCCTCCTAATTTGCATGTATGTTCGTATGCTTTATAAAACTGGTACAAGGCAGAGAAGGAAATAGAGGAAATTAAGTAACATAATTAAAGAGAAAAGAAGGACATGTACAGGAGAAGCATGGCAACTCAAAACTGTACATTTCTGGCTTCCATGAAGCCAAGACCCTCCTGTAAGTGTAGATAAAGCTGTGTGGGATTCAGAAATACGTAAATGATTTAGTACTTCTCTAAAAATAATTCCATAGGCCTGAATGTGTCTCACGATAAACTAAGCCCAAATAGTGCTCTGTAAACTTATGCTAATTGCATCATTTTTACAATATTTAATTTAAATCATTAGTTGCCGCTTGGATGCCAATCTTAGATGCTACGTCCGGCATGAGTTTGGTGCTTGGCTATTTCTGTTAATAAAAGCTAAATTTAGTTACTGATAGAAAAGTCAATTTTAGTTGTTTTTGAGGGAAAAAATGGTTTCTAAAGAAAAGAAATAAAGATCAAGCAGAAATAGAGGAACTGAAATTAAAAATTATTCATTGTTATGGTTCATAATCTAGAGTGTTGTCTTACCAGCGAAAGACGTTGCATTAGATACAAACACCAATTGTGGCATTATCCCCCCAAGTACCGTTCACAACCAAACTGTGACACAACATATGAATCTTCTACCCATACTTGTGATTTAGTTGGGAATTAATTAGCAGGAAACAAACTTTGTGTTTGTTTCAAAGTTGAGAAAATAAGAATTTGCTAAACGTGTCTGCTGGTGTTTCAGGTGGTCCCTACAATATATAAAGGTGTTAGAGGCCGTACCATTGATTCAAATCAGGTATTCTTTAAACCACTTTCAGATGAACGTCTTGTCTTGGGATTTTTATTAATCCTCCTAATATAGAAGGACATTGGTTGTGTATAGTTCTCAGTGACCGAACATTTCAAGAGTTCAGAGATGGGGCTTTTCCAAACAATTACTGGAGTTTACTTCTTTTATGATCTCTCTCCAATCAAGGTGAAATCTTCCATCCGTTTTCCCCTTATTCCTCTCTATTTTTTGAATTAATTATATAAGTAGAGGCTGAAGTGATGGATAAAAAATATGGGTTGGAGGGGGTTTCTCTCTTTATATATCAATTAGATATCCCAATTTGACAGTACTCTCTATCACGAACATGCTAGCATGAAGGTGAAAACTTCCCATGGGACTACTAGATATTTGAAATATGGTTCAATGCCAAAAGTAGCACAAGAAAGGGATATATGGTAGGGCAGATCACGAGTTCAAAATCATGCTGTCTTAAGTCTGGTAATTAAGTGATCAGAAGTTGCGGGATGGACCTATTATCAGTCGAGTTTTGAAGCCGGAATATGCTGACTTTAAAAAAAAAAAGAGAAGAATCTTGAAATATGATTAAATGTGCATTTGAGCAAGATGGGTTATTCTTCCAATTTGGTTTCTTGTTGCAGGTGACTTTTGCAGAGGAGCATGTGTCGTTCTTCCATTTCCTCACCAATGTTTGTGCAATTATTGGAGGTAACTGTCTGATATAGTATTCAGCTGGTCCTTTTTTGTAATAACGTTACTTGTGATTATTAGAGGATTATCTCATTCTGCGACTTCTGAGGAGAGGTAGAATAGGGGGAATCTGGACATTTGGAAGATCTCTTTTGAGCTGCTCATCTATTCCAAAATGCAATCAGGAATTCTTTCAATCTCCAGATATCAGTTTTCCCATCATTGTGAAGTCATGCTTGATTTGTCATAAGCTTGACTGAGTTACATTGCTTTGCCAACATTTCATTGCGAGTAGGATGTTAACCAGAATTCTGTTCACTACTTCAATAGAATGTTAAACAGAATTCTATCCGTAACTTTGTTTATCCAAATTTTGATTCACGTTTCATTTCAAATCAACAGTATTTTAGTAGTTGCCATGGTCAACCAAGCGATGAATAGTCATTTTCTAGATCACTTTGAATGAGTAATATTCTTTGCTTCTCAAATTTTATTTCGTACAACCTATAGGATACTTACAGCATCATCCTTGTCCCTTTATTCAGGTGTCTTCACAGTTGCTGGAATAGTAGACGCATGTATTTACCACAGTCAAAGGGCCATAAAGAAGAAAGTGGAACTGGGGAAGTTCGGTTAATGGCACTACTGCAAGCTAGTGCTTCATCATCCTCGACACAGTAGCTACTGCATAGTAGTGGATGCTTGTTCATCTCTCTCCATCCTTGGTCCTTCTGATGGATTCTTTTGGTTGTTTATTAATGTATTAGCCTTCCAACAAAAGGAAGACATATGCATCAGGTTTCATAGAGTAAATTACATTCAGAAGGGCAAACTCCACTACCGCAGAATATGACTAGCTTGTGTAATTCCTGCTTCTATTCATTCTCATTTTGCTTCGTCTTTCACCTTTTAAGTTTCGATGGTCTAAAGGAGAGAAATGATTTTTCTGTAGCTCGGATTGGAAGTAACTTGCCGAATGTTTCCCCAGAAACAGAGTAAATTGTAATTTGTGTTACCAGTCGACATGTGCCAATGGGCCATCACATTGATTGTGTGAAATGCACCAGGGAGGCATCACTTATCGAAGCTCGTGATAGGTTGAAACTTTGATTCAGGAGGAAATTTCTTCGTATTTTGGAAATGATTTCTTTAATAGCTAGCTCTGTACCAGCCGACACTCATCAAATTCATATGCCAGTGAAAATATTCCCTCAGAATTTTCGCTGAAATTGAACCAACTTCGGCTAAAGATGGCATCTAAATGAATTCCACCAAGGTTTTCCACCAGATCAGAAAGATGGTGAGAAGCCTACATGGCCAGCTTGAACATAAATGAAAGCCATATTGCAGTAACTGATAATTTGATTGGTAATTTAATCCAGCTTTATGCTGCCTATTTCTCTCTCTCTCTCTCTCTCTCTCTCTAGCGAAGACACCTTAAAATGAAAAATCAAAAAGAATAAGTGTTGCTAAAAACCATCTAATGTGTCGCCCTATCTTGGACATGTAAAATTTGGTTTCATGCTGTCAATTTTACAATAACTTTTTCTTCCTGATGTTATTTGGCTCATCTGTACAAAACGGGAACTGACATGAAAAGAAAAATCATAATAAAGTGGATAAAGAAATTCCAAAAATAAAGTGCAAAAACAATTTTTGTTGCTGCCCAGGATCGAACTGGGGACCTTCAGTGTGTAAGACTGACGTGATAACCACTACACCACAGCAACATCTTGATATCTCCTGTAAGCTTTTTAAAATATATCTCGTTCTTTTTCTTTTACTGAAAATAATAATAAAGGAGCAACAGATCTTCACAGAACTCGAGTCCATTTATAACATGAAATTCAGGGAAATAAGCCTGAAACCATAACTATCTGATTCGAACTTGTAAAGAACAAGAAATGGAAAAACGAACAAATAATCCATTATATTCATTCTTATTTATAGTTATTTTCACAACTACACGGTAAATAGCTCTGTTTGTGTCCATATTCGTAACAAACTTTACAAGTAGTACCAATTAAAGCTCCAACATAGGTTGAATAACTCCAGCACATGTTGTTTCAAAGCCTACACACCAAGCAACTGATCAAAACAGTAAAACAAGAAAGTTTAAAGCGTCATTGCTTTTCGACTTCTTGTTACCATGAAGTCTTCGCACTGTAAACTAAGCAATATGCTTGCATGGGCCAGTCAGAGCACGCACAACCAAAGTTCCTCTGATTGCAACATGAGAAAATGAAGCTCAAACAGTATTATTTGCTTTTCACTGGTAAGCCTTATTACGATTAAACTTCCCCAGCTCAACTCCAGTCAACATGGACACTTTTTTGAACGATTCTGCTATCAGATTTCAAGACCCTTCCACTTGAGAGTTGAGGGAATATCCACTAATCTATCCAAGATTGAAGCTGGTTTATTTGCAGTAAGCGGAAAGCAGCAATTGCAAACCTTATACCAAACTTGGCTTGACGATTGAAAAAGGGTTGGCGTATGAAGACCGTCTTTCTTTCTTCCGGACATGATCATATGAGAGTGAAAGAAAGATCCTACTCCTTTCATTCAACTTCTGAGGGGTTCAAAGTTCAACTCTGCCTCTTTTTACCATGCAAGGTACATGGTTCTTTCTATCTTTCAGCTCCATTCCTATGGGCCATCACACCTTTCACTCGATGACAGTAAGTGTTAGGTATATTTCAAAAGACACAACCAGAACTAAGCTTGACTAACAACTCAGAGTAATTTAACAAATTAATGATTTGTATTACCTGCTTGAAGAGGTAGAAACATTTTGTAATTGCATGCACACCCTCATAATTTAACTTCAACTCTTTTCTTCTTTTCTCTTCCGAGCAAGATATTCATGATAGTCTACCAACTCTTTCTCCAATTTCTCAATAAACTGACTTGTATGCTCCAAAGACTGCTCAAATCGATATTTTTCCAAGGCCTGCAGTTTTAAAAGCCAGCAAGGTAAATCGTCTATTGACTTTAAAATCCTTTTCATTCTCACATACAGGCCGATTCAAGCATGATATCACAACAAAAAAATTTGCATACATTACCTTGTCTTTAGATAGAGTATCTGGAGGCGACATAACATCTGGTTGAACATAATTCTTTCCACGATAAAATATTATGGTATTGTCTGGCTTAATGTCAATAACAATGCCTCTGCTTAGCCGAGTCAGCTCAGCAGCATATTCATGAATCTGCCCAGGCTTGCAAGGCCTGCATGAAACCTTAACTGTCTCATGTTTCTTCCAGTGAAGATGCATATTCAACACCACACCTCCAAATACTCCTCGTCTCCCAACCGGTACATAATTTTTCTTTTTCTCACCAGTGCGCTTCAAGTAAAACTTCTCCTCTTCAGTTAAAATTTCAGGATCTTGTGGTTCATCTGGAGCTTTAGGTACCTCAAATTTTCTCAATTTCTCAATCAACCAAGCTTCCTTTCGTTTTGCCTACAATATACATGCAATAATCAACATAAAAAAGTTAAATCTCATCACTCTTCTATTTCTTTTTTCATCAACATGGAGCATTGCATAAGAAAATGATACAGTTTTCCAAACATGCAAAAGCTTTACTGGCCTGATGTACATATATGGATAAATAATTGTCAAAGATATCAGAACCAGAATTTCATTTTCTTCCTCTTTTCTTTTTAAAGAAAAAAGAAAATATTTACCATACCACCCTCCCTCCAAAATTATAAATTGTTCAAGAAACCAAAAGCCAATAGGAAAAAGGGACGAAAAGAAAAAAATAAATACAGCAAAAACATAAGCTTGCTCACACAAATAAGTCATGATAAGAGAAAAAATTCAAATGCTTAGTAATTTAAACAGGAAAAAACACCGTATAGAGGCAAATTATTCTGTTCAACATATCTTAAACATGGATATCATCACCCTTAATGATTCTGACCTTCTCAAGTTTGTATCTGATCCTAACTTCAGGATTTGGGGATCTCATTTTCTTCTTTGCCTTCAGTCGGTAAAATTTGAGTTCATTCAATTTTGCTTTTTTAGACATTTTAAACCTCTTCATGATACGCTTTGCCTTTGTCTGACCGCCTCTTTTTCCGGCTTCTTGACCAAATCTAAATCTGACAACACCTTTCTCCGTATTCAGCTCTATTGACGGACTGGAGAACCACCTAGCATGGAACCATTTCAAAACGATCTCACGAGATCCAGAAGTTAATGAACTTGGCAGTAGCAAAGTGTTCAACGTAGGACCTTGACGAGGCAATCCGGGAATTAATCTCATTTGGTGATAGCTTCTGGAAATGAAGGAGTTGCCATGACTAAGAAAACGCATAAAGGAAGTATCCTTAGGCAAATGTGCAGGATTCGGAACACTTGGTCCAGAGTAACAGAACATAAGAGGAGCTTCACTGCATGAAACAAAACCAATCAGCGGACAACTAACAAATGCTTAGATTTACTACTCCCTCCATTTCAATTTGTTTGACATACTTCCCTTTTTAGGCCGTTTTAAAATGAACAAACCTTTCCTTTTTTTTTAGCAACTCTTTTAGTTCAATTTTCCACCTGACATATTTTAGACTGACATTTTGATACATTTAACGTATCTTTAGATTAAGACCACAAGATTCAAAATCTACTTCACTCTCTTAATAGTCAAAATAGGTTAAACAAATTGAAATGGAGAAAACAATAAAAAAAAGTAAGAATATTTTTCATCAATTCATAACAAATAGCACAGGCTAAAGATGAAAGTGTTGAATAACCTCAATTCAAAAAGTTAATAAATGTTTTCCTTTTTTTTGGAGTATTGATGTTCATCCTAATTAAGAGTAAAAATATTCACACTTCCATTTGAAAATTTTAAGAATTAAAGTTCTTATAGGGAAATTTCAAAATAAATAAAAACCCTAGGTACTAAAGTGTCTGTTTTTGTGTTTACCTTGAGACGACATTGAAATTGGAACGGCTGAAAATGAAGCTCCGAAACTTGAGGGAAGAGCTTTTCATGCTTTTGTTTACTGCATACATGATTTTCACGGCGGCGAAATCTGGTTGCTCAGCCGCAGCTGGTGAAATTTTGACCCGCCAAATGTACGAGCCCGGCCCAACAACTAAGGGTCCCTGTTGAGAATTGGGTTTCTAAATTGGGTCTAATGCCAAAGCCCATCAAGAATTTTATGGGAAAATTTGGTAAATAATCGGTGGATTAACATCGTTTTAACTCAAAAGTGTTTAGCACTACACTACATAGCCAAATATTTTAGGAAAAAAACATAAACATACACGTTAACTTAACATATTTACACAAATCTCTACCTTTGTAAAGTAATTACAAAAATCCCAACTAATTAAATATCTTAATTGGATGTATCGGAAGCTAATTATGTATCTCGACAGACCCAAAATCGAGAAAAAATATATCGGGAGCTAATTATGTATCTTTATAAAGGAAAAAATGTATATTCGTTGGATGTATCATGTATCTTGACAGACCCAAAATCGAAAAAAAAAAAATGTATCGAGAGCTAATTATGTATCTTTACAAAGAAAAAATGTATTTCGTTAGATGTATCAGGAGCTAATTATGTATCTCGACAGACCAAAATCAAAATTTTCTACAAAATATCGAGATTTTTTGTAATTATGCTCCCGTTGGAATTTATGTTGTTTTGAATATTTTACCTCAGGAAAAATGGAGGAGAGAATATCTTCTTGTTTTTCTATTGTATTCTTTTGCTAGGAATTCAACATTTTTTCTTTTCCTTAGTTCGTTATTGGTTATCCCAAAAATTAAGAATTTTGTTATTTGTACTATCCCTTTTTATTTCGAGTAAGTATTAATTAAAATACTCTAATTATGTTTTTCCTTACTTCATGAATTCATGTTGAATATCCCTAAAGCAAGGGATTCAATTATATTTTATTTCACATTCTTTGGAGTAGCATTGAAAATTGTTTTTTTCATACACGTTGTCTTTAACTTGATACATTAGAGTATCATAATTTGTGTAGAGCGCATTGCACAACTAACTATTGCTGATTATACTAATCTATACTGTATACACATGTATGTATGTATGTATACGTACGGACCAATAGATACTAACCAAACCACAATTCAATCACTTACTTTTTGACAACAGAGGAAAGCATTCCCTAGTCCCTGCACTACTGATTTTTCTCTAAAGCAAGCACGTAATACAGTGATGATGAGAACATTCTATGCTGTCATGCACACTAGGTGCAAGGCCTGTATATATTATGAAGAAACAATGAGTTAATAATTGATATGTTTGTCCTAAATAATAGGCAGCAACGACGTTGTCGAAGTGATCGACCTTACTATTACATGCTAGCTGCATCATACATCTATTCCAAATCATCATGGGATGCTGTTTGTAACATATCTTATCGAGACGGAGTGTCAGTTGCTATGGAATCATCTGTACTCATGGGCAAGGAAAGATCTTCTTCATCTTCCGATTCAAGTACCGCACCACTAATACTTTCCACTTCCCTCAAAAGCTCACTTACCTCCGGTCTTTTTTCCGGAGATTTGTCACAGCACTTTATTGCAACTTGCAGCAACCGTACCCTCCCTGAGTTGGCACTTCTCTGAACAGCTATTTCCGGGTCGAATATCTCAGCTGTCCATTCTTCTCGGACGGCTCTATGAACCCAACTGCAGAGGTCCGCACCGGTGACTCCCGGGGGAGCAGAATGTGCAGAAATTCTACCTGTTACAGAAACAATAGTGTGTACATAAAAATTAAAGTGTTACTTGAGGGGAAACAAAATCAAGATACTTACATTCATTCAGTTGGAGGGAGTATTAGTAATATTATTTTACAATTAAAACTTATAACAAGAATTTCTACGATGTGGAGATTTACACGTGGGGGATTTTTGTCTTTACAAAATACCTAACAGCCATACGTTGCACATATACTTTTGAGATATACTCATATAACAATGGTATACAACAATCTTATGTAGTGCATGTAATTCTTGCTATTGCATGAATATGCTGTACACCCCAAAGATATACTACATATTATTGTTAGATAGTGTATGCAAACATTTGATTCTGCCTAGATAATCATGAAAAAAAGTAGTACCTGTTAACAGTTCCAGGAGAAGGCAGCCAAAGCTCCAGACGTCAGATTTCTTGGACACTTTCTTGGAAGCCAGATATTCGGGTGATCGATAGGAAACCATACGTTGAGTAGCGATGGGAAGGGCAATAAGGGAAATGAGACCAAAGTCAGAGACACGGACATCATCATTTTCATCAAGTAAAACGTTGGTGGACTTTAGGTTGCCATGGGGAACAACTGCGGCAGCTTTGGAGGAGCTGGCATTCAGGTGTAGATGTTCTAGTGCTCGAGTGACACCACGAGCAACTGATAATCTCGAGCTCCATCGAAATGGAATCCTATCTCTCGTCCCTTTTCCTCCTATTATTCAAGCAATGACGAAAAAACTCAGTCCTAGTAGTACTAAATGTAAAAGGATATCACTGGCAGACTAAAAAGGAAAGTGCATCACGTAAGAGATAAGAGTTCAATGAAAAAGCAGACAGTAAGTCAGTAACATACCATGAATGCGGTTGTACAAGCTTCCGTTGGGTGCAAATTTCAAAAGAAGCAGCTTCTCATCCTTTGTATTATAATAACCAAGAAATGGCAACAAATTAGGATGTTTGATATCACCAATAGCTCTTACTTGTCTCACAAATTCATCATTTGCCAAAGGTTTCAAATCCCTCAAACGTTTCACCACAACAGTTGGTCCGTCTACCATCATTGCCTTGTAACAATTTCCGAAATTTCCTTTTCCCAAACCTTCTGCTGATGCTCTCAGTAAATCATCTAATTCAAAATTTATTTCACTTCCTAGTATTATCAATTTTCCTTTCTCTAATTCAACTTCTGATACCATATTACTTCTTGATTCCAGGCTCCTGGTTTCTGTTGGTGTCGCGGCGATCTCAATTTTGCTAGTCTCGATTTTTTCAACATCCGTTAATCCTGTATCCCTTTTTGCCAGCATTTTCTTAAGCTTTTTTGTTTTCTTGAAGTAGTACATGACAAGAAATAAAAGTACAACCATGCCCACAACGTTGATTACTATCAAGATTGGTGTCCACATGGATGATTTTGAACTCTTTGAAGATTCATTATGTGAATCCTCACTTAGACTCTGAGAAGATGAATCATTGTACTTGATGGAGCAAGTTGTGTTAGTAAAAGGAAGACCACATAAATATCTGTCACCTAAGTACGAGGATGGACCAAACTTTTGAAGAGCGATTGTGTTTGGAATTTCACCAGAAAGATTATTGTTCGAGACATTGAAAACTTTTAAAGTTGACTGATTAAAACCGGGAATTGGACCGTTCAATTTGTTGTTCTGTACCTGCAATGACTCTAAGGAATTTAGTGTTAGAAGAGAAGGTGAAATTTCTCCATCAAATATGTTACCGGATAAATCAATGTTCTTCAGATTTTGGTTTTTGGAGAAGTCCATCAAGTTTCCTGATATGGAATTGTTCTTGAAGCTAAGTGTCTGCAATTGAGTGAGATTGACGAGTGCATTTGGCTTCAGTTTTCCAGTAAGGCCAAGATTTTCTAGCACAAGCCCAGTGACTCGACCGTTGATACAGTTAATACCGTGCCAATTTGGAGTGTTATTCATGTAACACATGAGGCCTGTCCAATTCTTTTGGAGCAATTTAGGATTGTTGAGTTCAGCTCTAATTGCCAAAAGCGCGTCCCTCTCTGTGCCATGATAACCTGTAGGAGAACCATCTTCGGCTACGGCCAGGGTACATAATTTCATTATGAAAAGCAAGACAACATAGTACTTGAAGAGACTAGAAGAACCCATTGTTGTTTGTCTAAAGGCATACGGATAAATATTATACATCACGAAGGAAATAAGCTTCGAAAAAAGGGGATATATGTAGTTGACAGCTGTGGGAGGGAAGTTTCATTGTTGAGAGAAGAAAACAATGACGATTGTTACAAGAAATTGGTTGTATTAATTATAAGCTGAGAATCCTAGGAAAGCAGCTAATTACTTCGTTTAACAAGTAGTATAGTACTAGGAACATATTGTTTCTAGCAAAAAGAAGACATTAATCTCAAGGAGAGAGGCTTGACTATGGGGAACCCCTTGGCAGTGTTTTTGTCTAAGAATTTGCCGCAAGACAAGCTCTTTTTTATCTTATTAATTAGTCCAACTGTTCTTTTCTGAAGCCCCAGGAAACCCGCAATCGCTACTCTTCGGGTGCATATTGGATAAGCCCGTTCCTATGCAATAGCCTGCATGCAACCCTAGTGCGATGAGCTCTAATTAAGAAGGTTGTTAGTGTGGGGAATCGATCTTGATGGATTTAGCATTTTAATATTTACTTAGTAATATTAATTTGCTTCACATTTTGGTTATCAATTATAAGCTGCTGACTACTCCACTACTTCATTTTACGTTGGAGGTAACCATTGATTAGAATGTTATTAACTAAATGACATTGATTCTTGGTGCTTTTTACTCCCATCAGTTTTTACAATCATGCAGCAGGTTACTTTGATATGCTAATGGCATTTCATGCCATTTACCCATTCATTTATCTCACTAACTTAAGTGGAGCACTAATCTAAGTGGAGCACTACTTTAAATTGAAAGAATTTTTCACCTATAAATAGACATAGTCTTACATGGTTTGAAAAATACAAGTTAATGTAGAGTTCACAAAAATTAGTCAAATAAGAGAGTTTATTAGTTGAAGCGAGGTGTTTTTATTGTGGAGCTTTGGACTCAACTCTTGTCCAAAGTTGTTGAGTTGTTGTGAGAAGGTTGTTGTATCCTGGAGGGGACAAGTCAAGAAGATTACTGCTGGACCGGTGAAACATTTGCTGCAGTGGGCTTGAATCTCCTTAAAGAGAGCGAGATATCCGCGCCTCAGCCGAAGAAGAAGAATATAGTCTTTTATATTTTCTTCACTTGTAATTTCACCAACAGATCCCAATTTGAAGCCTTATACACAATGACTGGAGTAACATATACCTCAATTCAGGGAACACTGTTGAACAATAAAAAAAATCATCAGATACTTAGCTGCAATCATAAAGAAAAAAAAAAATGATGGCTCAGCACGTACTTATAGTCACCAGTGGTTACTTCATGCTGATTAAAATCCATTCAAGAAAACGAAGCTCAGAGTTCAGAAAGTGCACATCAATAGAAAGGAGCAATAGCAGAATGTAACACCCCGCATTTCGGGCTAGAATAAAAATCATGACTCTGACGTGTTGATAATCCCAGAGCCTTAAATCCTATTCCAATTTGGCATCTTAATCAATTATATAGTATGTGAATCCATTTGAGCATGAATTTAGACCATAGAGGTCCTTCAACTCAAGGACGAGTTGAAACTATTTCGATCGATTAAGTTTTAGTGGACGTTGTAATTTGTGTCAGCTTCCATCGACCATAACTCCCTGTATATGTCGAATTATAGAGCCTACTATGTGTCAAATGATAAGTCTTCGAGTTAACTTTCTAACGATACCAATTTTGCTAAAATCCGACACCCGAGCAAGAAGTTATGGCTTTTCAAAGTAGTATGCGGCGCCTAACCAATTGCACATGGCCACTGGAAAGCATATGCGATAGCATATGCGGCGCCTATGTAAATATAGGCGATATCATATGTGGCGCCTATGTAAATATAGGCAATATCATATGCGGCGCATATCTTATGGTTTCAAGTGACTTAAACACTCCATTTTTGGGGCAAAATGGTCCTTTTCCCACCCTTATTCAGCCATAAACACGAAATTCAATTCCCAATTCTCTAAAATACATCCACATTCATCTAAAAAAATTCTCAAGAACACTCCCAAGGGTTTCAAACTAAAAAACCAAATAAATCAAGATTTAACCGTGGGTTTTCAAAATTGATTAGAGATTCGGAATCCCCAATCCACAGACTTCAAGAAGCACCCATTATTTTCTGAAATAGAGGTACGTGAGGTTTATCCTAAAAACTACATGGGCTTGAAATTTGATAAAAGCATGATTTAAGTTTTAATGCATGTATTTTATGGGGGTTTTGAAAACTATATTATAGATTATGTGTTTCAAAGGTTTAAATGCTATTATGCTTTGTTATTATGGTTTTTCCCCATAAATTGATTTACAGGTATATGTTTATGTATGAAACTAAGATTTGATCTTTGTTTGAGAGGATGAATTATGGACTCCCTCTCTTCTATTAACTTAAAGGTTTTGACTTTATTGAAAAGAGAATTGAAAATGTATGTTTCTGTGATTTGAAAAGTCATGACTTTTGAAACAGTGTCTTAGAGTTATCGAGAGGGTGTCTTGATATGACTATGTTTTGATTCAAAGAGAAGAGTTATTTGCATGTGTATGCATGAGTCTATTCTTGAACTGTTTTATTGATATGATGGTCCCGAAACTTATGTCTTGAAACAGAGATTTTTGTATGTTAATGATGGCTTAGAGATATGACTTGCAATTCAATGGTATGACGATACCATATGTAATTATGTCATAACAAAGTATGTTTTCAGAGTATGTGTTCAGAAGATATCTTCAGAGTATATTTTCAGAGAATATATGTTTTCATAGAGTTTTAAAAAGGGGCTTAAAGAGTGTTAGGTGGTTACCCGAAGAAGGTGTGAGTTCAAGTAACTCTTAGCCTGAAACCGTATTTGCCAGTACGGGTAGATTATTATTGTACGCTGGCGACGGCCGTGTGGCGTAGTAGAGTTAGAGACTCCGACTCTTGCGGCACACTTGGGTTGGGGGCTTGGCTGCCGAGTCAACGGCAGTTTTCATATGGCCCATGAAATTTTCAAGAATTGTAGGGTATACCACCTAGCGCAGAAAAGTATAAAGAGTGTTACAGATTTTAGATGTTTTTCACAGAGTTTCTTAAAGATGCCCATGAGATTTCCTACTATACGATCATTTATGAACTGTTTTAAATTGCTCTCATATATATTAATTATAAATGATTATTTTTGGATTAGCTCTGCATACCAGTACTTTTGTGCTGACCCCCTTCCCCCCTCTAACCTCTCAGGTTCTAAGGCTCAGTCTAGGGGTCCAGATAAGCAGTAGATAATCAGTCTTGCAGATCAGACTGTGCAGTGGTGAGCCTTCTTTACTCCAGAAGGCCTGCAGATTGTTTAGAGTATTATTAGTAGTAATATTTTGGTCTACTGGGGGCCTTGTTCCAGTTTCTTTTCAGACAGCTGCTTATGTTCTTAGTAGAGATTTCGCAGACTGATGTCAGCTATTTCTATTTCAAATTCGACCATGTTTCCGTATTAAATTTCAATTTCGCATTATCTTAGTTTTATGAATATTGTGCATGATTACCAGATAGAGAAAGGGTATTCCGGGCCTTCATGGTTCGGGATACTCGTCACGGCCAGGGCCCCGGTTCGGATCGTG
This sequence comes from Capsicum pubescens, assembly GCA_030864215.1. Classification (NCBI taxonomy): domain Eukaryota; kingdom Viridiplantae; phylum Streptophyta; class Magnoliopsida; order Solanales; family Solanaceae; genus Capsicum; species Capsicum pubescens. The sequence goes on along the minus strand of CM061545.1, from coordinate 263,942,095 downwards.
ACACAGAAACCCCTGCACTCCTAGTGTTAGTCAATTTTAGGACAGCAATTAGAACTTCTATCGATCGTGTTAAGGAAATAAACATTGGACCAAATTCAACTTTAAAATTAACTCGTACAGTAAAAAGTTGTTCAAAATCATATAAAGAGACTACAACCTATAACCCTCAATTAATTTCGGTCTCTTAACACCCTACAACAAATTCAAAGCGACATTTGGTGCATGAAAAACATATCAACCCACTATTAGGTAAACTAATAAAAAGGACGTGTTTGTGACACCCTGAGGGCGAGCCAACAAAAATAACCGGTAGATTGCTAGGCTCGCAAGTTTATGAAGAATGGGTCCACACAAAACCTTAAGACAAATCTCACATCTATAATCTATATCTATATCTATATCTATAATATATTAAAAATGTGAAAACCATTAGAAAAGTGATTCAAACTTTTTGTCCTTCAATAAAAGTCTCTCTATTAGACAAAATAGTCTTTTTACTTTTTTCCTTCAATTATATACCAAAAATAAATTTCATAATAAATAATTGAAAGATTTTTTTCCTACGTGAGTGCATGTTTTAAGTTTATTTATGAGGAAAAAAATTAAAAATATGAAAAACCCTGCCAAAAATTAATTAGTGACCTTTTTAGTTTATGAATCATCTACTTCTATAAAAACCATCATAATGTTGATTCTTCTATGGACACTTTTGCTACAACTTGGGTTCACTTTCTGTATTGAAATTTTCGTTCAAGAACGTTATTCCTAGACAAGCACATAAGGAACTATTAGACCTAAGTGAGTTTGTAATTACTTTTGTATACTTGTTTCGTTGTAGTTTTTGATCTGTTATTATTAGTTGTTGTTTTTCAATAAATACAGGTGGTCGATGAATGTTCAGTCGGGTTTTGAAAAAAATTTATGTGTAGGTTAGATTTAATTGTATTATTTTGTATCTCTATTATCATTATTGTTTTATTATAGTTTATCGATGGTACATGAATCTTGGACGATTTTGAGAAATTTTTCTTGTAATCTCGATTATCCTTCAATTTCTGGGTAATTAGGTTAGTAAGCTTTATATATCTATTTATGGTATCTGTTCAAGGAAGCTTTAATCTTGGGTAAGTTAATAATGAGGTTCTTCCTTGGCTCTTTTCACGGACATTAGTTCTTTTATTGTCATTTGTGTGGTTGTCCCTTTTTGTAACATCTGAAAGAAATATCAAGTAAAAAGTGAAAGCTAAATGGTGGAATTAGTTGATCGGCACCTAAGTTAGTGTGTTGAAATTTCTGTTTATTTTGAAAAAAATTATTTCCATCAATATTGTAGAATTGTAGTACTATGGTTTTGTTTGGTTCTACCAAACATATATACATATAATGCATTAGTTCATGCAAAGATAATGTCAAGTAACTTTTCTGCAGCTCAGTTCTTGGAGAAAGAGATGCTTTTATATGGTCTAACCCCTGATTCAGTCACTTACAATCTGTGGATTGGTGCTGCTTGTAATCTTGGACTGATTCCCTCAACGCTTCAGCTACATGATGAAATGTTGAGAAAGGGTTGTTAGTCATATGTAATTACTTACTCGAAACTACTTATATTGTTTTGTCTTGGAGGTATGATGAGAGAGGCAGACAAGCTCTTTCGCAAGTTTCTAGCCTCTGATTTAGCAGTTGATCATGTTACCATTCTGGTACTCATGAAAAGATACTGCAAAATGAGAGAATTCAATAAAGTCTTTGAACTTTGCCAAAAGTGGTTAGTGACACTGCGTAGATCGAGAATGCTTCTCAAGAATTATTGTGAAGTTAAGGGAACTCCAAATGTACTTATTCTAGAAGATAAAGCTACTAAAGATTTTGCACCTGGTTGGCTTACAAATTTTAGGTCTAGAAGCATGGCTTACAAATTTTAGGTCTAGAAGCATTGTCCTCGTAGCAGCAGCTTCTTTGTCTCCTGGAGGTATGTTTAGTTGTTTTCACCTTTGCACTGCTCGTGGAATTCCTTCACTACATGTAAGATTGAATCTGGACAACTCTTGGCATGGTCTGCATCTTATTGCCGGATTTTACGTAGAAGAACTTTATGATGACAGTCCTGATGATTTTGAAGGCTTAGATACTTTGGTTTCATACGAACTTAGCTTGTTGTCAACTGAATGTGTTACACAACAACTTGCTTTTGCCTGGGGAAAATATGAAAATGGAAACTCGTGCCCTATTAACTTAATGGCTATTGTACGTCTAAGAGATGGAGTTCTAACTTAAAGGTGTGCTTTCTTACCATTTCTTCAACAAAAATTATTCACATATACTCGTTATTCTATATTATCTGATGTGTAGTACTATCTGCACTAGGTAATGCATATTGACTCTACAGATTGTGCAGATATTTGTCTAAGTAACAAGTTCTATAGAGATTTTGGATGACTTAATCTTCAATAGCTATAGAATGGATACTAAAGAGTGAGGGGAATCAAGATGGTTGTTTAAAAAAAAAAAAAAAATCCGCTCGGTTAAGTATGAACGGAGACGTTTGTTGGTCAAACAATGAAGAAGGTAAACTAATTACAGGGGAGCAAATGGCCCTAATTACTAGAATCAGCATAACCCAAATGGGCATTCAAATTCATATGTTCTTGTAATGGACTCGTCCTTTTTAGGAGTGGCGGAGCACGACTTTCACTAAAAAAAAAGTCAAAAGTATAAAGAATTAAATTCAGAAAGAAGTTAAGGAATTCAACATACAATATACACACATTAAAAAGAATTATTCACATTTATATGGCACATTTGAATTTTAAGATTCAAACATTAAACTTTGACTGAGAATTGGAACATAAAAACTTTAAATTTTTATTTGGCTCATACAAGTGTGAGTTATAAGTTGGTATTGATCATAGAACCCACAAAATGTTTTCTAGCTAAACTATGTATGGGGTACCGAAGTGATGGTGCATCAATGATTAATGACGAAAGAAATTGTTTAGAAGGCTAGCTGAAAGACAATTTTTGTGGTTTCGAGTACTTTAACAACCTTTCATATTTTCATCCTTTCCCCCCTCAATTTAGGTATTATGTGTGGAAACACAAATATCGTGCGCATAATGGAATTATAGAGAGGTTGCGGCTTAATCAAATTATTCAGATTCAAGAACATACACGAAAAGGATTTATATTGAAATTAACTTGGAAGGCTAGAAGTGTGTCAAAATTTACTTCTGATGTAAATGTCTATGTTTCTACTAAACAGTCTAAACTTAAGCCCTTCTAAGTTGGAAGGATTGATATTGGTAAATGGTTATAATGTTGCCCCCTTATACTAGAGACTTTAAACTCATTCCTATCGAAAAATTAAAATATTTGGGAGAGGAATAATAAAGGAGAGATACCAATTTATATTATTGATCGAATGGAAAGAAACAAGTATTTACATTATTGATAAATAACAATTTGAGTGATCACGAATTTACTATGAAAAGGAACGATGGAAGCATTGTTACTTCATGCAGGCTTAACTCACGAGTATTCTTGTAAGTGTTATTGTAAGTATATTTGTCGATGACCTTTTTTTTCAAAATTATGAATAATTACTTATAATTATTTGAGTTTGATAATTTTGTTCGGTGTACAAAGCATTCCGCGTTAATTAAGTCTGAGTATCATATGTCGTATTTAGGAATATGATTAAGGGGTTTATGATCATAACATGTAACTGTTTATTGATTATATGATTAAGAGGGTTATGGGTATCATGTGTTGTATTGGCTCTTTGATATTGTAATATAAAAGCAAAACCCATCGTCAGACCCCTCAACTTGGCACCATCTTTTACTTTGGCACCTCAAGTAAACGTTGCTCACTTTTGGCACCTCAAGTAGCCATAAAGTATGTCATTTTGACACGTTTTGCTGAATTAGCAAAATAATACTACGTGCATGTGTTACACGCGCCAATGAGCTGGAAAATAATGAATAAAATGTGGACATTTGTCATTTTTGTCCAAAATCAATTTTTAAAAACTAATTTTAACGAAAATAAAAAAATACCAATTAAATATTGACACTTGGCATTTTTGATACAAATATTATTTTAAAAAAGAATTATAATTAACCCCACCCCTACCAAATATGTCTTCTTCAGCCCACCTACCCGCCTCCACCCCCACTCCCCACCCTACCCGCTCCCCCATCCCTCAGTCATCTTCTTCAATGCCCACCACTCACCTCCTCTCCCCACCAACTCCCACAATCAAAATCTTCTCTTTATCAATTACCTTCAAATACACCATTGATTTTTTTCAAAAAAAAAAAAAAAGACTGTTAAGAATTCATTTTAAACATAATCTGTTAAAAAATTATTAAGATTTCACAATTTGAGAAAAATTTCATAATCAAATGTCAACAATTGGAGGAAATCTATTAAGAATACTCAAGATTTCAAACATTCTTTATTAAAATTTTGTTGAGATTTCACAATTGAAGGAAATATCCACAATCGAATTGTCAATAATTGAAGGAAATCGAGGCAAAAATTTTGTTGAGATTGCCTTCATGAGTTATTTTGGATGCAAAAACATGATATACTATATGGTATAATAGAGGCAAAAATTAAACTAAAATGAGTGGTTGAAAATTATGAATTTATAGAAATTAGAAGAAGAAGGTGATGGCAGATTATTTCTCCATCATTTTTTGCTATTGTTAAGGAAGAAGCCATGGTTTTATGAGTGATTAATGGATAAAAATGGAGGAAAGTATTGAAGAAGATCAAAAGGAAGAAGAAGAAAATAAAAGAAATTAGTAAAATTTAAGTTGTCTACGCGCTCAAAGTGTGTGCAACACACACAATGTGTCAAATCAACAAAACGTGCCAAAGTGACACACTTTAAGGCTACTTTAGGTGTTTAAAATGTAACCCGTTCACTTAAGGTGCCTAAGTGAAAGATGGTGCGTACTTAAGGAGTTTGCCGATGGATTTTGCCTAATATAAAAGGAATTATTAAGGGACATATAAAGATAGTATTATCTTCATTCACATAATGGTATTATTATCATAAGAATAGCAAAGTAAGAGAGCCATCATGGCTGCTTCATCCTTAATCAGAGGTCAAGGGTTCGACCCTGGGTATGGAGAAAACTCTGTTGAGAGCGCTGCCACCTTAATGGGTCCTGCAACGCGCGATCTGAATTAGTCGGGGCTCCAATGCGGGCACCGAATACCGGATGAAAAACCAAAAAAAAAAAAAAAACACCATGGCCTTACAAACTTGTCACAGTAAGCAATTAGGTAGGTCTAGGTTCTGTAGCATTATGACGTATCAAAATATGATACTATTTTATTTATTTTGACATAATACATTTATAATTAAGTTCTGACATGGTTAATATTTCTACGAATTTCTAAATAATATTGTTCTTTATGTATAACGATTATTTCTTGAATAATATTTTTTTTTATTATTTTTTTCTCATTAATGTGTATGTTTGTTGTCTTTGTAAAGTTATTAGGCCTTCTCACCTTCGTCAAACGGTGTATGACTAAATGTACAACACTTATTATTGATTGTCTTTTTAATATTTTTATGCAAGTGAAGATAAATCCATGTTGTGCGAGTGAAGATAGATCTGTGTGAAACATATGATTAAGATGACGTACTGATTAAGAGATGAATTGATATGCTAGCTAAGGAAGAAACAGGGAAGTGGTCTGATAACAAACAAGGATTTACAAGGGATTTTAATTTTGATGCTAATTAAATTCTAATTTTAAATTCTAATTATAGTCATAATTATTCTTAAAGTTAATGATGTAGTAGTAATTCATATGAAATAAACACATTAAATTGTAAGGTTGCAACTGAGGGTTGGGGCTCATAGACCAACTTATTTGCTCTTTAAACATAAGTAAACATTGTGTATTTTTAGTATTCTTTTTTTATTAGAATCACTTCATAACTTAAGTGTAGGTAAGATGAAATTTGTCCCTTTTTGACAATTTTTTATGTCTTTTCTTTGGTTGAAATATTAAACGAATCAAGTGATGTTGTCGGTGAATGAAGAAGACCACATAACAATTCACTATTATGTGGCAAAACAATTAAAGGTTTTTATCGTTTTTTATTTGTTTAAGCCGAAACTTTGTCTACGTGAGATAAGTAAAGAGAATAATAATATATTTTTTATTGACTAATGTATATATACGCGTGCAAAGCACGTACACTAAACTAGTTAAAATAAGTGCGGAAAATAAAGAGATTTGTAAAGCATAACACACATCACGCATGATTTTTGGGCTAAATGACGGCCTAACGCAAGAAACAAATCTGTAAGGTTTATTGGGTCAGCGTGCCCTCTATTATGATAGTTGTCTCTAATTGTGATGGGAAAAGACATAAATAGCACTTTGGATGAAATTATTGATACAAAATGGTCATTGTATTTTAATTCTATTTTCTAGCTATTTGTTGACAGTTTTATACAATACTTATATAAATTTGACACATATCATATACAAATTTGCATTCTATACAATAAAGATACAATTTCTATATGCATCTCATACATATATATATATTGATACAACAATAATACATATTCTATGCACATTATATTAAAAAATGCATATTTCATATAACAATGATATAATTTTTACCCATAAATTTGTTGCTTTATTTTTTTACAAACTGTATCAGTATGGTATATGGACTGTATCAATATGGTATATGAACTGTAGAAAAATGAAATTTGTTTTGACCGACTGACCATAAATGTCTAATGGTCCAATTATTTTGTAAAAGATCAGCTCATGTCCTTTTTCCCTGTGATATTGTGTTAAGAAAATAGAGATCCGAAACTAAATCAGAAGCTAACTATAAAGTAAAAACTACCTAATAACCATACCAAGAGACTATGATATAACATATGAGGATCAAACATATACTAATATCTATTACTGCTATAGATTTTTAATATGTTACGTAAAACAGAGTGTACTGGATATGCTATTGTTTTACATAGAACGGAAGGGATAGGAAATCGTCACGGGCGATTGTTAGAGCATGATCTTTTTCTAGATGTTAATATGTTATGGATTGGCTCGAATTAATAGCTTCAAAAATGAATGCTTCGATTATAGAACTATAAATAAGCTAATAGCAACCATCAGTTAGTGGCCATCTTCAAATTCATTATTTGTATTTTCTTATTACCCTTGTAAGAAGAAGTCAATTTGATTGGGTCCATGTAATTAAGGTTTGTTTGTCCACTAGGCAAGCTACCCTTTCCAATTTTGACAATTTAAATCAAATCCTCCTTTTGAACTATATACTAATCCAACACGTGAATGTGCATGGTTTCATTCAATTTCATTGTCTGTCGACTTATACGATATTTTTGGTTGACTTCTCTATATAGATGGATATCCATCAAAGTCTTCCCAGTTTTCCAAAAATTGCAATAGTGGTGAAAATATATAAGTAGTAATATATTCGTTTTCAGTTAATTGTAGGAATAAAACATTGACAGTTAATTGGCAATTACTTGTAAGAAGGAAAAAGAAAAAATGTTCATCCAATAAATTAAAACTGTAATGCAAGTTAAATATATTGACAGTGTAAACGGTTTTTACGCTATTAACATAGTTTAAACCTGTAACGATAGGCATCTTATCGTTCTTGCTAGATTTTCAATTAATGTTATCATAGAAACTAACTAGCTTATAATTATTTATATCTTATAAATGCCTCGATTAATTATAAAATTAAGACTTCTCTTAACTTTTTCTTATATACTTCCTGGTAGAATCAGTCGATAGGCTTTTTTTGAGTTCAAATTTTATGTATTGTTAGTGTATAGATGTTTTTACATTATCGTGTTAGATTCACTACTTACAAGTTACACGACAACATATAAATCTTCATAACATGTATGGTGTTATTGTGACCTAGAAAACAGAAGAGTAACTCGTTTCAACCGTCTAAATTAACCAAATAGTATTTTTAAAAAAAATAATAATATTAGAGTAGATAACTAACTTAATTCCATTTTCTTTTAAGTAGTTTTTTTCATTTTCAGGGGATAGGGGGTACGAAAGAGCAAGAACATGCAAGTTCACTCGGTAAATGCTTTTATTTATTGATATTATTGGAGACCGCTATAACAATTCGACTTTGCAGCTTGCGCTAACATGAACGAACGTAAGTAAAAAGAGTACTATATATTAAGTACATAAAAAAGGGGACGATATTATGTATCAGTTGATTGCTGAGCAAACTTTACGAATTTCACCATTAGTCCCAGTCTTAACTTCAATATTGCTCATTTTAACCATCGACCTTCCAAATTCGACACCAAATCTCAATCCAAGAAATCCCCTGAGCCCTAAATACCTTTGGATAAACACCTTGGTGGAATCATCAGTCCACAATTTCTGGTCTGATTCCAGAATTCCGCGACCATTCCTCAAGTTAGAGAAGTACGAGGTGTCAAATGTGTTCACGCTTCCAGTGTCCAGTGCCACACGCTTTGAGCCATCTCCGTTTTGTGGACATAATCCTCGAAGCGTAGGAAGAAAGGATGCGTTGATTGAAGGGTCAGGGCCACCAGTGGAGTTGAAATTGTATAGCCTGTAGCTGAAGAATTGGCATGCTGAGGTCCCAATTGTGTGCCCACCTGACCACAAAAAATTAAACATAAGTTGCATTATTATTAATTCACTTTAATTTGACGATTACTGTAGTTATTTTTAAAAAACTTGCTATGTACTAATATTCAAGGATAATTAAGTTAGACTTACCAACAAGGGTGACGAGATCTTGAGTGTTGAGACCCTTTGCAGAAAACTTTTGCTTTTGAGAATCAACAGACTCAGTAAAGCCTGGCAAATCAGACGTGTCTGATGCTCTTGAAACTAGTCCATCCCTGCGCCCCGTGGGCACAGACCAGGTCAATCCTTTAGTCTGCATCAACAAAAATATAGTACTGTATTAATTACTATGAAGGAATTAGATTTTTATGTAAAACGATAATGTTAAAAAAAAAAGAACTACGTATATTGCCAGCATATTTTAATTAGTTATAGGTTGTAAGTGGCAGCCAACAATATGTTTTAGGTGACTAATACCATCTTTTATATATACTGCTACATATAGTTATCTTTTAGGTGATGTGATAGTGTTAAAATTTATGTTACTTCCCGGAGAAGCTATTACTAATGCAACATGCATGGGAGTTGGGACCATAACCAAAACATAAAACTACGTTCTTTCATGCAATATATATCCATTTAATTTTCTTTGGCAAATCAACGTCAATCGTGTTGTGAATCTAGAGGGCAAAACAAGGGATATATATATATATATGTATTATTATTACCACAAGAACGGAATCACGGGCAGCAAGAGCAAGAATGTCAGCACAGGAGACAACTCCTGGACAAATAGCTTCAATTTGCTGCTTAGCATCATCGATAACCTCGTAACCTCTCAACAATGAATTTGGGGGAGCTGTTCTCTCAGTGCCAGCACCAGAAATGAGGATGGAAGCATCACAACCTTGTACGAAACAATCATGGAAGTGCATTCTCAGCAATCCTGGCGCCACCGTTGGATCGGACTGAAAATGAGACCTCACCGTTGATTGAACAATGGATTCAGCTCTTGGGCACGTACTGGAATAAAATCCAACACGAGTCCCTTGGCCTAATACCATAGTCAAATCAATTGCTAGCACGAGAATAAAAATAATCGAAACCATTTTGTTAATTGAATTGTAATTATAGTAGTACTCCATATATATATGGTGATTATGTACGTACTAAATATGATAATAGAATTCTATACTCTTTCTGTTACGTTGCTTAATGATATGAAACCTGGACGTATTTATAGGCAGAAGCAAATAAAGGATATACATGCAACTTAAGTAAGAGACCATGAGTAAGCAAAGCCGGCTAACAGTAATTGAAAATGACTATATGGGCCTATACTATACGCGTTTTATTTTTATTTTTCTGCTTTATTATAATTGTTTTTGCTTTAATGAGGTAAAGTGGTGGATCAAAAATTCAACATTGTTTTGGAGCCATGAGTTGGCATGCAACTAAGTGGCAGCCTTGATTCTGTCTTTGTCTCTTTTAGTCAAGTTTGTAATTAACTAATAGTATGATAATTGCATGTATAAAATTGTGAAATTGTCTAGTCAGATTAAGCATCTGATCATTTTTACTTGGTTTAATTTAACAGTTTGATTAGATTTTTGGTTCTTTTTTTCTTAAGAGGAGAAAAGGAGTTGTTATTATATATTGCCGTTGCATGTGTTGTGATTTTTGTTGGGCATATGGGTGTCAAAAAAACACAAGTTAATAAATGTAAAATGTTGACTAAAGAAAAGGTGGGGATCACTGGTAATGTGAGGTCATCCTCCCCCCCCCACCCACCCCAAAAAAAGGAAAGGGATTATTCGAAGGAGCAAAGAATAATTGGTGGATTTCACACTTACTTTCGGTTCCATGCACTAAAAATATATAATGTCAATAGATATGTTTGATATTTGTAATATTAGTTGCAGATCGGGACATTGGATAAGCTAGTGCGCTAATGTTTTGTTAGTGCCTTAGTGGTATTGTAAAAAGAATAAACCACAAGGCAAATAAAGAAGTGACACACATGCATTGTAAAAAAGTTATGCAAATTAAGATTTCACAGTACCAATAAATTGACCATTCCACTTTACTTTGAAGTTTGAAGTAGTACATATGTATGGCACTGAGCCGCTGACTATAGATGGAAGAAATTTTGATTCTCTTAATTATATAATCATAAATTTTGAATTAATGAAAATAGAGGTAGCTGTGCGGTGCGTTGTTAATTACTCCTATTAATCAGTTTGTGGAGAGATCCAAGAGATTTTGGCATGGAGTATAAATGTTTGTACAGAGCTACGATTAATAGTACAACAAATGTTCATAAATCTTATTGTTTTAAAAGAAAGAGAAAATGTTTTATTTCAAAATAGCTGAGACACACCTCAATTTAAAGGGGTCCTATTACCCCTGAACTAATTAAAAGTGTAATTTTGACACCCTTAGTGCCTACGTGGTACGTACGTGGCAGAACAAACTGAAGGGTCCACGTAGGCACTAAGAGTGTAAAAATTACACTTTTAATTAGTTCAGAAGTAATAGAACCCCCTTTAAGTTGAGGTGTATCTCAACCATTTTAGGTATAGTTCAAGGATGAAATATGGTATTTTCTAAAAAAAAAAAAAAAAAGATTAACAGTACAGTATATAGGTCCTTGAAAGATGGATTCATTAGTGTATGTTACTAATTAATTTTCAATTTAAACTTATGCATATTGACAATATAAATAAACTTTTACACTATTACATTATAAAAGATGTCTATAAGAAACCTTTCACAAAAATAAAATTTGTAATTCAAAAATGAGGCAAATTAAATTACGTGCCACAACACGTAAGATATTATAGGAAAAAAATTCCTTTACACTATAAGTATATAGAGTGAGTATAAATTAAAAAATTTAATTTTTGTGCATCGTCAGTCAGTGTAGGTAAACTTGACTTATTATTGCAGGTTACCTAATTTTTTTCTTTTAAAATTTTTATATAAATAATTGAGTAACCTGCAGTAGCAGATCAAGTTAACTGATAATATAGAATATTTTATGCACTGAAGGTGCACAAAACTTAAACTCTAAATTAAACTCGTCTCTAAATTTTTATCAACTTTTGGAGTAATTAACCAAAGTTGTCTTTTTCATCGAGTGTTGCAATATCAAGTTTGGATTGACTTTAGACCCAATTTCTTATATATATGTTTGATCTTTAGGTAAGGGGTCGTTTGGTTGGGAAAGAGTTCTTCAAGGATAATTAATTTAGAAATTAGTTATCCCACCATATATATGGATAACTTATCTAATCACTATGGTACAAATAGTGGAATAAATAATTTCTGAACTAAGTTATATCTCCAATTAAATACAAGATAAAATAATTTTATATTTTATCTCGTTATTATTTTATCTTATACCTCACACCAAACGACTCTTTAGTATATGTCTAGCCCCACCTAGAAATAGGGAAAAGAACATTAACCTGGAGTAAACATTATTCTCTTTTAGCACCACTTAAATATTCCAACATTTTAGTGAAACGAAGATCGAAAACACGTCAATTACTGCTAAGGAAAACTTATATAAATTTCTAAATGTTTAAGTGTTATTATATTTTATCCCAACTATTTGATAATTACATCATATTCCCATTTTTTAAAATTGTGATACATATGTTATAACGTTATATATATAAAAAGTGATACATTTAAACCTGACTAGATATTTATTTTAGGAAAAGTAACAAATTTTGTTTTATTATGCAGAGCAAATCATGCTCAATCAGTTACAAGATGGATTTTCTATATACCGAAAATCGGCAATTTTCCTCGACCAAATTTCAAATTTGAAGTATCATCCATCACCGGAGATTCAAATTTGAAAAATTTCGCCAGAATTGATGCGAAGGGATCACTTTTGGTGGGCTATTGGTGACGTCGGTGGGGTGATTTTTTTGGTAGGCTGTTAAGGAGTTTTTCGGTGGTGAGTGGGTCGTTTTTTAGTGGACTGGCGCTGGTTCACCGAAACAGTGAGCTCCGGTGATGAGGATGGCTGCTCCGTTCTCCTCCAGTGTGGACAAAATGAATCACCCATTAATAGCATATGAATCACCCCAATAAATGATGACATCGGTGGGCTATTGATGACGCCGGTGGGGTGTTTTTTTTGTACGCTGTTATGGGATTTTTCGGTGGTGAATGGGTCAGTTTTTTTATGAACCAGCGTTGGTTCACCAAAACAGTGAGCTTCGGTGATGGGGATGACTGTTCCATTCTCCTCCTTTGTAAACAAAATGTATCACCCGTTAATAGCATATGAATCACCCAATAATTGAAATAATAATTGTATCTATCATGTGAATCACCATAATACCATATGTATCACCCATTAATATCATATGCATCACCCATTAAAACCATACAAATTGTATCTATCATATGAATCAGCATAATACTCATTTAATGATATCATATTTATCATTCATAAGAATCGCCATTAAAGAATAAACATGTATAAATAACTAAATAAATTTATATATGTATCAATCAATTTTTTTTTAGAAAAATTTGGGAGAGATTTTAGGAAAGGAAATTGTAGGGAAAAAAATAGCTGCATGCGTTAATGGAGAAGAGAAAATCAGAAAGGAAAATATTTTAATTGACTACAACTTGGGAGAGATTTTAGAAAAGGTAATCTTTAAAAACACAAACATCTTGCATGAGTTAATGATGGAGTAAAAATAAAATAGCGAATTTTATTGATATGTATCAAGAATAAAGTTAAAAAATGGAATTTAATGTAAATTTTACAAAGATAAAGGATATTGGGTAATATAATCTCTTTAAGTTTAGATTTCGTGTAATGAGAAAATTATACGCCAATTGAGAAGCTAACAATCCAATTAGTGTGTGGGCCAATAAAATACTAAAAAGATATCTTATACATAATTAAGGTATCAATCTAAACAGCTTGACTTTAGTGTCATTGACACATAATTATATTTACATGTTTATGCAAAGAGAGATTTATTATTTTATTACAATTTGAATATAAGAAAATGACATTTTAAAATTTATTATGTGTATAACTAAAAATATCTTAATAATAAAAATGAAGAACACTAAAAAAAAAAAAAAAGGACACAACACTAAGGGGTCGTTTGGTAGAGTGTATAAGAATAATGCAAAATATGGTGTATTAGTAATGTTTGTATTAGTAATGCTTGAATTAGTTATGCTTGTATTTTTCTTATGCAGTGTTTGGTTTGACGTATTAAAAATAACATGAATTACATAATTTCTATAAAAAAAAAAAATACACAATACCCCTCATATATATGTTGGAAAGGATGCGGAAATTTTTTTTTAGAAAAAATAGTGTCTTTAATCATGTTAATACATGCATTAGATCCATTGCATTGTTAATACCATAGATTTTGAGGTATTAGAAATACACACCTCAATCCACAATAGAGTGTATAACTAATACAAACATTAGTTATACATATGGCAAAGAAACTTTTCAATATACTCTACCAAACGACTCCCAAGAAGGAAAAGCTACAGAGACCTACTAGTGAGTTTGGTATGAAGGAAAATGATTTTTGGAAAACAAGTTGATTTCTTACTTGTTTTTCCATGTTTGGTTGGTGAATAGAAAATATTTTGTAGTGTTTGGTTGGTGAATGAAAACATATTTTTCAAAAAATTCATTTTAATATTTAGCTAAAGTGTAAAAATACATTTAAAAAAAATAATTTTTGATCTCAAAAAAATATTTTTGTAGGGTGTGTTCGAAATGAAGGAGGAAAAATATTTTTTAGAAAAATAAGTTGTTTCTTACTTATATTCGTGTGTTTATTATGCATATTGAATAAGTATATGTTTTTTAAAAGTATTTGTATATATTTAACAAAAACAATGAGAACAAATATGATAAAAAGGGTGGGATAAGAAAAAAGTTCTGATTTTTTTTTTAAAAAACAAATTGAAAACATTAATTTATTTATTTTTTGAAAAGGGGGTTGGTAGGTGGGGGTGGGGTTGTCAAAATAGATAGTAAGGACGGTTAAGAAAATAATTTTGATTTTTTAAAAAATAATTTTTAAGGCGGGGGGTTGGGGGGCTAGTACGGGATGGGCGTAGGGGTAGGGGTAGGGGAGTAAGAGTGGGGTAAGAAAAAATATTTGAAATATTTTTTTGAATGGGGATGGGGGTCGGGATAGGGGAGTGAGGGTGGGGTAAGTAAAAAATTGAAAATTTTCAAAATATAAATTTAAAAAAATTATTTTTTGGGGGGGTGGAAGTTAGGGAGAGGTAAGAAAAAAGTTTGAATTTATTTTAAAAAAAAAAAAAATTGGAAAGGGGAAGGGAGTAGGGTTTTGGGTAGGGGGTGAGGTAAGAAAAAGATTTAAAATCTTTTTTTTAATAGGGGTGGTAGAGGGCGGGGTGGGGGTGGGGTTGAGGGTGGAGGATTGAGGATGGGTGATTTTGAGAGTTGTGTGAATATTTCAACTCAAGAGTGAGGTTAAAAGAGAGTTTTGAAAAATATATTCCTTACTTTTTGAAGGAAAGTCATTTTCCTTATATTTAAGGAAAATAAGTTGATTTGAAAAACATTTTCCAAAATTTTTTAGCCAAACAAACATGAAAAAATTGAAAAATATTTTCCTTCGTACCAAACACACGTGTTTATCCATTTATCTCGTCCTTACATAAAAATATGGTAATCTACTTATTCAAATTGAGACATGATTAAAAAAGCAGACGTCCCACGATAGTAATTGGGAAGGGATGATGTTGATGTGATGTTTGATGCTCATTATATTTAGAAATTTGGTAATGAATTCGAATTTTTCTTTAAGAAGAATAAATACACAAATTCTTTTTACAGAAAATTCCACCTATATAGTATAGTGGATATATAAATTAAGCTTTTTTTAAAAAAAAATTATTTACACAAATGTTTCAACGAATGAAATTCAGTTGATACCCTTCGAACATAGCCCAGTAATAAGGAATAATTATGGGCTAATTCTTGATTCATAGTATAATTAAAAGAAATTTATAATAAGATTTCAAGGTACTAATAAATTGACCACTGCACTTTACTTTGTAGAAGTATTACTAGTATACTTGTATCGCACTGACTAAAGAAGGAAGAAACAAGAATATTGATATTTACAACGATAATCTACTTATAACCATACCTTACGTTTCTATTATTATTTAAAATCTCATCCAACTAAACTAATTACAAAAATTCTCTTTACTCAAAATAGTTGCTTTTTTCTGATGTATCTAAAAAACTCACCCCACATCCCCTTGTTGTGCCGCAAATCAAATCCAAAACTCAGAAAATATATCCCATAATTTTCTCATCTCATCCATTTTATATTTCCACCATGTTCTCATCTTCATCTTCTACTTCAACGTTCAAGTTACAATTTACATTAACTTTCTTTTGAATTAATGAAAATAGAGGTATAGTTGTGTAGTGCGTTGTTAACTACTACTTACTATAAATCAGAGAAAGTTTGTGGAGATGAACCAAGAGATTTTGGCATGGAGTAGTAATATTTATTCACATCTACAAACAAATCTTTTGTTTAACAAAGTACATATAACAAAGCGTTAGGTCCCTCAAAGATGAATTTAACATACGTTACTAATTTTGTCTCAAATTTTAACTTATATATATATATACTGAACATATAAATGATTTTTTATACTATTAGATCACCGAAAAATATTTATCCATAACCTTTCATAAAAAATTGTAACTTGATAACAAAGCAAATTATATTACGTGATGCCTCAGCAAGTAAGATATTGCAGTGTAAAGTTACACTATTGGGTCATTGCCATATAGGTATGAACTCGTCTATAAATTGTTGTTTCTTTTTTGCAGTAATTAGACAATTTATTTATTTTTCCATCGAGGAATCTAAAAAGAGTGTAGCAGGTTGAAATATATTTTTAGACTCAATATCTTATAGTATGTTTTATTGATCTTTACGTAAAAGGATTATCTCTAACTGAATTTGTTTATTATTCCTTCTAAATATTTTTCCCCAGATTAAAATATCATCTTATCGTATATGTCTAGCGCCAACAGGAAATGGGGAAAAAGACATTTACCTGGTGTAGACACTCTTTTAGTACCACTTAAATATTCAACATTTTAGTGAAACTAAGATTGTTAAACACGCCAATTAATGCATATATGCCAATTGAGAAGCTAACAATGTAACGTGTGTGTGGGCCAATAAATTACTGTACAAGATATCTTAGTCATAATTAAGGTATCAATCTAAACACCTTGACTTTAGTGTCTTTGACACATAATTACATGTTTACGCAAAGATAAAGTTTTATTGTCGTCTTACAATTTAAATAGATGAAAATGATATTCCAAATTTTTATATGTAAAAATAATGATTTCTCGTTAGTAAAATGATGATTTCATACAAAAGAAAGCGACGATTTTTTTTTTTATTTTTTTTTTAAAAGTCATAAAGGTCTAGTAAACTATTTATTCATTTATCTCATCACTAGATGGCTTCACAGTATTATTGTATATAAGAGATTCTACTTTTAAAAAGGTAGTTTCCAATTTGTTTAAGTAATTTAGTTGGAGTAAAAAATAAAAGGAAGCAGTAAAAGTTTTACAGAAATACCTCTAAACGACGAAAAGCTTCAATTATTAATTCGTAGAAATATGGCAATCTACTTATTCGAATTGAATTATGATTAAAAAGGAGGAAACCCCACAATAATAATTGGGAAGGGATGATGTTGATGTTACTTTGCTGGGATGTTTGATAATAATTATAAATAAAAATTTGGCAATGAAGTCAAAATTTTGTTTAAGAAAAATAAACACACAAATTTCTTTGCAAAATATTCCACCTATAGTGTATACAATATAAATTGAACATTTTTTTTATTTATTTACACAAAATTTTCAAGGAAAATGTCAATTGACACTCGATCTTTGAACAAGCGCAGAAATAAGGAATAACTATCGGCTAAGTCTGGAGTGATAGCAATAATTAAAAGAAATTATCGGTGTAGTTGTTTTTATTTTTGATATTGTGTGTGAAAATTACAGGATTTTTATTTTTTTCTTGTAAAATAAATTAATGTATTTTGACCAATCAAATATAAAAAAAAAATAAAAACAATTTTTCAGAAAACGTTCTCGTCCATTTCAGACAGACCCTTAAGATGATATATTTAACAATCTAGTACCTAACAAAACGAAGAAAGAAAAGTAAGCAAGAGGCATTAATTTCCTTCATAATGTAACTAACAAAGACTCTACGTATACGAACAAGTTGTAAGTAGTACATTATTATATATACGTATATGGAGCATTATATATAAGCTGGCCTTACACGTCACACTACAGTGTCATGGCTGACTGATGATTTAAGTCCTCTAAAATTTCAATAAATGCTAAATTTATTTGGTAACTATTTAATGACATCATTCCCATTTTATTTTTAGTGGGTTCCACTTACTAAGAAAAGACAATGAAAAATTAAAAAAAAAACTTTAAGATGGGCAATTTTGTAAACTTTACAAAGTCATCACTTATTTCTTAAATTTCGTGTCTGATCAAATGACGACACATATAATGGGACGGAGGTAGTATTTAAAAATCAAACCTATCAAATTTAAATTTTGAGTTGGCCGCCTCTAATTAGAGTAGAGTAGTACATTGTACATAGAGAACCTCTATTAATAATCTTCAATAGAAAGAAATTCTGTAAAATTGTACCCTAGCCTGTTAAACAACGCAAGTGGTGTGGTGCACACAATTTCCTCCGGGTACCCATCACGGCGAAGATTCGTTAATAATAGATTACTCAAATCTCTTTAAATTATTTTGTCTTGAACCGAATCACGAATGTCTATAGAAAAAAAAACTTCTATACTTTATCTCTAAAATAAACATAATATTTAAATACAATCTATTCGATCTCTTCAAATTATATTTTGCGGGACTAGCATAAATATATTGTTATGTCAGTCTATTTAGATGGCAATTGTGAAAAGTCGTCTGTAATGGATATCTTTTTGTCATCATCTTCAATAGTATGAGTTAGGTGAATAACGCGTCCCTCTTGACAAATACTTAGCCCATTTGCATGAAAGTTTGAAATCATACACAAAAAAAGAAAAAGAAAAAAAAAATAGTAAATAAAAATTGGCCACTATGTTATTAAGTCAACGTTGACCTAATAATTGAGTGAAGGGCAGATTCACCAAACAAGCTAGGCTTTGTCTCCTACTACAAGAAACTTCCCAATGATTGTCACACTAATCACCATCATTGAAAAATTATTATTTTTATTCTCTCGAAATATATACTTGTGATTACTCTTCATTTTTCCTTAGAAAATAATTAATATTCACTCAGTTCGTTTTTACTTGTTACATTTTGATCTGATGTGTCAATTCAAGAAAACAATAATTGACATGATTATTTATTTTACTATTTTTATTAATTGATCTTTAATATTAATTCTTAAAAATAATTAAGAAATAAGTAATTAATGTTTAACGGTTATTTGATGAAAAAAATTATGTTTTTTCTTCTTATGTCAAAATAACAAGTAAGAATAAAAATTTATTTTAGAAATAAGTGAAAATTAAAAATGAATGAAAAGAGCATAATTTTGCAAATTGATTGTACTAATCTTTGAATAATATCGAATGCATTGTATTTGTACGTACTTATGGCTCGAAAATCATGATTATAAATTTTCTTAAAAAGGAAAAAGAAGTACGTACTCCAGCATGTTATCACTACTAATATGTAAGGAGTAATAATAATAATTAACTCACCGAAAGTAAAAGTGACGATAGGAGAGCTTATTATACTTATCCCAAATATACTTTTCTTTTTGGTTGCTTCGAATTTCGAAAGTTGGCAAAGTAGCAACATTACGGGTGTGTTTACTCTGAAAGGAATTGTTTTTCACAAAAAATAAAAATAAAAATAAAAAATTGGCAATAATAAGCGGTTTTAATTTATTTCTTTTGGATACCTTTTAAAAAAATATTATTCTAAAATTATTAATATATATAAAATTTAAACAAACATAACGAAGATGGAAATATTAAAGGAGGATGAAGTGTAGGGATGGTATTCGAGGGTTGAGTGGGGCCGAAGTGTTGCTTAATTTTCTGATTTTTGAAACACTTGTTTTCTTAAAAAGCATTTTATTTTGTTCCTTTTTATGAATGTAGGTCTATTTTGATTTTTCAAGTATAATCTTGAGTATTTTTAGTTCCTTAAATTTACTAAAGTGGAGCATATCTTTAATCCAACTACATAATATACTTAAAAAACAAATAATACTGGTAAAAAACAATCATCTTTTGAACTGGATCGAGTCAATTGGTTAGATCCCAATTTTATTTTATTTTTTTTTTAAAAAAGTAAAATCGATTGCCTTTGTTTGCCCAAAACAACAGAAAAATAGAAGATCGACCAAGCTTGATCATCCGTTCTTCAATGATTTGTTTAAATAGTTCGATAAGAGTTTTGACCCAAAAAAATGCGTCGATTTCTCAAAACAATTTTTTTATTCTTAAATAAAAACCGACCAAACTCAATCTTTTATACTAAAAATACCTTTTTGCAAAATAATTAAACAATTGTACTCAGTCGTCATTTTTTTCTCCATTGGAATTTGGAGGACAAAAAATCAACCGAACTCGGTTTGTTTTTATTAAAAAAAGATTGAGGTCAGTCAAACTGATCAAGTCAATTTGTCTCACGGTCAGTTTTTTTTTAACCGATTTTTAACGTAGGTAATCGCCGTTAATTTAAAGTACATGCTGTTAATTAGTTAGATCAAAGGTGTTTTATTTTAGCAAACGCAAGAAACTAAATATATTTAAAATTGGTATATTTAAAGAATCGAAATAGACCTAACTACTCCGAAAAATCTTAACTAAAAACTCCAAAAAAACACCCTAGGTTGGAGAATTTGGAGCCTAAAAGACAAGTTTTTTTAAGTCAAAATTTCAAAAAGGCACCCTAATACTGAAAAATTTCAAAAGGGACAAGTTTACCTTGTCTATTAAGAAGTTAACGTCGTCAGTGTAAATGTTAGAATGTAAGGTAAAATGGTGAGTTTACCTTATAAAGTAAAATGGTGAGTTTACCTTATAAGATGAATTTATTTCAAATGCACTGCATTACAAGATAAGTTGTGTCTCTTACCTTACAAAGTAAACTGTGTCATTTACCTTACAAGGTAAACAGTGTCCCTTACCTTATTAATTTTCTTTTATATACCACTTATTCATTTCATTCATTTTTTCACTTCACTCTATACTGTGTCCCTTACCTTATTAATTTTCTTTTATATACCACT
The DNA here is from genome assembly GCA_030864215.1 of Capsicum pubescens. Classification (NCBI taxonomy): domain Eukaryota; kingdom Viridiplantae; phylum Streptophyta; class Magnoliopsida; order Solanales; family Solanaceae; genus Capsicum; species Capsicum pubescens. Next base: position 263,921,060 of record CM061545.1, on the reverse strand, counting down.
TATTCATTTCATTCATTTTTTCACTTCACTCTATTCATCTATATTAGCTGTGTTTATTTTTGCTCAAAGTCTACTTTATCAAAAAAAAATCACTTTAAGGTATACTACTTTAATCACCTTTTTATTTAATATTTTTCAATACCTAACAAACAAGTATGCAGTATAATATTATTAATCATTTTTGTAGCTTACTAATTTATCAATTATTGTTGTTATCATATCAACTTATTAAGCCTAAACCTACGTTAAGTTAGTATTGTCATGCATGTGTAAAAAGTTTGTCCTTTAATTGTATGCTCAAAACTAATTTTAATCTTCTTTCTGTATAGATATGGAATATCAACACTTTGTGCATCCAGGACCATCACAGTATGACGTATATGCCAAGCAAAATAAGCATCGGTCTGATGCTATTTGGGAAGGCACATTAAAAGGAGAAAAGGCATGTTTGATAGTGCGGCGTGATGATAATGATTTTTGGCAACATGTTAGAAATCATCCGTTTCATCCTCGTCTTCTTAATTATTTTAATATTTGTGGTTTTAAAGACGTTATAGATGTTGGATTCGTTCCCTGCGATTTTTTCCTTATTACTTCAATGGTTGAAAGGTGGAGACCAGAAACGCAGATACCTTTCACCTAAGAACGGGTAAAGCGACTATAACCTTACAAGATATGAAACTCATGTTTGGAATGGTCGTAGATGAAACTCCCATTCTTCATCTAGGTGCTGCTCAGATGTTGCCTATTAACAGGCAACAAAAGTTTGCGAATTAACAGAATGGATACCTGACCTAGACTTTTTTCAAGAAAATAGAATTTTTTTAATGAGATTAGAGTAATATATGGAAAATCTAAATGAAATAATTGATGAAACTGAGGAGGAAGAGGTGCAACGAAGAGTTAGATTGTACCTTCTTTGGTTGTGCGGCGGAACAATATTTTCTGATAAATCTGAAAATAAATTTAGTACAGACTTTTTGATTAACATGCGTGACTTACCTGCAATGTCAACACAGGCTTGGGGAGCCGCTGCGCTATCGTACCTCTATTTTTGTTTGTGTCGTGCGTCGATGAAGAAGTCGCACTGCATTAGTGGTTTTGTTTCGTTATTACAGGTATGTGAATTATATAATATATTTTTTCTATTATGAATTACTTAATTTATTGTGATGATAACTATTGTTGATTATATTTTTTTTTAGGTATGGGCATGGGAGCGTAGTGTCCCATTGCAACCACTTTCGCTGCTTCCGAGCGAGGAAATTTCGAAGGTCCCGACCGCACACGCAAGTAAATGGTCTCATGATAGAACTCATCAAAATGAGGCTCGTAGTGTGTTTGTCATAATAAGAGATGTATTAGACAACCTTACTGAGAAACAGGTATTTTTTATATTATCATGCCATTTTTTTATTTTTTTTCTTAATTTGTTTTGTTTGTAGTAATATAACGCAATGCTCCACCAACTAAAAAAGCTCATATATATATATAAGAGTGGTGAAATGCTAAATTATTATAGCATGCAAAATATTAACTATTGTACTTCGAAGAGTCATATACGTACACTGTGTAGTAACTTTCACTATAAATTCTAAACTCTGCTATATATAAATTTTATTATTGCTAAAGAGATATTTCACAATCATATTATGTTTCTTTATAAATAATGGTAGTTATCATTAACATTATTCACTTCATAGTGAAATTTTTAAAATACATATTTGATGTTAGAGTTGAATTCTTAATATATGCCTGTTATTTATTAAACTAAGCAAAGATTAGATAAATTTTTTGTGGCACATTAATCATAATATTTTTATTATCTTGTAGTTTATTTGGCAACCATATTTTGAGCAACTTATTAATGAGTTGCCCGAATGATGTCGCCGAGGACGTGCTATTTGGATGACTAAAGTTTCACTTATTTGTGAAATTCATCGTGAATGGCACATGATTGATCGTGTTATGCGACAATTTAATTGTATCCAACACATACCTGTCCCATCTGAGTACAAATCATTTCATTTTAAACATGATAAACAATTTCGAGTAACACAGGAGATTGTTATGTTGTTAAATGAAACAGAACAAAAGTGAAATGTGCGTTATGATAGTAGTGTTCACCCCCCCCCCCCATTACATGATCAATTAAGAAGATTACAATCAATGGTATTTCTATCACTCGCGCCTCATAATTGAAAATTCAAAACATATTGATCAAGCTGGATATCAACCAATGGAAGGCAAACATGAAGCATTGATATGTACATTTTTTAAATTTATGTTAATACATGTCAATGATTTTTTTACCAACTAATGTATGAATTTTTATTTTTATTTTTTAGGCTAGGGGACATATAAGGGCATATCAAATTGAATACAACACTATTTTCTTGATTGAATTGATATATGACTAGACAGTGTATTTTAAACATTATCATTTTTCAACTATTCGTTTTAATTCAACTACCAATCTACAACTAGTTATTTAATATGAAACCAGTGAAAGTAAAATAAAAACTACGCAATACTACCATAATTAATTGAATAATTTTTCGTAAAAATATAGATGTTACTAATCAAATTGAGTTTGATGCAAAGTATTAATTATAAGTAGGACAAGTAATTTGAAACAAGTAAATTTAAAAAGTAGGTCAAATAATTTAAAACGGGGGAATGAGAAAATGTATAAATTGTAAGGTATATAGGCACTTTAACCTTATAAGGTAAACATGGACTATTACCTTATTCCTTTTCATAATCACAAACCCTAACTTCTCTTTTCATCAAGATTTGAAGTCTTTGCGAATCTTTTAACTTTTCAGACGAATTTGATACAACACAATTTTCTTGATTGAATTGATATATGACTAGACATTGTATTTTAAACATTATCACTTTTCAACTATTCGTTTTAATTCAACTACCAATCTACAACTAGTTATTTAATATGAAATCAGTGAAAGTAAAATAATAACTACGCAATACTACTATAATTAATTGAATAATTTTTTTTAAAAATATAGCTATTACTAATCAAATTGAGTTTGATGCAAAGTATTAATTATAAGTAGTACAAGTAATTTAAAATAAGTAAATCTAGAAAGTAGGTCAAATAATTTAAAACGGGGGAATGAGAAAATGTATAAATTGTAAGGTATATAGGCACTTTAGCCTTATAAGGTACACATGGACTGTTACCTTATTCCTTTTCATAATTACAAATCCTAACTTCCCTTTTCATCATGATATGCAATCTTTACGAATCTTTTAACTTTTCAGACGGATTTGATACAATACTATTTTCTTGTTTGAACTGATATGACTCGACACTGTATCACTTTTCAACTACTGATTTTAATTCAACAACCAATCTACAACTACTTATTTAATAAGAAATCAGTGGAAGTAAAATAAAAACTACGTAATACTACTATAATTAATAGAATAATTTTTCTAAAAAATTAGATATTATTAATCAAATTGAGTTTCATGCGATTATATAAAAAGAAGATATTTCACTATAAACAATACATAAATATAGAACTTTCACTGCAAACAATACATGAATTTAATTTTATTTTACAGATAATACTAATTTCTTCGAGGACAACGTGCCTTAGTGTGATCTGTTTGCTTACAAATACTACATTTTCGTTCCATGCAAGCAGGAGCAATGTCCATGTCATTCTTGAGTCGAGTTCTTGAATCCACACTAGATGTCCGCAAAGATTCAATATTTGCAATCAAACGAAATGGAGCAGGTGGTCAATATACTTATTGACCCACGAGAGTGAAAGTTCCACTATATGTTCGTTTTAATACTCCGTACCGTAGTACTTGCTAACATAATCCTTCGGTTCGATCCCACGAATTTCATAAAATTTAATAGCATGTGAGCATGGTATATGCAAATTTCTTCACTTTCCACAAGAACATTTCTTACCCTTGGCAGAAACTTTGTGAACGTTTTCACCTTTACCATTTTTTGTAAATGTCAAAATTTCAAACACACCATCATCAATCTGATAGGTCATTATATCTGTGTGTGATTGAGCTCTTTTTCAATATTCTTGAATCTTTTTCTCTACGCCAAGAGGAAAACGAACTTTTTTTTCTTATAAAGCAGTAGCAAGTTTGTCCCTTTCAACAAAACGATCAACTAAGGCATGAAAGGTCATGCGAACCATTGCAGTCACTGAAAGTCCCCGAGCTTTCTTCAACAAATCATTATACGACTCAGATACATTAGTCGTCATAGCCTCTCATCTATGATCATCATCCATGTACATTGTCCATTTTTCAAAAGGATGATTACATAACCATCTATACACTTCCGGGGACACTGCTTTAATTTGTTGCATTCTCTGCAAGAATTTTTTTTCCTAATGCTCCATAGCAGCCAACCACATCAGATTTTTGAGTTCAATGTTAATTTTTTTTTTATTAAAATTAGCTTTCAAATGTCGAACACAAAATCTGTGGTGTGTTTTGGGTGGTTGCAACCAGGCGTAAGATTTAACACACTGCAAAATTTCTGGATGGCAGTCTGAAATGAGTCCAATGTCTTTTCTCTCACCAACAACATGCCTCCATAATAATGTGTAGGGGTGGGCATTCGGTTCGGTATTTTCATAATTCGGGTTCGATAATTCGATAATCGGTAATTGAAAGTAGATACCAAATACCATACCATTAAACTTCGATTCGGTAAATTAAATTTTGGTTCGGTACGAAATTCGATATTACCATATTAAAGTTGGACATGCTTGTAGTGATCCTATTTGGTGATTTTCAACCAACGTTTTCAGAAAAATTCAATTTTATTTGGTAGTTTGACACCTCTGAATACATAGTTTTACACCAGAAAAAATCAATTTTATTTGGTCTTGTTACACGTTGATACGTGTGACTCAATTAATGAAACATCTTAAAACCTATGTTATTGTAGTTTGATCCAGCTCCAAGAAGGGGAGAACTGGATGTAACACGAATAACATTTACATCAAACTGGATGCAACACGAACTGGATGTAAATGTGATGTAAAGTCATAATATTACTTTTTATAAATGTGATGGAGAGTAATATATGTTATGTTGTCTGCCAAATGCTGAGTTTTGCTTTTATCCGTTGTTGACATATGAACAAAAGGATTAAGAAAGCTTGACCAAGTACCCTTGGTTAAATTCATATTCCAACTTACGTTAGGAACATTAGAGTTGGGCAAGTGCAGCCAGAAATGGTGTTATGTATCATATCATGAAGATTTCTTTTTTGTTGTTCCCTTCCACGTCCCTATTTTCAGTCTTAGCGTGATATTTTCTTCAAAAGTTGTCATATGTTGGTTGCAAAGAAGTCTGTTGTGTAAAGTTAAGAGTCTACTTTATGACTGTGTTTAACAGTTCAAAGTTTGCTTGAGCAATATTCACACAAGTATGTGATCTTTGGAGTGTGGACTAGGTATGTGGCATATGGATCACTTAACTATGATTAGAATTTCGAGAAATACCAAATACCAAACGGTAGTAATATTTTTTACCAATTTCGAATCCAAATACCGTAATTTTAAAATTTTACTCCCAAATACCATTCCAAATACCAAATTACCGAATACCAATTACCAAATTTTTCGATTCGGTTCGATAATTTGGTTTTTGGTATTTTATGCCCATCCCTAATAATGTGAGAAACCATGACCAAGATTCAAAACTTTCACGCGTTACTATAGCATATGCGAGTGGAAAAATATTGCCGTTCGCATCAATTGCGACAACAATTAATAATTTAATATCATACTTGCCATAAAGATGAGTGTCATCTATTGAAATGATAGGCCTACAATTTTTAAATCCATCAATGCTTGCCTTGAAACTCTAAAATAAAAACTTGAATATGTGTTCACCTTGCATTGTTGTTGAATCATGCTCTCACTCAACGACAGTGCCTGGATTAAACGATTGCAATGCTGTCATATAAGCAGTAATGCCTTAAAAGAACTTTTAAAATCACCATACACTGCATCTTAATGCCTTTCTTCAACCTTTTTAAGCTTTTCGATAACTAGGGGTATAATGGTACAATCCTTTGATGTTTTCGTGAACCATCTTGATGCTAATATTTGGGTCTTTCCAAATATAAGGAATCAATGAAGTAGCAATCAAGTCGTTGTTTAAATTATAATGATCCTCCTTATATTTATCTGGATTACAAGTATACTCAATCATTTTTTCGCCTTCCACATACCACTGAAAACTGCTCTAAAGCGTATCATCCCTTCACACCCCGACAAATATTGCTTGCAAATAACCTTCCAACTGTCTCTTTTAGATCGATCACAAAGAAATTTTGTACCCTTGATTAGATTATACTTTCTTACAGCCGGTTTCATTTGCTTTTTGTTATTGAATAACATACCTAAATGCAGATACAAAATAAATATTAATAATAATATCAAATGACTGAAATTTTTTAGTTTACTAGTTTATGTATTAAAATACCAACCTGACTTAATATGCTCGGGATTATTTTGATTCCAAAGTGGAGTTCGAAAACAATCTTCATTGACCATGCACCTCAACTCTTCTGGACTTTCTTCAGTATAATCCAAATATGGAATTGCTATGGAAGAATGATTGTCAGTATAGACACCAACGGGTGTAGACTCTCTATTAACATTTTCATCATTATTATCATCATCGTCATCATCAGAAGATTGATCATCATCTGACAATTCATATTGTGAAGGTTCATCACTATCCAAACTCCCTTTGTACGTCGTCATTGTTGTTCACAATTTCTGTGAGTTGAGTGAGCGTAAGTTCACCATTTTTCCTTATAAGGTAAACTCACCATTTTACCTTACATTTTAATATTTGCACTGACGGCGTTAACTTCTTAATAGATAAGGTATATATTTGTGTTTACCTTATCCCTTTTGGAATTTTTCAATATTGAGGTGTCCTTTTGAAATTTTGACTAAAAAAACTTACCTTTTTTGCTCCGGACTCCTAGGTTGGAACATTAATGCAAAATGGAGGATATTAGTTCATTTTAATCAAAGTTTCCAATGTGAAAGGAATTAACAAAGTGGTCACGCATTTGAATGAATCTCTTCCACAACACGATGCTATTATATCAATAACGGGGATCCTAGCTAGTTTACTAATCTTTTAATTTACTGGCTGTCAGCATATAAATAATAAAACAAAATTAGGCACATTGTCACTGTTAGATAATAAAACAAAATTAGGCATATTATTACCGTTGATTGCATTGCTTATTAAATGATTATCAGCCGCCATTGAAGAAATTAATTTGACTTGGGAGCTCAGTTACAAAATTGCCAGCACATAATTGGATAAGTAAGTGACATGTCTGACTTTATGAGTTGCAAATATTAATATAGTACCATGAAATTGTAGAGTAAAAGAATATTCAACTATCTATGAAATATCGTTTTCACCTAATTAAACATGCATGAATAATGTGGTTGTTCATTATTTCTCGTGCAACAACAAAATTAGGTTGGTAATTAGTCTACTATTCAAATTTCAAAACAAAACATTCAAGTAGTATAAATTGCGTTTCGTCTAACTAAAGATCATACCTAACTCTCCCGTTGTCGTGACTCGTGATAACAAATTAAATTGATCGACTGCTTGGTCAAGCTTTTAGAAGGTCTATATTTTTTAAAAAAAAATATGAGGTGTTTGGTCAAATTTACGAGGAAAAATAAGCTTCTTTTTTACTAGTAACTAAGGTTGTTTTTCAGAAGCTAAAATAAGTAATTTCCGGAGAAGCATATTTTTGAAAAAACAATTTTGAGAAAAATACATTTATCTAAAGTACTTTTAAAACTTGATCAAACTCTAGTTGCTTATCAAACGTATTCTTTAAACTGATTCGTCAAACACAAATTGGATCTCCCCAAAAGTAATGTTTTTGAAAATCAGAGAACTATTTTAAAAAAAAAAAAGTTAAATTGATTTTAGAAACTTGACCGGACTATAAAGTAAAAAGAAGTTCAATGAGATTAGGAGTATAGTAGAATATATTAAGCTTAATTCTTTGCAAATAAAATCAAGAATTTGGCAACCGTACTTAGATAAATTTATAAAATAATTTTAAATCCGTTGCGTATTGCTACGGTACTTTTTCACGGTTGCAATTTTGCCCTGCAAATCTATGAAAATTAATCCTAAAATTAACTGAGTTTGAGTAGAGCTCAGTTTGACATTTTTGAAATTAATAAAATCACACAAACAAACGCTAGAAGTCAAATGGGGCACATTTAGCTATTTTAGTTTGGAAAAAAAATTGGAGCACTACAAAATAAATCTAGTGGGAGTAGTAGTATGTTTTGGACTTAAAAAATTTAAAGCAATTAAAATATTGGGTTGGAATAACCAAATCGTACTTTGCAAGCTCCATTATTTGGAATTGTAGATGGTCAGAGATCAAACGTTGTTCCTAATTTTAACGGATTCGCAGAGATGCGAAGTGCACGGATAGTCGATTTTAGGACCACCATTTAAGTTATGTTTACATATATATATATATATTCACAAGTTTATTCCTTTTTTTTTTCTTTTTTTTTTCCGAATAGCTTTAGATATACGGGTGATCTGAAGTTGCAAAAATCTTGTCTGAAATTGGGAGGTTATATATGGCTAAAGTTCAGACTTTTGTTAACAACGTAAGATACATATGGTTAAAGTGAAGATATTTTTACATGGATTTCAAGTGTTTACGGCTGAAGTCTCGACTTCATGCCAGCGGCGGATCTAGGGTCCTAAGTGCGGGTTCTCGGGAACCCAATAATTTTTGTGCTAGTCTAGTATTTATATAGAAAATCTAGTAAATATATAAAAATGATAATTTGGAAGCCCATAAATAAAGTGTATTGTTGGTATAGTGGAGTAAAAGGACTTGTAAAAGTTTTATTCATCTCTTGGTTGTGGGTTCAAATCCCTTTAGTAGTGTTCGATCGATTACGTATTAATCAATATTCGATTGATTGGTCTGAGATTATCGACAAAAAAAAAATTGTCTAAGCCACTTAGTTTCTTTTTGTCCAAAAAAGAGTTGATCGATTACGTATTAATCTTTTTGTGAGTTTCGAAAATATTTCCATTACTAGGTCCGAGATCTACATCAACTCTGCAATCAGTTGTTAGAATCAATAGGTCTTCAAGTTGTTCATTTCCAAAAATTGAAACGTTTCTTATTGGACGATCATGATACTTCCCAAAAATCGAAATTCTTAGATCAACGAAGGAACAATATCACCATTTTGGTTCAATAAGATACCAAAGTGGATGATTGACTCATTTCATACTTGAAATAATCGCAGTAAATCCTTTGATAACCCGAATTCCTAGTTACTCTTTATTTTTATCTAACATAGGAAATCCACAAACTTTAAATTCTGAATATCTGTCTCTGCTTCATGCCAAGATAATTTTAAGATTAAGGAATTCGATTCTAAAGAAATATCTAATGACGTTCCCCACAAACAATGATTTAAAGATGTAGCGGTGTCAAAATTATCTATAAGGTATATTACAGTCGACTATCTTAGTACGTATAAATGATATCGTAAGATCTATGATATTCAAACAATATATTAAAAGACTTATTCTGATGAGAATTACAAAATTACCAAGATGTATATTACTCCCATTTTATATAGGGAGGATGATAGTAGATTAGTATCAATTATGATGGGTTTTAGGCATTTTAATACTCATTAATTTATAGTATTATATGTATTAATTTGCCTGGAGATGGTGTGCAGCAACTCAATGCCACACCTGCTCCCTGCCTCTTTAGTGCTAACTCCATTGTTGGCATAATATGCCAATTACTTACCATTTCTTTTTCTAATAAAGTCTTAGTAAATTGCTGCACATTAGTGGATATAAAGTGGGTGCATTTCATGCCATTTATTCCCTTACGTTTTGATGTGCAGAATGTTATAAAAGTTGAGACATAATGATGCGTTAATGTTTGGCATTAGGTGTAGTGCTAAGTTATGTTCATATTATGAACTAGTTAACTTTTGGGATATTTTTATCCTTTTTCTTTAAAAAATAAATAACTTTATCTATTTGAAAGAAAAAGATAATATAGTCTTTTTATTATTGTGGCTAAATTTGGGCAATTTTTTGTAGTCGTTTAGCACTGCACAAAAAGGAAATATCCTTTTGTGGCCAAATTATGGCCAAAAAATTGTGGCCCAAAGGACTTTTCCTTTTGATAGCTCAATTTGGTTATTTTTTCCTTAAAATTCATGTACCTTTTATTCTTTTCTAATACAAGAAATATAGGGTACATAAAAATGAGTAAAAAGGAGATTTTATTAGTAGAAGGGAGATGTTCTTTCGGTGGATCTTTAAACTCAACTCTTGTCCAGAATTTGTTGAGTTGTACTTTGTGAAGAGATTGTTGTATACTGAGGAGACAAGTCAAGAAGATTACTGCTAGAGTGGTGAAAACATTTATTACAGTGGGCTTTAATCTCCTTCGAGAGATCTAGATATTTGCGAAAAAAATAGTTTTTACTTTCTACATTTTTTATATTTTCAGTTGTAATTCTTGTAATATTTCACCAACAAATTATGTTGAAGAAGCAGCGATATTTTTGTCTAAAGTTTATTATTTTTGGCTGCGGGTTATGATGATTTGAAAATATTAATATACGTTAAGTAGTAGGTTACAGTGCAAACTGTGTACATATCCTATTAAATTTATACTGATGTTACGACAGTGGCGGAGCCAAGAATTTAGCAAAGGGTGTGCAAATTTTCTTCCCAGTTATGTTAAGGTGTGCAAAATTAAATATTTACTCATAATAGCTAATATTTAACCTTTGTAGACCACGTAATTACTCGACGAAGGGTGTTCATCTGACCACCCTTCGTTTAAGGTGGCTCCGCCCATGTGTTACGAATGAAAAAATTAGCCTATGAAAATATGATTTTTCAAACTTTCGATCAACTCATTCGTTTATTAATTTAATTTATTTTGACTTGTCCAATTCAGCTCATCTAAAAGTTGATTTGATTTGGACTAATTAGTAATTATGTAGCCCAAATTAACTGAAATATCACTGATATTTATAGAAAGTTTTTTATTTATTTAATGTGATACTCTATATTTAGCGAAAACAAAGAGAGAAGTAAGTATTTAGCTTGTACGCAAAAGAAATGTTTGCAAATACTAAACATAATAATATGTTGCATGAGATGGTTTACGATTACAATATTATGATGATTCAAGATGCAAAAAGAGGGTGAGATAAACAAATAAGAATCACACGAAGAGAAGTAACACACACACACACACCAACTAGCTAGAGGCACTATTAGACGAATGTAAATTTTTGACGGAAGTTCCTATAATATTTTTAGAAACATAGACGAAAAATTTATCAAAAACATTTCTGATACATTTCATAGCGGAATTTGCATTTTCTTAGTGGTGATGTAATAATGTCTATAACTTGGTAGAGATGTCGCGATCGTGAATTTTCATGTTCAAATCTTTGGAGAAATGGGGATTTCCAGCTTCTCCTTCTTTTCTTTTTTTTTTCTCTGTTTAACCAAGATATTGTATAAATTGATAGAATGTAATTATACAAAAACTAATTTAGCCATGCAGAAGGCAACAGAATTTTGCCCATCGACATTACAATAGTGCTTAATAATCCTAGTGAATAATATTAGCTGCACACGTCAGCATAACTATAAAAAGTCTGACATAAGCTAAAAAGCATCGAATACCTCTAATTAATTAGTAACATCTATAATGACGCTCTCCGCCAATTAGTACTATATTCCTAGAAGGTGTCAATGTCCAATTCTTCTATATTGTTATTCTCACCAATAATGAAGTTGATTTAATCGATTCTGCATAATGACTCGTCGTGAATAAAAAACAAAATGTATATAGACTGTAATTTTCTCTTAAATATATAGAAGATAGTGGGTGCTTAAAAAATTTTAAAAAGAAAATCAGACCTTAAGATCAACCCAAATGTCAATGCACTCAACCATTTTTTTGTTATAATGTGTGCTTTTATATGTTTTATACCTATTTTCATATATTTTCTATGTAATCATACCTATTCCGCATCAAATTTAGCGAGTGTCGTAGCACCCCAAAATAGAACGTAGGTCTACCCCTGATATATAGTAGTAGCATTGTGTATGTGTTTCATATACTGACCTGTGACCCAAAAAAAGAAAGAACGGAGTTGTATTTTATTATGAGAAATGACTTGTTTTGTATAATTAATTGCGGGTTCAAGAATTAATTGCGATGAATTTGAACTAATTTATGCGTGGGGAGAAGATTCATATACGAATAGCAGAATTCAATGACTTTGAATTTTAGATTTATCACGCACTCCGAAAGATTGTAAACGAAATACTACTATATTAACATTACCATGAGTCATTACACTTTTTCTCCTATTTTGTTTTGGTCCTAATTTATGCCCCTCCTAACAAAAAAATAAAAAATTGATGGACATAGATTTATATTTTAATATCTTAACATTTCATAAGTTACATCCGGACATGACTTTAATTTCAAAAAATTTATGTAAGTTACATTCGGACATGACTTTAATTTAAAAAAAAATTTATGTTTCCACTAATATAAGTTTGATTGATAAAGGATAAAACTAAAAATCAATTTATTTAAAAGGCAAAAACTAGAAACCAATCTATTTGAATACAATTTTGTGTATTACCATTATACCACTAAACCTTTTTGAATTATTATTACCAATACCACTTTCCCAATAGTAGATTTTCAATGGGTCTGCAAAGTTGGGCCAAACCTGTTATGCATCTATTCCCCGTTATTTTTTGGGAAAAATGACAGAAACGACACTTTAAATTAAAGTATTTTTACGAAAATAATCATAAAATTTAAATTTTACTTTTTTGTCATTTCAATTTGCTGGCTTGTTCTATACCGATTCTATACAGTTTCTACACATATCCTATACATATAAATATTCTATACGAAAATTATACAATTTTGATGCACAATTTATACAATAATTGCACATTTTCTTATATATTTTACACAATAATTATATAATTTTTATACACTTTATATATTTTTTTTATATATATTTTATGCATATGCATATTTGATAGAACTACACAGTTTCTATATATCTTATATAGATACATATTCTATATAACAATTATATCGTTTTCATATAATTATATTTAATTATTATTTTTAAACAATTAAAAAAATAATAATATTTTTTCAGTTAAAAAATTTATATAAAGCTGAAATATTTTAAAAAGGACCGAATGACCCAAGTTGAAAACTGTATCAGTATTGTATATAGACTGTATCTGAATTACGTGGGCCAAAATTACCCAAAATAGAAAATGGCTATAAAGTGAAAATAGTATACCCGACTGATCACTTTTTGGAAAGATATCAAATTTGGGCTATTTATTTTAAAAAGTGTTATAGAGTGTTTTTTTTTTTTTTTATGGTTAGACCTTAGCCTCCAATAAATTTTTTCCAAAGTGTCCAAGATCTGTAAAGTACAAGATTTAAGAGATCTAATATAGTACCTAATTTCCTTAACATAACTTACAAACTCCGCCATGTTCCTTAAACAAGAGGTCGGGGGTTCGATCTCCGCCTCTGGCGAATGGAGCAAACTCTGTAGTCAGTTCTCTACCGCTTAGTGCGCTGACAGAGGAACGAAGGATTAGTCTCACTGCTGCCGGCTGTGGTGATACCTTGGGAACCAAAAAAAAACAAAAAAACTAACAAACTCAAAGAGTCAAAGTAAAAAAGAAAAATTGTCAACATCCATATCTAAACATTCAATAACAATACCTTCATGATACTTCATATGAGGTTTTTGTTGTAGTTTCCTCCATAGTGAAACCTCAAGATAATGTACACAAAAAAACATGATAATCTAAAAAAATATCAAAACATACGAGCTTTAGATTAATAAATCTGAATTTTAAATTATTTCGAAACAAATCTTGAAATCAAAATACAACAATCCAAGCAACAAATACTAACCTAAGTAACTTCAAAATTCGCCTTGGAGTGAGTTCGAAATCATCGACAACGACATAAATCAAGTGATATGAGATCGAGTTAAGAGATGCAGTTTAGTTTAGTAGGGTGAAGACGAGAAATGACAATTCATTTTGAGAGTTAGGGGTAGTTAATTTGTTTGTGTGTGTCGGGTTATACGTACCATTTCATTAACGGTTGGGGTATATGTGTACCCAAAACACGAAAAAAAATATATGCGTATCATTTATCATAGTTTGAATATATTTATCCTTTTTCCGATAAAAAAAATAATATTACTACAATACAATACCTTGAATAACAACCATCCAAACAAAGTGTAAGGAGCATCTAGTTACTAGTTATAATTTAGGACCCGTTTGGCCTTAGTTAAACCTGTCAAACGGGCCGGGCTGGCCCGGCCCGAACCGGCCCGAACCGGCCCTACATATCAAACCGGACCGGTTTGACCCGGCCCGGTAAGCCCTAGGGCTTTAGGGTTCCGGGTTCCGGTCCGTTTTTTTTTTTAAACTGGGCCCGGTTAACCCGGCCCGGACCAACCCGGTCCAGGCCCGCCGGTTAACCGGCCCGGAATTAAAAAAACAAAAAAAAAATTATTGGGCCAAACTAGCCGTTGGCCCAACGGCTATATTACCGTTTTTGGGTCCAAACGGCTAGTTTGGGCCCATTAACTTAAAAAAAAAAAAAAAAAATAAATATTTTTTAATCCCCAAAATAAATCTATAAATACCCTACAACTTCAAATCATTTCTCACACAATTTTTCACTCTCTCAAATCTCATTCTCTCTCAAATCTCATTCTCTCTCAAATCTCAATTCTCAATTCTCAAATATTCAATATATTTAATTTCTTAAAGTGTTCAATTTAAATTTTTAATTTTTCGTTTACAAAGTACGAGCGGAAGTTTCTAAAGTCGCAATCTTCGGATACTTCCAAAATTTGGTATTGTCGTTCCATCTCTTACGTTTAATTTTTATTTATTGTATTAATTGTTTAATATTTAATTTTATTATATTTGTGTATTTTGAATATTTTTAGTTTAATTTAATTTATATTATGGATAAATTAAAAAACCTCGCTACTAAAGGTGTTAGAAATTTTTGTCCCGGAAGCGGTAGTGGTAGTAAAAAGCGAATTACTAGCGGTAGAGGTAGTTCAAGTAATAGATATACCCGTGTGACTTCGCCTCCGGTACCGCTTGGTACACCTTTTGAGGAAGAAATAGGTGTAGGTGCTCACGATATGGATTATGTAGAATTTCAGGAAAATTACGGTATAGAAGAAGAAAATGAAGTAGATGCAGTTAATGTAGACGAAGATGATGAAAATATTGCTGAAACACCCGCAGTAGGACATGCTAACGTTAGATCTGAATCAGTTAATCTCCCTTCCCGTCCTCCCAGTGCCCCAAAACCCCGTAAAAGAACTAGTATTGCATGACAATTTTTTGAACGTATATCAGATATTGAGGTGCAGTGCAATATTTGTCAACAAAAATATAAGCATAGAAGTGGCGGTAAGCAAGGGGGTACGGGTACGTTAATGAGACATATAGCTGAAGATCACACTAGAGAGTTGAATATTGCAAAAGGTGGTGGGGATGTTGGTGGGTCAACGCAAACTAGAATGGACCCAACAACCGGTCAAGTAGCGAAAAAGTATAATAAATTGAGGGACAGAGAAGAAATAGCTAAAATGGTAGCTGTGGGTTGTTTGCCTTTTAGTTTTCCTTCTTCTGATGCCTTTATTCGTTATATACAAGCAATTTATAATCCTATGTTTAATGGTATTCCTAGAACTACTTGTCGGTCTGATATTTTTAGACTCCATTCACAATATTGTTTTTATTTATCAACATTCTTAAAAAATATTCAATGTAGATTGTCCCTAACTTCCGATCTTGGTCGTGCTGTAAATAAAAATGATTATTTAACCGTTACTTGTCATTGGATGGATAGTAATTTCATAATGCAAAAACGTATTCTTGCTTTTTTATATGATGAAGATCGGAAACATACTGGACAATTTATTGCTGATTCTATTATTAAAATTGCCGGATATTATGGTATAGAAAATAAAATTTTATGTATTGCTTTTGATAATGCTTCTAACAACAAGACTGCTATAACAAAAATAAAATCTACGCTATCTCCGCCCTTTCCTGAAATTTTTCATGTTAAGTGTGCATGCCATATATATAATTTAATTGTAAAAGATGGTCTTGACTTTTTTGAGGTTTATATTGAAAAAATTCGTCTTGCTGTTGGTTTTATTCAAGGAAATAATCGTAGATCTAGAATTAAAGAATTTAAAGTTAAATGTCAAGAAAATGGACTTGCACCGATTTTGATGCCTGAGGAAATTGATATTAGATGGAATTCTACGTATGAATTTTTAAAAACTTGTTATAAATATAGAATTCCTATTACACTAGCTTTTAACCAACATTGTGGTTCATTTGCTGATTCTGCTGATTGCATGCTACATAATTCTGATTGGGTTATAATTAATGATCTTGTTAAGTTCTTAGAAAAATTTTATGTAGCTACGGTTGAATTTTCCGGTGCATATTATCCTACTGTTTGTAATATTTTGGCATATATAGCCGATATTTCTGGTTTGCTCCGACAATATAAAGATAAAGAAAGTTATAAAGAAGCTGTTGGCGCTATGTTTACGAAATTTAAAAAATATTTCTTCCCGATTCCCCCTATTTACTTGGTTGCTGCTATGTTAAATCCGTGCATGAAATATAATCATATGTGTCACTTTAGTACTCTTATTTATACTAACTTAGAAATAAATACTAACCATGATTCTGAACAAATACAACCTGATTTGTGGACGGCTACGGCTGATGCAAAAGATTATATAGAAAAATTATATAATCACTATGCTGATTTATTTGATTCAGCCGTACCTACAAATATCACTCCAACTGTCGCTCCTCATCCTCCCGAGGAGCCATCAGCTTCTAAAAGGCCGGCACATAGTGGTTTTCCTGATTCGTTTTATGATTTAACTTGTTGGAACAGTGTGGATGAGAGAGCTTACACATCAACTTATCGGGAAGAGCTAAAATATTATCTGCGGACGCCACCAGAGGATCGCAGACGACGGATCAACACGCTGGATTGGTGGAGGAATAATGAATCACAATATCCTGTACTTTCAAGATTAGCCAGAGATATCTTGAATGTTCCTATGTCAACCGTTGCATCAGAGAGCGCCTTCAGTCAGGGACGACAGCAGCTTGGAGACAACCGACACTCATTGGGAAGCAACGCAATGAATGTTTTAGTTTGCCTCAGAGATTGGATTAGAGCAGAAAGAAGAAACCAAGGAATGGAACCAGAGCCCAACGACGACCTCAAACTTGAAGAAATTATGACTTCACGGGAGAACTCAGCAGAATCAAGTCCAATGCAGGGTTTTTCCCCCGTTGACTTCGACTACCCTATGCAAGTTCCAATTAATATTAACATGAATGAGTTGGAAAAAATGATGCATAATTTATAGATTTTTCATTCATGTAAATTATAAATTTTGGATCATTTTGCAATCAATAAAATTCCACAAATTCATTCACTCCTTAGTCGTTGTTTTTATTTTTTTTTATTTAACGATTTATAATTTTAATATCTTCTATACAAGTGTATATTTAATGTATACATGTGTATATGTTTATATATCTTATATAGAAGTGTATATTTAATGTATACAGGTGTATATATCTTCTATAGAAGTGTATATTTAATGTATACATTGTGTATATAGCGTATATAGTGTATATATGTGAATAGATCTTCTATAGACATGTATATTTAGCGTATACATGTGTATATGTTTTATAAATTAGTATATAACTATACAAATATATATTGTAATGTATATATATTGTAGTATATCTCATTTAAAGTATTACATATACATAGAATAGAGTGTATGAATGTTAATAGATCTTCTATAGACGTGTATATTTAACGTATATATGTGTATATATTTTATAAATTAGAATATAACTATACAAATATATATTGTAATGTATATATATTGTAGTATATCTCATTTAAAGTATTACCTATACATAAGAATAGAGTGTATATATGTGAATAGATCTTCTATAGACATGTATATTTAACGTATACATGTGTATATGTTTTATAAATTAGTATATAACTATACAAATATATATTGTAATGTATATATATTGTAGTATATCTCATTTAAAGTATTACATATACATAGAATAGAGTGTATGAATGTTAATAGATCTTCTATAGACGTGTATATTTAACGTATATATGTGTATATATTTTATAAATTAGAATATAACTATACAAATATATATTGTAATGTATATATATTGTAGTATATCTCATTTAAAGTATTACCTATACATAGAATAGAGTGTATATATGTGAATAGATCTTCTATAGACATGTATATTTAACGTATACATGTGTATATGTTTTATAAATTAGTATATAACTATACAAATATATATTGTAATGTATATATATTGTAGTATATCTCATTTAAAGTATTACATATACATAGAATAGAGTGTATGAATGTTAATAGATCTTCTATAGACGTGTATATTTAACGTATAGTCGTTGTTTTTTATTTTTTTTTATTTAACGATTTATAATTTTAATATCTTCTATACAAGTGTATATTTAATGTATACACATGTATATATCTTCTATAAAAGTGTATATTTAATGTATATATTATGTATATAGCGTATATAGTGTATATTTGACCGGTTTTTAACCGGGTTTGACCGGGTTTGACCGGGTTTTAGTGGGTTTGACCGGATTGGGTTAAGTGGGCCGGTTCCGGGTGGGTTTTAATATTTTTACTGTGCAGCCCGGCCCGGCCCGGACCGGTTAAGGCCAAACCCGGCCCGTAACCGGCCCGGAACCCGGTAAGAATGAGAGGGCCGGTTCCGGGTTGAACCGGCCCGGCCCGTTAGACAGTCTTAGCCTTAGTATCTATTTTTCAAAAAAGTATTTCACTTTATTTGAAAAATGAAAACTTCAAATACAAGAAATTGAATATGTAATATGAAAAACAACCAAAGCCTTGTATTCAATTTTAACTTAATCTTTTTAAAAAATTCTCAATTTTTTATTTTCATAAAGTAACCTCATTTAAATTATTGTGTTCAAATCATATTTTATTTTATTATTAATTTTTAAAACATTTAAATTCTAAACATTAACTACAAAAGATTATGATCAAACACAACTTTAACTCCGACTCAAATTTTGAAAATTCAAATAAAATATATATATTTTTTTGGTTTTCATGGACAAACTCCTACTTAAATTAGGGATAATTATATATTTTTTATTCATTAATTATTTTTACATAATAATGTTTCCAACATAATTTAATTCATGAAAAATAAACTTCAACCACAAATAAAAATACGAAGAAATAACAATTTTATTGATAAACGATGGGGGCACAAATCTGTTCCTCCCTTGATTCTTCTCTCTTGATTTTCTCTGTAATTCGAGGGCCATCAGTAGCATATTTCTCGAATGTATGAAGATTTGGATATGAATTTCTCCGTAATTCGAAGGCCATTAGTGGTGTAGACACCTAATTTCGTCCCTCCCCGATGTCATTTTTACCCATTTTTATTTTTATCCTACTGTGTACCCTCACCCGTGTGATAATCCCTCCACAAAATGATAAAAATAACAACCCCCTAACTAATTTTGTCTTATCCTAATATTCCAACAACCCATACCCTACGCCCACCTCACCACTACCCCCTACCCCCACGCTACCCCACCCTCCTCTCTTTTTCTTGTCAACAAAGAAAAGACTCAACACAATATATACCCACACATACACACAAAATAGGGGGACGGTGAACAAAAAAAAAAAAAAAAAAGAGAAAACCATCAGATTTCGCTCTCTCTCAAAACTTTCTCTCTCTCTATACTCACACTCTTTCTCTCTCTAAACGTCGCCGGCGACCGACCGGAGCTCTGGCCACCACAATACCACCATCTTTCCCTTCCCTCTACCATCTCTCTCCCTCAAAAACTTAAAAAAAAAAAAGATAGAAAACAGTGGCGCCGCCGTCCTATCGGCACCGTCACGTCCGCCGCCGTCAACATCCTCCCCGACAGATCTCCGTTCGCCGACAGTCGAAAATCGACCAGCTCCGACCGCGGCGCGTCGGCTAAGATCCGACCAGATCTCCGCTGCCAGATCTGCCGCCGCCAGCGGTCACGGCTCACCATCCGACGAAACAGCCGGCGAACCGGTGCCGACGTCGACAACAACCGCCGCCGTTTCTCCGTCACCGGAGCTCCCCGGAGCTCGATCTGTTTGGTTTTTGGTTTCCGTTGTCTTTGGTTGATTTTGATTTCGACTATTTCATGTTTCGACGTCGATAGTGGGGTTTCGAGTCGCTTTTATCGAATCTCGTCGTCATTCTCGGTTGGGTGTCGTATAGTAAAGTTTTTTTTGTTATTCGCGGTTTTTGGAGCTGTCCGGTTATTATTTTAATACCGAGTTTGGTTGGTTCGTTGTGAGGATCTCCGATCGAGTATTTTGGTCTTCGGATTTCCTTATTATCGACACAACGTGCTATCGAGGTCCATTTCTTAACTCGTCTTTTATATATATATGTGTGTGTGGTTGTTTGGTTTTGATTAGTTGCGATTGCGAGTGGTGATTATGGTTTTGTTGGATTTTTGTTTATGTTGATGTTATGATTGTGATGCTTGGTTGCTTGGTTTTGGTAGATTAAGGCATAAACTTGATCATGTTCTAATGGATGAATAGAAAGAAAGTCGGGGGATGAAATTGAAAAATTGACAAAAGAATAGATTCGGTTAATATTTGATACATTGTTGGTATGAATCAATGATGGAATTATGTCTTTAGTCGAGAACGCATAGGCAAACGTAGGCCGGGTAGGCAAATTTAGGAATAACAATTTGTTGGAGTGTTTTGAATATGTGCTTGAATGATACTTTCTACTTTATTGCATGAAAAGTTTAAATTGTACTCATTTGGCCGGGGAATGCCCCGAAGGATTTGTATTGATTTATCCGGGGAATGCCCCGAATTACCTTGTACCCGGAGGACGTCCGTGATGAAGGCCCGAGGCATCGGGTAAAGCATTAGTTTAGGATTAGCGTAGGTTTATTTTCAGTCCCTTTCTATTTCGGGTTGTAATAATTGGACTGGATTTACATTTCGGTTTGTTTTGTTTTGTTTAATTGTTTTGGCGTGTTTTTTCTGTAGTTTATACACTTCATAATGCCAAAATAGTCGATACACTCCACCAAGCGACCGTGGTCGAACCATGGGATCGAGGGGTGCCTAACACCTTCCCCTCGGTCAACAGAATTCCTTAGCCGAAATCTCTGTGCGCAAACCGGTTTAAGAGTCAATTGGTTTCGAAAAAGGGATTTTCCAAAGGTGACTTGGCACACCAGATTATGCCAAGTGGCGACTCTGAATAAAAATTCAAATAATCCTTTTCTGAAACAAAATTTTATTTCTTGTCACTTAAATAATAAAACTCTTTCGAACTTTAAAAATACTCCATGTTTTTGGAGTACGTGATGAAAAAAGGGGTGTGACAGCTCTGGCGACTCTGCTGGGGATCTTTTAGAATTCGAGCTTATTTTTGAGTCGTATCGGCTTTGTTTGGCATTACGAGTGTATAAACATTGTTTGTGATTATTGTTTTGTTATTGTTTTCACTTTTGTGCGTTTTTGTGCTCTTTGTTTATAGTATTTATCTTATGTGTTACCGCTTTATATCTGTCATCATGAGTCCACCCCTCGGCCTTCTTTCTTCATCAAGTCTCGGAGCGCACGTCGTGCGCACGAACTCTAGTTGAGTCACCTTTATTTTAGGGGGGGAGCCGTTGGATGTATGGAGTAGGTGGAAAGCAAAGCAGCCACTATCGACCATATGCTCCCCCGAACGGCCTTGTTAGTAAACCACAACGTAGGTCAGCCTTTAGGTCATCCTTACGTGGATCATATTGAGACCTAGCGGGGCCTACACGGTCCTTTGTAGGAGACTCACCTTTAAAGCATCCCTACGTGCTAACTGTTGCATATTTGAGGGTAACGTGGTCATTTGACGGACTGATTTAAAAAAAAATAAAAAAATATAGAAAGCGAGTCGAAAAGAATGAGTCAAAAGGAATGTCGTAGTTTATTTTAGAATTCTTTTTGGCTTTTGTTCTTCACGATCCAAAAACTCAAAAAGATTTTTTTTTACATTTTTGCATTTGTCTTCTCAAAGTACCGTAAATTCAAAAAGAAAAAAAAAAGTTTTTTCTACGTATTTGTCAAAAGGAAAAATACCAAAAAAGATTTTTTTCCATAATGGATGGTGTCAGTCTTAGTTAAAGTGTCTAATTGAAAAATCCAAAAAAGTTTTTATTCGTTTGTTTTTTGTTGTGTCTCTTAAGTTAGGGTCAATTTATTAGTTAATCGTTAATTGTCCAATCTGGACGAACTACGCATACTTGATTTTCGTCCCTCGGGGCGAGATACGTAGGCAACCCTCGGCGGGTCCGATAACCTTTATTTTGGTCTTCGTCTTAGTCTTAGGCTAGGTCTTTTACTCCGTAACCTAGAGTTGTTAGCCAAGTAGGCTGATTTTATTCAGCATTACTGTTCGGCGATTTGGAGTCATGAGGCGGTCTGTCCCATCGACGTATGTCCGCATCAAATTCCCATTGGTTGGGAACCTTTTGCTCTTATCAAATTTTGAGACAATTTCTTATCTGCTACTACAGGATGGATCTGTCCACAAAGTCTAGAGTCCTTATGGTTGTCAAGGTACCCAAAAAGTTGATCAAGTGGTGGGGCACGTTCAATTACTCTGAAAAGCACGAAGTGAGGAAAGTGTTAGGCAATCTTGTAACACTCATGGATCTCACGCCTCGTCCGGATTTAATAGATGCTGCATTGACTTTCTGGGATCCAAATAATTTGGTGTTTAGGTTCGGAAGTTGTGAATTGACTCCTACCCTGGCAGAAATATCTTGTTTGTTTCGGTTGACTTACATGGGCCAGCAGATGATTTTAGCCCGCAATCATACTCGTAAGAAATTCTTTCGACTCTGTGGATTAAAAGATAACAAGCATTTGGGATGTCTCAAACAATCTTGGATTTCCTTGGACTATTTGTTTGCTAGATTTGGGTCTTTAGAGGGTTTCGACTGCTTTTGGGATG